>CM046860.1:8152710-8752710 GCA_025617745.1 Heliocidaris erythrogramma | reverse complement strand
TTTCAGGCCTCGCGATCCGCAACGGACAGACTATGTGCTGGGGTTTATACATGCCTTAGTAGTTTCACATGATTATTATATCCCATGACAAGACGGAATTTAGCCCAGAGTTATAAGGCTACTTTAAGTACTGTTCTCATGGCATTCGGAGATCTACCCGTAGGAAGGCTATGAATCACTGGTGCAACATGTATAAATTATATATTTATGCCAGGTTATGATTAATAGATCACCAGTATTTGCAATACATGAAAAGCATGAATAATACATAATTGTATGTAGGGTAGGTGCAGGTAATATGGGACCCTTAAGCTCATTTGCATAATTTGCATAAAGACAAATAAAGACACACAGAATATACTTTGTTCCCATGAATCAGTAACGACTAGTCTAACTTTTAATGTAAAGTAAACAAAATTATCACCAGCCCCCTGTCCATTATATGCAAATTATGACATCATCACCAATAGTCCCATATTACCTGCAGTGCAGGTAATATGGGACCATTAATTAAAGACATTAGGTTCACATTAAAACGACTCTATTATGTCTGGTATTTACTTTAAAATGTATAAAAGTCATTAACTGTAAGATGATTTCACATTTTAAGAACCTTTAATGAATATGTTGACTTAAAATTATATAATTTATAGATCGTCTGAAGAAAAGTAAACCTGCAGACCAGTCCTATGCCAAGAATAATGCAATGCCTTAGGCTTCCAGCTCAGTGAAATTGACAAAATATGTATGGTTGCTGTGGCTTTTACTGTGAACTTCAGCTCAGGGTCCCATATTACCTGCAGCCCCATATTACCTGCACCTACCCTATTCGAGCTTGTCTCAATTTTAACAAGCTCATGAAGAGGAAACAGCTAAATATACAGCTCTCCTATTTCTACCATCGTCTTGAAAGTATGTGGTCCATATAATAATTTTCAATAGGCAATTAATACAACCGAAATTACCATTGAGTTGATTTCATGAAAGGCTTTGGGATGGTGTTGATTACTGTTGGTTATCGGTGCTGGATAATGGTTTGGGAATGAATACGCAAACGATTCGCTGAACAATCGCCGACGTTATTTTCAAGCACTTTTCGAGCACTAAAGATCGGTCGGACATCAGTCTGAGACTTTCGCCCACCTTCAGAGATCCAAGAAAAACCTCTTCACAACCATTTCGGTCGTCAAAAGGTTTTCCATGCAGCGGCGTAAACTTCCAGCCGACCAGTGGTTGTCGGAAGTCGGCAACAGATCGCAAGGCCAGTGAGACGAGACCATGGCTTTAATAGTCTAAGCAAAAGAGGTACTAGGCAAGCCTAGTACCTCTTTGGTGTAAGGGACGTCCTTTCGTATTCTTGACCCTTAAATACTCCCATAATTTACATATATATATATATATTATTATTATTATTATTCAGCTGTAAAATTTTGTAGCAGAAATTGAAACTGATTTTATTCTTCATTATTATATACAGCGTGTATAAAAAAGTATTCAACTTTGATAGTTTCTAATTAAGATTTTATAACCAATGTAACTTGGAAATTTATTGCATGGGGAAGAGTAACTAATTGCCTGTCCATGTGGTACCTCAGTCATTCATGACATTTCTGCCATGGATGACTGAGGACCAGTGTTTTTCAAAAGTGCTGTTCCAAGTTTGGGATGATGCAACGAATATGGGTCAAGCCACATGAATGTGTTACTTTAGTCTCAAATCATTTTAAAAGTTGAATTCTCCTTTGTGCTTCAGTGCTTCATGGTTTAAAGTGATCCAGAGTATCTAAGCTTTCAGGTGACTTTATTTCAATCCATATGATAATCTTTAATTTAGTTTAACAGCCTTTTCACTTCTTGTCTCGTGATATACTAAAAAGAAGAAAACGGAGGATACGTGTGTTGAGAATTACCCAGGTAATTGATAGTAGACTTTCAAGAAAAAAGCTTCCCAAATAAATCGTGTCCATTTTGAATGGCTCAGTAAAATAGCTTACCTTAAAAAAGGGATGCGGATGAAACCAAGATTGTTTTATCATGGCAAATAAAATATCATAAGTTTAGCTTCTAATAAGCCCTTTCTTCAGTTTGAGTTGACTTTCACACCTTTTCTATTCAAATGCACAAAATCCATTAAAATAACTCAGCAATTGTTTTCCAACTGAAGTGACTAATGCATAATTGATTTGACCCACACTCGTTGCTTCAGCCCAAACTTGGTACAAGAGGATGTTGACAATACTTTTTTGAAAAGCCTGCTGCTCAGTCATCCGTGGCAGCAACGTTATAAATAAGGTATCATTTCACAGAATATAAGTTGCTCTTTACCATGAAATAAATCTCAAGCTCATAGAGGTTAAGACTTTTTGATTAGAAGCTACCAAAGTTTGGTATACTTTTTTATACGCACTGTATATCGGCGTATCAATGTAAGAAGAAAGGACATGCCATGGGTTCTTCGATTTTACCGTTAAGCATTCCCCAATGGGCATTTCCTTTAATAAATTTGCAGGTGTGTCTTATCATTTTTTGATGTGTCTCTACAATATCAATGCTCGAGGGAAAGAAAAAGAAAAAGTGTGCGATTTTGTATTTACATGCTCTTAACAAAATAAAAGAGGATGCGATGCAGATTTTTCTTCTAGAGAACAAATGCCTTTAGGAAATGGTTTATTTTCAGACATAGGATGACATTTAACATTCTTTGATCTAGTTCTTCCATTAACTAACAAAATGGCACCATATCACATACATGGTACATACTGCAACAAAAGTAAAACGTGATGCCGTCGACTATAAAAGCAGGTCCAATCAATACAAATACACCACAATGACTTGCAGTCACTGATCTCCATTTAAGAACCTGCGAAATTCTGTACGGTATAGCAATCATACCTAAATGAATATATAATATAATAATATGATGACCTAGTTTTGGTTACTTCAAATTGTTTCAGGTATTGGGGCATGTCGGCATCTGCTTTTGAAGCTTCCCTCTAATTACGTTTCTCATCGAAGGCATTATCACCCTGAAACTATGCTCTTATTCAATAACTTTTAGATGCACTTTTAATGTCTAAAAGATAAAGCCCACTTTAAAGTTTTCCGACTGTTTCTGCAAGCAAGATATTATTGTTCCGTGGTTTGATTTTTATGATGTATATTTGAATATTTATGCCGCACTGAATAGGAAAATGTTATATTTTTTCAAAGATTCCACCATGTTTTCTCTAATGTTGACAAACGATATTGATATGCACTGATTAAAATATTATACAAGTAGGAGGTGAATAAACGTGTATATTTGGCTTGTTATCTGATTTTACAATGGGCCTATTATTCTTTTGATATTATATGTTTAGTGACAAGGACTTTTCAACACTTACTTTCAAAGGTGAAATTTTCTTCTTTCTTTTCAAATCTGGAATATAATACAATACATTCATTTCGTGATATTTCTTTCAATTAAAGAAAATAATTCAGCCCTTTCTTATAAACCAGTTTACTATGTGTGTCATCCGAGTCATGCTAGGTAATATCCTCTCAGACACATAATGGAAGAAAAGAAGGACTTTCTTCACTTTCTGATCACGCTGCTTCCGCTCCAAGCTAAGTGTGTCATTTAATTTGCACTGCCAGAAGGCACTTGATTATCTGAATTACCACTGATCAGATTCACTTTTTAACTGACAGCTAAGGTCTGCTGAGCAGACAGCGTTAAAAACACTGGTAGAAGTCAAAATTATATTTACGCCATATATACATGAAGTTATTGCATAACACAATAAACTTTCGTTCGAAGCACTTGGAAATCGCGTGTTGACCTTCAGCATGCATGGGGCTTGATCAGATTATAATAAAGGAGGCCGTGAATTAATATTTCGCTTAATTATTTAATTAGCTATATTTATAGAGGTCAAATACCACGAGGTTGTAAGCAGCTCTCAAATCGCTTGAGCCAAAATGAATATATCCATCAGAGTGTAAAAGGATGAAATTATTTGAAAACAAAGGATAAGAGAGGGTGTAAGATAAGGTTAGAGAGGGAAAGGTAGAGAGGGAGATGGAGTAAAGTTAAAGAGTGATGCACAGAGAGCGATAAAGAAGGAAAAGGGCAGAGTAAATGTAAGAGAATATGAGAGAAGAAAATCAGAGTGAGCAATAGAAGACATGCAGGAATATGGATATTTAGCCAAAGAGATAGGAGTAGAGAAGGAGAGAGAAAGAGAGAGAGAGAGAAAGAGAGAGAGAGAGGAAGAGAGAGAAAGAGTGGCAGCAGAAGTTAAATTCCGTTTGATTTATTCTCATTATTGATTATTAGCTTTAAATCTAGCATTGAGTAGTAGTTAAGATGAAGGTAAATGTCCGCGGTTTTATAGTACGAATGCATTTCACTTTTTCAGAGTTTACAACCATCACGACCATGGCGCCAATATAATTCGATGCAATGGTTTACGGAACCACTTTAAGAATTTCATGTCTACTGTAATCATATACTGAAGCAGAGTAAACACGACATGACTGGTGATAAT
Organism: Heliocidaris erythrogramma; assembly: GCA_025617745.1. Lineage (NCBI taxonomy): Eukaryota > Metazoa > Echinodermata > Echinoidea > Camarodonta > Echinometridae > Heliocidaris > Heliocidaris erythrogramma. The sequence continues at coordinate 8,748,181 of CM046860.1, read as the reverse complement.
TCCATAATTGATATAGTTGATGCACCACGTTGATATCAATTCTTATCAAAATTAGTTGAATGGGGAATGCACTTAGGAACATGAAACAATGCGTTGAAACTTTTTGCGTAATCTATATGCAAAGTACAGTACATTAACTTTGGTCAAGTTCATAATTATAAGCCCTATTCGTTAAAGACTTAAATTGTATTGTCATGTAATAACACATCTATTAAAATCATACAATAATGCCAGTGAAAATAACTTGACTAAAACATGTTTCATTGGGCTTTCAACTTTATTTACTCAATAATATCCATCAGCCAATCACGAAAAGATATTTTCCTCTGTATATTAGGGGTTCCATTGCCCTATACTATATAGTTAAAATACACCCCCAATAAACAAAACGGCGACTTGTGAGGAGACGCGTACGCGCTCGCATGGAATAATGGCCCGCGCGGAACCGAACTTGGAAATGGGTTCCGCGCGAGGGGGTTTTACGTTTTCCTTTATTTTCTTCATACCCCGTAATCGTTAACCAATAGAAGGCCAAGTAAAGTGTTTTGAGGTTGCCTTTACACATTATGTGCACAAATTATTTTTTTAGGTGATAGCTATACTTTAACCACTAAACGATATTTTCAAAGCCTTCTTTATTTTCCATAAATTACCACTCTACTTCTTTTTTTCATCCGTAAAACCCAAGTTTAAAACAAATTGTGTCACGTTTAACTTATACAATGGATGGAATAGGTTTTATTGCAGATTTATAGCCCCACTTAAAAAAAGACACTGAATATTTCAATATCGCGGAGCTCTTCATAAAATATGCTTATTGTGACCTATCTAGAAAACACAAAAATACACAAGTTTTCATGCGTCCTTTTAAGATTTGAGATTAATTCTATCTGATGTTTTGATGGAAAACAGGTAAATACTTGAACCTCTATGTCTGTGTTGAACATGTTGAAAGACTAGCTTGTCTCCATGATTGTTCCATGGAGTCGACTTCATGATGAGCTAATGATGTAAATGTGACGTCTAGAAGACACAACCAATTTACGGAATTCTAAAGTACATAGGGTAATGAGTGAGTTATGGCCAACACCCCGCGGTTATGGCTCTGTTTTGGGAAAGATACGGCAAGAATATACAAGGAAGCGTGAATAGACAAAAGATAAATGGTTGAAAAACTTGGTAAAAAGGTAGTTATTTTTTGTGTAAGAAATCTCCAAGGCTTCCCTGTAACTTTAAAATAATTGAGCTTTACCATGCGAGTGAGAGGTTGCCAGTGAAATGCTCTATATAGTGTTATGTAATAGTTCTCAATACAAGCCCTCCTCCAACTCCAGTTCCCACACTCCCAGATTTTATGATGTTAATTTAATCCTTCCTCATAATACTAGTTCTGCATACAAGCCCCCTCCAACTCCAGTTCCCACACTCCCAGATTTTATGATGTTAATTTAATCCTTCGTCATAATACACCAATTGTTCATAATCTCCCTTTTGTTTATAAGCCTCTTTTGTCCTTTAGACAACTTCTTGATTAATGTATACATAGTAAGGTACCAGCAGAATTCAACCCCTCTTCATGGGAACTCCACATTTTGTTCACATGATAGACAGTATCCCCCTATACTGCTGGAGATATAAATGGAGCACCCCATATAGTTTAAGGAAGGGGAGTCAGGACTGACCATCACAGAGAGCAGACATGCTCAACTCCTGCTAGACATATTTTCAAGATAATATATGTTGTATGCTGCTGATTATATTATGTCTCTGACTGAAATAAACTATATGTACAACTGCTCTTCAATATACCTCTCATCGACTCGTCATTGTTACTATATGGACTAACATCACAAACACGATCCCCGCAACACGACAATAGCTAATTGTTCGGAAGACCAAAGAACGCTCTCTCTCTCTCTCTCTCTCTCTCTTTGTTTGTCTTCAATATCTGCATCGTATGTCAGTCTGTCTCTTTATTTTTGCCTCTACAGCTCTCCACCCCATCACTCCTTTCTCCCGACGAATTTCACTCGTCTATAGGCCTATACCACAATGTCATCTAGTTCCATTTGGGAAATCCATTATGCATAGGAATGATGTATGATTCTGCTAAACATTTATTTTTCACATCTTTGGCGGTTGTTCTCTTTTTCGCTTGAAGCATTTGTAAGATTCATTTTAATTCCTCCTGCTGAAGAGGATGTTCTGTTTGTAAGTTCATATCATAATGAGTTTCGATGATGCTATATTCGCAATTTATTTGTCTCCACAGGGAAGGGGGGGCGGGGAGTGTGCTGCTTACTCGAAATATACTAACGCAAGCCAGCAAACGTTGATGATTAATGTCAAAACCCAAACAATAAAGCACAAACGTAAAAGGGCGAACATTATAAAACCATATCATTTATTGTATTTTAGGTGTTTTGTGTATAGTTATGCTTCAATTTATTTTTGGATGATTTCTCTCTGTGTTATAATTTGCATTCACATGCAGCTTTGATTAGAGTCTGTATTTTATGATCCTTATGATAATCATTTTATACCAGGATGACAATGAGATTGTATGGAAAAGTTGAACCCACCTTCCCCCCCCCCCCCCATCTCCTCCTAGCTACGCTAATAAACAACCACGCTCCTCAAAAAAAAATATTTAAAAAAAGTACAGTTGACATTTTAATAGGGAAGAGCTAGGTGAAAATACAAATAAACAGATTTAAAATGCATTGGAGAATGCTTTCCTAACATCTGCTTGCCTTTTCACACAATATTTGATATCTCCGTTTTGTTCAATATATTATTCCTGTGGCAGCATGTACCACAAAACAGAGAAATATGTTGTAAGACAAATATATACTGTCATGAGAGGGTCTGGTTGGAAATATGGTCCCCGAGGTGACGTGAACCCAGTGGCGTATCTAGGGATTCTGGCGCCCGGGACAAATAAAGAAGTTGCCCCCCCCCCCCCCCCCCCCCTCCATGCCCAAACCTACTTGTACAAGAGAGGAAGCGACCAAGCAGCAAATTTTTTGCATTTTTAACCCTAAAAAGCACAATTTCTTGCGTATTTTGCCGAGGAAATTTTGCAAGTGACCACTGCAACTATGCGTTAGAGAAGTTCGCATTTTGTACATTGATAAACGGTTTTCTATTCACTCCCTTCTAAAATTGGGAGCGAAATTAACGACAACCCTTGATAAATAGTCGAGGAATTGAGCAAATCGACTGAAAGTTGAGAATTATTTTAAATGTTGACCCTCTACAATTGCTGTTTATGCATTTTATCTTATATTGGAGGCGCAATACTTAACAAGAGGCAGATGAAACCCACATGATAGCGAGCAAAGCAACGACAATTACATCTTTATTTTTGAAATTTTGAACCCTTAAAAACAAGCAATTTAAGAACTCTATACTGGGGGCTCGAAATTCAGGATCCTGAAAGACAATAATTATGCGAGGGAGCTTTATAAAATTTAACCCCTCAAAAACTGTATTTCTAATGCATTTACCCTACCGATGGGGGGGGGGGGGGGCATAATCCTTAAGGATTGTGTTTTTTCTTCATTTTCCCTCCCTTTTTTCTCTCTCTTTTGCGTTTTGTGCACCCCCTCCAAGTGCCGCCGGGGTAGGTGCCCCCTGCCCCCCCCCCCCCCCCTAGATACGCCACTGTGTGAACCAAGACTATTTTCATGAGGGGCGCAGCCCCGAAGGAAAATGGTCGTCTTCACGTCACTGAGGGTACCATAGTTTAACCAGAGACTTCAACAAAAGTCTAATTCTACTCATCTACTTGATCATCTGCACTGTAGGGTATGACAGACCGCACAAGTACTATTATAGAATGGGTTGAGAAATCCCTGCAATCTGATTGGTTGAGAGGCATTGATCAATTTTTACTGGATGCATGAATTAAGCCGCGATATGCACTATCGATATCGAGATCAAAACGATATCCTTCTAAAATGCGAGTGCGAGAGAGCTACGATATTTGACTGTTTACAGACAGAGAATTGCAAGAAATAGACAAGATTAGATGTTAATGTTTGTTGACTTAGGATTTTGATGGTAAGCCCAATATGATCCGATTAAATTTATACCTGATTAAAACAAAAAAACCCAGATACAGCGATAGAATGAAAATCTTCAACGTTAAATTAACACATCTCGCTCACATCACACAGTGTAGTGTAGTAGTTAGTGCAGTGCAGTGCCACTGCTGCGTTACAGTCACAGGCTGTACGCTGCATACATTCGCATCGGTTACATTCACTGTGCAGTGAAGTGAAATTGACGGCAAGACTTTCACTTGATTCTTGAAGTTCTCAGAATCTTTGTAAGAATTCTTCAAATTGATTGATAAAGTTAATTCATTTCATGTAAAATAGGGATTACCTTTAGATCTAACTTAGGCTAGTTGTTGACTGTAGTGGTGGATACTTATTTTACTCGGATCTAAATTTAAAAAAAATAAAATTGACATTAGTTAGCTTAGCCTTAGTCAAGACTCTAACACTTGTAGAAAAATGAAATTCTGAAATTTAACCTAAAATAGCCAGATTTTCAGTTCTCTATGGAAGTTATTAAATTCATAAAATCTATTTATGATGCATAAAAGTGATTTACCAGTTCAAGCCTGTAGCATGGCCTTGTATAAGGGTTTTTTCTTTATCATGCATCCGGTAAATTTTTCATGCGTCCGGTAAATTTTTCATGCGTCCGGTAAATTTTTCATGCGTCCGGTAAATTTTTCATGCATCCGGTAAATTTGTCATGCACTGGTAATGATTGAAAAAAAATGAATTTTTGGCAAAAATTTGTCTACCATTCTATAAAACAGATGATGCACATGTTTTTTCGTGTGTCGGTAGGAATAGTGTGCATGCGGTAACTATGGAAACTGGTCTAAACCCACTCGGCTGCGCCTCGTGGGTTAAACATTCCATAGTTACCTTATGCACACAATTCCTACCGACACACTCAGACCTGTGCATCATTTGTATACTACATACACGTTTAACATTCGGAAGAAGGGATGAATTTGCGCGATATCAAACGCGTAATGATGACATCATCACGCACCGGTGGATGCCTAAAACAATAGATACGCGCAAATGAATGTCGTCACAATGTATTGCGCGGGTGCGGGGTGCGGGTTAACCAAAAAAAAATCGTCAAACAGTTCATTTTTTCCCTCTGATGATGGTAAAAAAAAAAGGAACTATTCGATGATGTCAGCAGGAAAAAAAATGAATTAGACGGCAGGAAACGGCTTTTCTAGTAAAACTATTCATTTTCTGGTTGTGTACACTCCTAATGCAACAATCTTACGATAAGGGATATAAGAAGGTTTATTAATTTATAAAGAGTTACTGATACTTCCTTTTTTTCAAAGAATATTTAAGTTTGTGAACGAAACTGAATAATCATTTGGATTCGATCGAATGACTTTTACAAGTATATAAATAGAAAAACTTGATAAACAAAAAAATCTTGTAAACTATTTTGAGATCGCCTAAACTATCACTTTTTGTTATTTCGAATCGCTGAAGTGGGTAATTGCATTTATAATTTACCTTTAGCCAGGGACCAAGCTCTACAAGCTCTACTTCTTTGATGACCTCTGTTTTCATTCTTATTGTCATATAATTACTCTAAATGTCTTTTACTGTTGTTATCAGAAGTTATCTTCATAATAGGAAACAATATGTAATTATCAATGGATGTGAATCAGTAACTAAAGAACTTCAATATGGGGTACCTCAGGGATCTCTCATCGGCCTTTGTTGTTTATTTTATATATAAATGACATTCATAATGCTTTCAGTATGTCATCATTGATATTATTTGCTAATGATTCGAATGTATTTCTTTCTAACAAAGGTCCCAAATTTACTTCTGGAACGAACTAATAAGGAGCTCAATGTTGTGCATGATTGGGTATGTGCCAATAGACTATCTCTCAATTTGGAAAAAAATGTTGTATGTTATTTAGCAATTCAATCGTATCTCTGGATGGTAATGTATTACTTAAAAGAACACAATAAAAATGGTTGATGAGTTAAAGTTTCTTGGTTTACTTATTGATAATAAATTATCTTGGAAACCATAGACTGTGTATCTAAACAAATTACTCTCTAGAAATGTTGGTATTATAAATAAATTGAAATCTTTGTTTCCATCACATGTATTACTGTTGTTGTATTCCACCCTGGTTTTACCCTACATAAATTATGGTATTCTTGCTTGGGGTAACTCTACTACTCTCAGTTAAACAAAAACGGGTGATGAGAATAATTTTCAAAAGCCTAGACTAGCTCCGTCTAAAATGATATTCTTTGAAAATGAAGTGTTGAGACTAAACGATTTATTTTATTACCAGTTAGGCAGTTTAATGTATCAAGCATGAATTGATGAATTGCCTCAGGTATATTACAATCAATGTTCAACACGAATGATGGAATACATAGGCATTCTACACGACAATCATCTTTCTTTCATTTGTCACTGCTTCGTACTCACTTTGCCCAGAAAACATTAATTTACACTGGGCCCTTTTATTGGAATCATCTAATCTAAAGCAAGTTTCCTCTATTTAATCTTTTAGAAGAAATCTTAAACATTATCAAATTAGCTCTTACAGTATAAGTTCATAACAATTGTATTTGCTTATTTTCTGCATGTGTCTAAACATAACAAAAACAAAACCCTTCCTTCAAGACAGCTTTTAAACCATACTTACACAAATTATGTGTATCTGGATTTTCTATACTATAAACCCAATAGTCTGACATTAACTGACATTGTAAGCTTATTTTCTTTTGATATTTAGTGATGTTTATGTGTCTTTATTTCCCTTTTTTCACGCATATCTTGTCTCGTCTCTTTACTGCCATATCTGTACATGACATAATTACATACATGTATTTTGTAATTCTCTTTTATTGGTGAACCTAGTTTTAACAAGCTGTGCTTTTCCTTAGGTTCTTCCATGATACTGCCTCCTCTATTGACTAATGTAAATTTTCACTTTTTATTACATTGAAATTGTTATTGATTATATCTTTATTTGATATTTGAACGATGTTTACTTTCAATTGTAATGTTCATGGCAGATTTCTGCAGTATTATGAAAACTCATTCATTCATTCATTCATCTCAAACTCATTAATGCTCAGTTTATTTTGCTTGTAATAATCGAACATGTTTAGGCACTTAGTTTTGTTGTCAATTATTTTGTAAAATGAAGATGAAATGAAATAGAATCTAAATCTGAATCTGAATTTGAAGGGATTTTGTTCAAATCTACAATCCATGGGCGGAAATAGATTTGGGCGTTCCGAACAGAACTCCCCAACTTCGTCCACGCGGTCGTGTCGTCACGGGGATATGATATCTCATTCATTCTAATTATTGATCATATTATAAATTCTCTCTAAACAAAAAAATAGATAGATAGGGGAAATAAATCTTGCGCTGAAAATGTAATGAGATGTTTGCGACACGCTTTTCGAAGTCTTGTTTTTACAATTGATTCGATTCTCTCTCCCTCAGCGGCGGTCATAGCTTGCATACCCTCTCCTAACGTCATGATGACGTAATTTCTGATTTTACTCTTTGAAAGTAGGTGTAAAAAAAGTAGCATTCTTGCCGAGGCATTCAGATACAGAACTAATTACCTGGATTAGAAATACTCTTTTATCTTTCTCATGGGGCCAACGCTTTATGCGCACGATTTCGGCTCGCATTTAACGTCTATCGTTGTGTAAACTTGGAGGGGGATATTTTAACAGACGGTATATACATGGTCGGTAATTTTTCGAGCCATGTAGCTCGAATGACGTTCATATCTTTTCTCTGCCTGTCATATAAATATTTGTCATTTTGCTCCATAAGCCTATTGTGAAGTTGGTCGTGATACCGTACACCGTTGCCCTTCTATTATTCATGTTTTGATATCAAGATTTCATATTTATAGCGACGTTTATACATGTTCCTTCAGACTTCCATGGAATAGATGGTTTACTTTAGACGATCGCAACTTCCCGACATGGCCTGTTTATCCTTCTTTGTTATGTTTGTTCAATTCAATCTCAAATATCCTATTTCTGTCAAATATAAGCGACGTTAAAAAGGATGATTTGGTGATGAATTAAAGGAAGATATCTTGAATTAAGATAGATTGATTGGCTTTCATTTCGTACGTCGGATACTAATATTAGTCGAAAAATGTCAAAAATAATCAAATCAATCCAATGAAATGGTTGTTGATACATAGATAATTTTGAGAATGATTTCATCATGAGGTATACCCTTATATGGGGTAGATCAATGTAAGGCTTATGATTTACTTGAAATGAAACTTTAATGGCAATGTTCAATTCTGGCAACGATAAAAATATATATAATAGAACCAACAAGATTATCACAAAATGTTAATCTTGTTAATGTATATAGGCAAAATTAATGATAGTGATAGGCGATATAAAAACATGCAATTGCTAAGAATTAGCCAGATAACATTTTTTTCCAGGAATAGTATGGGCCCTAACTAGCTTTGGCAAACTGTTAGTTTGATTTCAAGTATTTGCACGTCCGGGGATTGTCGGTGATTTGCAACAAGATTTCGTTAATTTGTTTATTTTGCAGTTACAAATTGATGACATACTAAAACCGAAGGGAATTCACAAGATAAGAATCAAATTCATTTTGAAAGAAATGAAAGTGCGAGTACGTTCTTCGATATAATAATTTATTTGGGCCGCATTAACTGCTTTCGGGTGAATTTTTAGACAGGAATATTATCTACTCAGCAAATAATGTGAATTGTTATGATATTGTCGTAATGAAAGTGACACTACCATACCATTTCTTGCAAACGTGTAGATATGAGGTACTCACCTTCTTTTATTTTCTCTGACAATAGATTCCATGTTCGTTTGTACCATTTATATTGTGAAAACACTGTAAATGTGAAATATGAAACAATAAACTGAAAGTGGAACTGAAAAGACAATCTTTTCTAACTCTATCACTACTGTTATCCTTCCCTTCACCCCTTTCCTTGATAATGATTTGTTACATCCACATGCCTCCAAGATCAATTTTATATTTGTCTCATTTCCTTTGTTATTATATTGTCCATTATGATTTTGAAATGGATTATTTTTCGGCTATTATCCACTATCTTTGCAATAGTATTGATTAGTTCTGCCGAAGACCGTGTAGATTTCACCAGACAATAATTTTTTGAAATTTGTTCTTCGAAAAAACCACAATATGACTTTCATATCCTGAGGCCAATACGTAATCCAGCGGAAGCTTTCCCAATGAGAATGTTGAAATGGATGTTTTTATCTCTGTCCTATCACGTGTAAGGCTTTGTTTTTGCTAACCGGTATACATTTTTCTTCTTTTTTTTTCACATGGTATATATTCCTTAGATGTAGCTTGAAATGTATCATATTTGAAGAATATGTGTAATTGTGTACTTTACAAAATGAAGTATAATTATTTCATTTAGAATAGACATGGTGAAAGAAACACAATAAAACATGTTTCCCCTTAAATAAAAGAACAAGCTCATAATAATCAATATAATTTTAAAATAAATATTTTGACTAATGATGTTCACTGGGCGAAGGGAGTTTGGAAAAGAAATGTCACTCTAAAATATTTCGGGGTTTTCCTCACATTTTTAATATACTGCAACCAACCAAAGAAAAATTTAAAACAGGAATTGGTATTGCAGAGTTTATAGATGTATGGGAACATTTTCAACCGGGGGCAGACGCCTCATGCCCAAATATCACTTTTCCAGTTTCTAAACTTTGCGAGCGAGAAAACTTGAATATAGTTTTTTAAATGTAATTTCGTCAACAAAATAAACAAGAGAGATATCAAAACGACACATTCTGGCATCTTGCCGCCCGAATATAAGGATATTCAGGCACATCGCTGTCCCATCGAGTTTTGGTATTTTCAAAATTATCGGGGGGGGGGGGGGGGCGCAAGACCCGGGCCCCATTGGGTACGCCTATGGCAACAGATTATAAATAATGTATCGACTTTAATACTAACAGTTGATTGATAATTCATATGGCATATGGCTTATAAACTAACCACACATATTGAAAGTTAATACCTCGATAAAGACAAGTTAATCGGTACATACTAATGATCCATTTATACCTTTAAAAAATCGAATCCTGTGGTATGGGAGAATTTAGTTGACGTAATTGTCGATGCTGTTATCTTTATTTAGCTCAGACTTTCTTTTTACAATCTGATCGATTAGAACCAGTGTAACATAATATGAGACATGGAAATGTAAAACTCCATCCCCTAAAAAGTACCACATTCGGAAAAAAGCAAAGAATGGTACATATACACCAGATAAACCGGTAATACATTTCGACAACACTGTGGAAAGCCTACACTTGAAGGAAAATAAGAGCAGTCGGCAAACATGTGGATATCTCAATTTCTCTGGGCATCGATCGCTTACGTTGTGGCTCTGCAGAGTGAAATTCGGCTCACTTCAATCCATCTCTGTATCATCGCCAGCAGTACAGGTGGTACGGGGGATGGCAAAACCCAATTATCAAAAAAATCAAAATGCAGCACATGCCGCCACGAATAGAACAGCCATTGGCTGAATCAAGTGTTGCCTTGTCGAAATGAAATAAAATGAAAATGAAATGAAATTTGTTACCCACTGATGAACTTTGTGCAATATTACGGTATTAGTAGCCAAATGAGTATTTCCATTCAAACATTCTAAATGGACACATACTGGAGATGTGCATGTGAGGAACGACAGTGTCCATGCTAAACCGAACTCACCTGTCCAGTCCAAGTGTACGCCAGATTCAAACCAACATATTTTCAGTTGGTACCAGAAATAAACTACCCTAGCCGTAGTCTTAAGACGGCTCACAAGAGACGTCATTTCGATTGCGTCAGTACCATGCGCTAATCGGGTCTGTGAAGGCAATTAAACCCATCGGCCAGTTATCAAAAGTATTGTTTGCACATCATTATTTTTTGCAATCACCTTTTTAAACGATATCGGTCTTTCATGACGTGCGAAAGAACGTACAAGCGACTGACGTCATCCTAACATCGACAAATGACGCCTCGTGTGAGCAGGGTTTTAGAGCTATTATACCGGCAATGATAATAATTTTTAAAAAATGTATCCTACTTCATGTACATAAAGGGCCATACATGGTACGAGACCCAACGATCATGCCTGGTTGCCCATTACGTGCAGCTCATGTACAGGACTCCCATAATTTTCCACCTCTGTAAGTGAATCTTGAGAAGTTCGTGACTTATCGACACTATGTCACCGCCCACATATTCAATATACAGTATTTATACTATTCTATCAGTGTGTAATCACATTGATGTCAATGATGTCCGATCGCCACTATGTTCACATCATCTATTCAGTGTTACAAGTTCAAGGTTCAAATCATAGCGTCTAAAGATTACCATCACAGTATATTGAAGCCACTGAGGTTACGACATTGGGTTTTTAAAAATCACCTATTATCAGAGTAGTAGATTGTATTATTCATAAATTTGTTGAATATCTCTAACGTAATGCATCATATATTCAAAGAAATATCTCCTCTTAGCATATTTCATTCAACATGAGCAAGCTAATATAAGGTTGTTACAGCTGTTCCCGAAAGAATAAATACATCTCCAGGCATAATTAGTTATTTCATTTTCATTTATTTATTTTATTTTCCATTTTCAACAGAATATAACAACGTAATTACATCATAATTTCATGAAACATTTTTCAACAAAATATAACGTTATTACATCACAAATAATATCATGAACCATTATCAACAATATAAAGACAAACGTAAATACATCCTAAATAATATCATGAACAAAATGCATGTAATAACAATAATTTTCATTCGGCATAATTTTCAAAGATAATTATAATAAATAAATGCTGAAAATGGAGGGGAATGCTAAAAAGCAAAAAAAAATTCTGTACAATTTATATAGCAAGTATACATTAAAAAAAGATACATACACACCCTGACACCCTCGCATACACCAAAAATAATAACTGCAACACCTCCCTCCCCCCCCCCCCCCCCCAAAAAAAAAAAAAAATTAACTTATCGCCACTGAAAAGAGAAAAAAGAAAAAGACGAACGAAAGAAGACGAACAACACCAAAGAGAACAAGGATGCAGAATTAACCGAGAATTTACCATAAGTCATGGAAATGATGATGATTCCATCTAAAAGTTATAAGCTTCAATCAGTCAATTTCCTACCAAGAATCAATTTGATTCCCGGTAGGAAACCAAAAGAAAAGTCTTTAGTTGTTTCTTGAATGAGTGTGAACTGGGAGCATCTTTAATATTCGAATTAAGATTATTCCAAAATTTTGGTCCGGTGAAAGTAAATATAGATTTTGTGAAGATAGTCCTAGTAAAGGGTAAATGAAATTCATTTGATTGTCGTGTGGAGTATTTATGAATAGCCATATTCTTACAAAATATATCACTGAATAGTGCAGGTAACAAACTATTATTTAATTTATACATGAACTGACCGAGATTATGACGATACAAATCTTGTATTTTTAAGATTTTATTTTCAAAAAATAGTGGGTCCGTGTGTGATTTCCAGGATAGATTTGATATGATACGGACTGCCTTTTTCTGTAATAATAAGATTCTATCAAGATAAGTAGAATGTGTGTTGCCCCAAGCAACTAAACCATAATTTAAATAGGGCAATATTAATGTAGAGTATAAAGTTAGAAGAGTAAATTTTGGTAAATAATACTTAAGTTTATTTAAGACTCCTATATTTCGGGAAATGGTTTGACATACACTGTCTACATGGGATTTCCAAGAGAGTTTATTATCTATGATTAAACCTAAAAATTTCATGGAAGAGACTTCCTCTATAAGCATATTATCTAAAATGATATTATCGGGTAAATTATTTAAAGAGTTACTGAATGTCATTAGTTTAGTTTTCTGAAGATTGAGGGACAGTTTATTGGCTCTTATCCAATGAAGTAATTTTTTGAGCTCAGAGGTTAAAACATTTGCCAATGTATGAGGGTTAGTGTGCGACAAAAAAACATTAGAATCGTCGGCAAACAATATGAAAGAAAGGATATCTGAAGAATTACTAATGTCATTAATATAAATTGAAAATAACAGGGGGCCAAGCAAGCTACCCTGAGGAACACCACAATTTACAGATAATTTGGAAGAACACTGACCATTTATGGATACAAATTGCTTTCGATTTGTAAGGTAGCTCCTGAACCACTCCAAGGCCTTCCCGCGGATACCATAATGGTTTAATTTGTGTAAAAGAATTTCGTGGTCAATGGTATCGAAGGCCTTGGAGAAGTCCAGGAACACACCCACAGTGTGTTGAAATTTGTCAATTGCTTTGGCAGCTTTATCAATAAAGGTAAGAATAGCATGAGAAGTGCTATGGTTTTGACGAAAACCAAACTGAGAATTAGAAATAATCTTGTCTGCATTCAGAAAATCTAAAAGTCTGGAGTATACAACTTTCTCGAGTAATTTGGAAAGTGCAGTTAATAACGAGATTGGTCTGTAATTGCTCACATCTTCTTTCTTACCTTTTTTGTATATTGGAATAACTTTTGAAATTTTCATATCTTGTGGAACATTCCCATTACTTAAAGATAAATTAAATATATGAACCAATGGATCCACTATGACAGTAATAATATTTTTCAATACAACATTATTGATGCCGTCGTAACCAGTGCTCTTTTTGTCTTTTAATTTTGCAACAATATCAAATAATTCTTCTCTAGTTACTGGAGAAAATAAAAGAGATTTCGCATTTGGTGTATGCAAAATTCATGACATTTTTTCTGAGATAATGGGATTTCCCGAGCTAATTTGTGACCTATGCTCGAAAAATATTCATTAAAGACATTAGCTATAAGCTTAAAATCATTAATTTCAACATTGTTATGTAATATTTTAGTGATTTTAGTTACATAATTGGCCAACCAAATAAAGATTTTAAAATGATCATAAAAATAAAGATAAAGAATAATAATCACACCGGATCTTATTTGGGTGTATTAGATTGACAAACAATGCTGTAACTGCCTGGTTATTATATCTTACTCACATTTACACTGAATTCTAGACGTTCAAATCAATATATGTTTTTGAAGAAAATATATTAAAACTTACATTTACATGAATAACTGTTACCATGGCAACTGAAATTGACACAAATATATTTTTGTTGGTTTAAATCATGGAGAAAATCATTTTAAACAGAATGTCCAAGTTTCGGTGAATTTGGATCATGAGGTAAAAAGGTATGGCCTATAAGATAACTGTTTATGTGTTCTATGTGTTGACAGATGGCGAAAAATCTCAATTTTTCCCAAAACGGAGGTTTATATAATGCTTTGCAGGGTACTTTAGTGATAATCAATAAAGATGCCATTATCAAAATTGTGTTTATATACACCAAAGAGATGTATGATATCTTTCTTCTGTTTAAATTGTATATCAAACCCATATCAAAACTAAAGTTTAAAACCGAATCGATTTTCACCCCAAAAAATATCAAAAACTTCTCAAAACCATGTTGGTTTGCATTGAAACAAACGGTTGCCATGGCAACATTCAGTAAGGTCCATACATTTGGTTGGTATAAAAATTTGCGGAATATAATTCTAAATAAGATAACTAAGTTTTAATGAAATCTAATAATCAAAAAGTTAGAGGGAAGATGTCTAAAAGGTTACAATGTGACCCCCCCCCCCCCCCTAAGAAATTGAATGAAAGCTTTTTTTCGTAAGCTTGGAAGCCATCTTGATTTTCGAAATGAGCAGCCACTGTTTTTCTTGTTAACATCTTGAATGTTAAAGTACATTAAAAAGAAGGTAAAAAAGTTGGTTTCGTTTAGTCCTGGGGGCGTTGAAGGGGTGCACGGATACCCCTCTTTGATACCCTGCTATTCCTTGACGAGAAATGACATCCTTTCGATGGGACAAGGGCATCTACTGGGGAGCGTTTCATCAAGTGTTATATAAGTGATTTTTACTGACAAATTTGCTCTCAACCAACAGATGCAAGGATTTCAGTAGCTTATAACAGTTGTCGGTAAAAAATCACTGACAAAACGCTTGATGAAACGCTCCCCAGTATTTGATGGGGCATCCACCCTATTCACATTACCCGACCCCCTGTGATCTCTGGCTTAAAAGGCCATTTTTCCAAGATTCAAGATCTTGCTAAAGGGGTAATGTTCATACCTGAGAAGTACCCCCATGTTGGAGTACCATCAACGCTTCAAGAGTTCGTGAATGAGGATGGAGCGTTATATAGCTATACAGCTTGATGGGAGTTAATTTGAAGGAATGTGACTGAAACTGGAGAGATTCTAGGTCCATCAAAACAAATAGAGCCCCTGTGAGAGAACTTATTGATGTCACCCTCGTAACTTTACCCCCAAGTCCTGCGAATAATTTCTAGCGCCATTACAGTATATGTTAACAAAATGTTTGCCAGGTGACCACTTCAGTAAAAATCAATCTTTTACACGGGGTGGGGTGTCAGGTAATATTCAGGACTAAACATGCATAAAAGTATGCACCATGACAGTCACTGATCTAGAATAATGAAATAGGAGGGGAAGCCATCCTTAGAGGGGCCGCCCGATTACTGGTGCATACTAATGGGAGTGGCCCCTAAAATAAAGAGGGTGCGCCCCCCCCCCCCCCCTTCTCCATCATTACGACGACATCTAATCATAAATCAACTTCGAATAGTTACGGTTGCTTGTGAACGTGCTTGACATTCTGGACTCTCACAACCTTTTTTTCCCCTCCAAGAGAATGAACCATGTTAACATGTCCTTTACAATGTTATCCAATACAGCATATATCCCCCTACGTTAACATGATCGAGTTGGTACGTGTCCTTAATATACGGCTGGATGAGTTTGGCAATGATTATCAAGCAATGCTAGATACATCTTACATGCATCGATTCATACACCAGTATACCGCCATGCTTCAGTGCTTGAGAATCACCATTTTTGCGCCTGAGAATTAGAAAAGAAAAAAGGCAATGTTGCGAATGTCAAGTCGTTCATGTCTCGAGACAGGAAATGAAGGAGAAAGTGGTGACGAGAGATCGTTTTCATAATACTTCAATGTTCCTAGTGTCAGGGGAGCAAAAGTAGTCTCGACTTTTGATAGTGGGTCGGAAATAAGTTTCACAATGATCATATTTCACTCAGCTGTAAATCGGTTTCATGTGCTTACACAAAACGAAATTGGTTTAGTGAAATTTCGATTCGATGGCCTCTCATTGAACTTTCACTTTGAACCGTCAAACTACTTAGCCTTTCCTTCCAACAACTGCATATATCTTATTGTCACTTCATTCATTTCAAAGAAGTGATGTAGACGTGAACAAATGAATAAATGAATAACGCCAATTATACTCTTATTTCTCGAAAAGTCTCCATTTAGTGTCCCGATATCACAAACTTATGACGTATTATCTGAGAACGAATCCAGATTGCATTCGTAAAAATAACAAGTCCTAATGTACGTAACTTATCATTCCTATTCTTTCATTATCGTTTAATTTCCCTCCCACTGGTTCTTTTCTTCTTCTACCTTCAGTCACCATCATGCTCTCTGTCATCTGGCACTGATCCTCATGATCTACTCTCAATTTGGAGAGGATTAGTTCTGGTAGGATCATAGATCTTAATGAAAGAGATATTAAAGCGATGAGGAAACATTGATGATACTAGCATGAGTTTGGATAGATATGTTGGCATCATCAATAGAGCACGGGAAATTCTGCCCGAAATTATTCCGTCATTAATCGAACAATATGGACCGGTTTGGAAAATGGTTATTAAACGTTTCTTTCTATGCCCTAGGTTTCTGTTTGACGTGGAGAGGGAGTGGTGAAATTGAGGTCTCAGAATTTACCTTGTATTATCAGCTTGTCATTATCATGTTTCGCAAACAAGTCAATCATAAGGCTACATTCATGAGCTTCACTTTATGCTCATTCAAATAGTCATGAGATCATTAGCTTTATAAGTTTGGAAGAGTAGGGGCAACAAAATAGAAATATCACACAAATTGCACTGAACGTGCTAACAAAATTTATAATATCCAGGCCTTTTTTGTTTTGTTTATTTCATATATGTATGTTTGTTGTGGTTTTTTTTCTGTTGTTGCCCCTTTGGCTACGCTAACATGAGAGATCAGATGCTAATTACCTATAGCAGCTGTGGAGTATGATGATGTGAATGACGCAGAAGAGTAGACGTATAGTGTAATTATGTTTTATTTCGACTTTTTTTTTACTTTGTTTAAAGATCTTGTGTCATATCTCTTATATCTCTCTCTCTCTTTCTGTTTCTCCCGTATCATTCCCACCTACTCCTGTCTTTCTCTATTTCCCTCGCACACACACCCCCTTTTTAATGCCTCTCTCTCTCTCTCTCTCTCTCTCTCTGTTTCTCACATGTATCATCCCCACCCACTCTCTGTCTTTCTCTATTTCCCTCCCACACAAACACCCCCCCCCCTATTTAATTCCTCTCTCTCTCTCTCACTCTCTCTCGTTTTATCTCTATCTACCTGAAAGTAATTAGCTATATGGCATTCCGTCATGTGCTATTTTTTCGCATTATCTCATATTCCCCTGCAAGCATAATGCTTTTGGTTTTATAAAGACCCTTGAAAAAATAGCAAATGATTGGCATACCCTTTTAAAGTATTTTATATTATAATTATGAATAATAAAAAAATACCCTTTCCGCATAATTATATACAAAAATATCAAATAGCCACCCACTTGTTCTCTCCTTATCACCAAGTTTTCAGTTACAGAAAAGAAAGGACATTTCGTCTGTTGAGAGCTAAAAGGGAATTAAGTCTGTGTTAAGAGGACATGAGTTAACGCCCTTCTGGCTCTCAACATACTACTTTATTTAGACAGCAGTGGGTTTTCTCGTCCACTTTAGATTCCTGAAATCAAGATTTGTCGGTCGATTCATTCCCTCCAGCTACATGTAGGAGTGACAATCTTGACCACGGGGTCATCCGAAAGGTTAAAAGGGTGTACACATGCACCCCCACTCCCGACCCCTATGTCTCCCAGCTCTGCGCTAAACGTTCTTTATAATGTCCAGTCAAATGAAGTGTTTTACTCCCTTTTCACCCCTTCTTTTTCCTGCCTTTTTCCTGCCTTCTCTCTTCCTTCTTCTCACACACAGACACACTCATTATCTTTCATTTTCCTCCTTCCTCCACCCTTCTTCTTTTCATTCTTTTTGTTTCCACACCGTCTTCCACTTCCACTTTACTTTCACACTTTTATTTCTTGCGGGTTGAGGCAATAGTCCTACTACCTCAACTCACTTATCAATTCTCTCTTATCAATAATTCGCTTCTCGTAATGATGCTTTATGAATTTAATATTATTGAACGACCCACTCGTGATTAAGTTATATAAGTTACTGGACATGTAATATACAAGCTTTGCTTTTAAACATGCCCAACTGTTTTCAACACCACTTAATAGGTCAATATGTGTGCATCATATATATTTTTTTTAATTGATATATGATATTGCGCCACATCTATGGAAAAAATAATTGTTATATTTTGTTATTATTGTATTCATATTATGTTATGCACTACAGTATTATGTAAATTATGTTAATATGATTGAAAACAGCAATAAAATCTGAAAAATCTGAATCTGAAGTGTACGTTGTTAACTGACCTTCTTATAAGATAAAGTAAAATAATCAAGATAAAGTTGAGTTCTGGTTAGGCTATTACATTGTAAAAGAAACTGTCTCAAAGCAATTGGGAAACATTGATGGCATAAGAATTGATGTATGCTGTAAGGTTTTGGAATCACCAAAATGAGAAGAAAATGAACCAATCCAGCTGAGAGTAACATGCACTGCACACAGAAATGAGTATATGGGACTGCACACACATGTTCGGCCCGAACATTTAATTTCATTCCATTTCATTTCGTTTATTTCCACTTCCAACAAAATAAAATACACGGGTTTGCATTGTACATAGCAAAACAATGAAACTTAACAATATTACATGTAAGTAACAGAAAGGTTTACGGTTTATCACCATGTGATAGTCCTGAAAAGGACTGTTTGTGATCTTTCGTGAGTTATGGTAGTTTTAAAAGAACTGTTATCGACGTTTCGACCAGTGTACTCGGGTTGTCATCAGGATGATAAGGTTGAAGGAGAAAGAGTGGGTATATATAGGCTGGAAGGAACGGGATGTTCCTTCTATTAGCCAATCTATTAGCCAACCAAATGACCAATCCTATCAAAATCCTATTCCTTCCAACCTATATTACACACCCACTATTTCTCCTTCAACCTTATCATCCTGATGACGACCAAAGTCCACTGGTCGAAACATCGATAACAGCTCTTTTAAGAACTACCATAACTCACGAAAGATCACAAACAGTCCTTTTCAGGACTATCACATGGTGATAAACCGTAAACCTTTCTATATCCTTCCACCATGAAAACATTCAAAGATCATATTACATGTAAGTGTTTTGCAGCATACAATAGGCATAATAACATTATAAACTAGGTTGGTTTTCGAAGAGACTGCTAAAAGGCTGGGCTTATAGATTGCAGCCCCCTATAACTTATAGTTGCAAAAAATAGTGTATCTGTAAAAAAAGTTTTAAAAAGGGATTACATAAACCAGATAGACAGAACATAAAACGGGGTGAAAGGTACAGGGAAGGAAGGGAAACAAGGAACGAGAGAGGGTAGGACTCTTACCTATAAACACACACAACAAAACACGGACCTACCGGATTACGGATGGCAGTATAAATGAATGGGAACATGATCGAGAACATTATTGAGCGAAATGAATTGAGGAAGGTTGAGGGATGATGAGTTAAAGAGCCGACGCTTTAGAATTACCTAGAAGAGACTATTTAAATTTAAATTTAAAAGAGTTTAAACTAGGTGGCATTCTTGATGATCTTGATGGCATTCTTGATGCTATCATCAAGAATGGTCCGAAGCTTCGGGCCTGTGAAAGTTAATATGGATTTAGTATAGTTCTAGTTAATGGCAGATGGAATTCGTCAGATTGTAGTCTGGGGTATTGGTGTATACTTTTATTTTTGTTGAATATTAAATTCGAGATTGAGGGTAGCGCATTTTTATTCAACTGGTACATAAACTGACCGAGTCTATAGCGATATAAATCCTTTATTTTTATATATATTTTCGATAACCAAACCATCGGTATCATGAGTATGGGATCACCAGGAAGTGTTACAGATAACACGCATTTCTGCAATTATATTTTGAATGTGAGGACATATGACGAGCAATCCCTTTCAGGTGAAATTTCTAATATGCTAATCTTCCAAACTGAAATAAAGAGAATGAGAAAGCTCACCACTTTAAAAAAAAATCTTTCTTAGAACTCAGCCTTCGCTTTAAGGGGTATACATGAATCCATGATACAGGGGATACTGTTTACTACCGGGATACCACATATGACAAATTTCTCTTTCTACAGACAGACCTTGATATTTAGGGCATGACCGAAAGGGACGTACCAAGGGTCTAAGATCATGATTTGTGAATATAGAAGATGGCTCTGTTCAGTAGATAGACGGATCCTCCAGGGAGCGCGCTAGCATCCTCACTTATTAACACATTTATCCTTAAGTCCTCCATATCCCTGCATTCAATTTATAACATGAGCAACGACGACGGACCTGGACACCTTGCATAAAAATGTACGTTTAATCGCAACTCAGAACATTAAACGCAATTTCCAAATACGCGATCCTGATTGGATGAAAGTCAAGTTGTTTTTTATTTTCTTTGTACTTGCGTTTAAACGCAACCTTTTATCATTATTATTATTATTAATTGATATTCTTGCAAGATGGGATTGACTTATCAACGCGGCATTAATTGGTACTTATTAAGATTGATGTTATTGCGGTTATAAGACTAATGGTAAAGCCGAGAGTTAATGATTGTCAGAGAGCAAGTATACATTTCTGCATATCATCCCTCAAGCAGTGTTATAAATCATTGTCTAGATAATACTAACCATGCTAACAATACATGTACACTTCTTTATACCCTTTGGACCCCTTTGCCGCTAAGTTTACTTTGACTTTAACCCACAGACTACGGGAACGGTGTGGCTCTGGTATTAAACCTATGAGAGTTAAATAATTCGGTGGTCAACGAGTTAATATCGGGTTTTGTTTTATTTTGAGGATTTGGTTTGCTTTATGCTGGTACAAATTATTATACCAGGTAGACGCACTTATATAGCGATATGAATTACACTGAAATACATCTTCACTGTAAAAAATGAAGTGCAATATTTAGCACCTCAAGATCTGGAGGCAGCACCTGCAAGGGCACGCATAGGGACTGCACAAATTGTGCTAAAGTAGCACTTGTACACGTGCTATAATTCAACACCAGTCCAAGTGCTACTTTAAACACTTTAAGTGTAAGCCTTTTACACTTCTGGTGCTATTAGACGCATGCAGCTCGCAAAAACAACACTTCTAGTGCATTAAATAACTCATTTTAGAGACCCCAAAACGGCACTACTAGTGCTAACACTTTTGCACCCAATATAGTGCTAAAGAACACACACAAACAGTATGCACAAAATCACACCTGTAGTGCTGAAAACTCACTCTTCTATAGTCTGTTAAACAGCCCTACACTAAGGTCTAGATTTTGTTTTTAGATTGATATAAACTGGTTATATACATAGATGATATGGACTAAAACCATGGCTTGTGGATTTAATCATCTGAGAATTACTTTAGACCAAGAAGTGGCAATTTCGGAGGTTTAATTGTTCCATTTCGGCAATCCACAATTGTGACGAAAAAAAGCACACACACTGCCTTCCAAACTTCCCAGGCCCGGTCCCGGCCCGTGCGGTCGATCGCGCCCCATGCCTGGCTGATCAACAATTTTCATGTCAACGTCGACAACGCGTACCGTAGACGGTTGGCCACACGCTGAAACATGGCATTTCCACTTCATTGCTTTTCATCATGTTTCATATCCACCACCACAAAAATTAATGTAATTATCATATTATTTGATACCTTTATTCGCATAAAATTACAGAAGTTCTAAATTTAATGTCTTAAAGTTTTACTTACCACGCCATGCCTGTGCAGCAGATGATGGCTCTTGCACTACAGTTGCGTAATAAGCGATTTCGTAATAGACCTGTTTACTAATAAGTGATTCAAATTTTATACATACTTTTGAAACAAAGGTTGTTCTTGACAACCTGAAAGCTTTCCAGAGGCTTGTCAGACATAGCAACAAGTAATGTATGCAAACTCGATTCCAAGTATTGTAGTTCATTCATTAATAACATGTTAATGATACCTCGTTACTAGGTCAGGAAAGAAACATCCATTAACTTAAATCACTGAGTAAACAGGTCTATTGGTCTATTGGCCCATGAGCAACTTTTCGCAAATGACCTTTCCCTTTTTCATTAGGATAGGCATCTTTTCAAAGAAAGATAATACGTAAGCTTGCCCGACATAGCAACCTAAAGAATTCAAACTCTATGAAAGAAAGACATCGTAGACCAGGTGACTAGAATAGCACGTCAATGAACACTTGGGAAAGCGCACTGTTTGCAAGTTGGCTATCATTTGGCAGACTGTCAAATACCAACCATCAATGAACACTTTGTTGCTTTTCAGTGGATTTAATGAAAAGTATAATTAAATGAATATATGAATAATCATTACACAGTCGACGCTTATCTCAGTGCATTTTAAACGAACATGCCAGTTTATGTCAAATGACCTTTATCTGCTCATGCGCAAATCCTAATTACGAAATCGCTTATTAAATCACGGGACGTTGGTCAGCACTTGAAGTGTAAAACAAGCGTCCTAACATTCAGCACTTACTTTTAGCACTCAATTTTCTGCACCTTATCATCTCCCAGACGCAAATGGCACGTGAGGTGTTAGAAATAGCACGTCAAGTGCAAACTTCCAATTAGCACTCGTGTTTCAGCACTTCAGTTTTTACAGTGTTCAGTCCTGCCTAAGCTTATCTTATTAAACATGCCTCAAATAGAATACCATTCAATTTGTATATTCCGAAGTGATTTTCAAGAAGCGAAAGAAACCTTTAAACACACTTAGAAAAAAAGGTTCAGGTTTGAACCCTAAATGCAACACTGGCAGCACCTTTTTGGGTGCAATATTGCACCCTTTTCATGTAGGGTGCAAAAATGCACCTTTTTGTTCTTGTTTGCACCCTTTAATGCCCGTTGCACCCTAAAAGATGCAACTTTGCACCTTTAAGGGTGCAGAAACGTTTGCATCCAAAAGGGTGCAAATTTGTACCTTTTCTAACGGGTACAACTCTGCACCCTTTAAGGGTGCAAATTGTAGCTAACTGCACCCTTAAAGGTGCAAAAAGCTTCTTAGGGTGCAAAGTTGCACCCAAAAAGGTGCTGCCAGTGTTGCATTTGAAGGGTGCAAAATTGTACCTTTATTTCTAAGTGTGAAGGTACTTCATCCCTTTTGCAGACTTGCACAATATTCCGCGGAACTTTGCACATGTTTAGTAAATATCCTGCAGATACTGTGTATGAAATTTCAAGGTCACAAGTTCTACAACTCTTTTGTAAGAAATTAAAAATTATATGTTGTCGCAGAGGGAGCTTTTCCGAAATCGACGCAGTTACATGTAGTACATGTATTAGTAACGGTCAAAAATAAGTTTATAAATTACGCGATTTTTTTTCGAGGCGAAAACAATAAAGTGTTACGAAATTGTTGTTATTACTAACTTAAAAGCAAATTATAATCCTTTTCACATCGGCACAAGTTTTCCAATTATGATTCTTTTGTAATTTATCGCATACTCACACAACCTCAAAATTTAGGGCTGCAAAAAGGATAAAGTACCTTAAAAGGTAAAGGTATTTCAGAGCGTCCTGCTTCATTCCTGAGGTGAAGGATTCATCGCAGCTTCGATATTGCAATCAGAAACACGATCTACCTCGCTTACATTTAATTCCGCTCTCAATTTTATGTGACTTACACATTAGTACTATTTCTTTTTGACTGTATATCTGTTCTAGGGTTTGAGTGCCTATATATATATATATAAGTGGAAGTTACGAAATTGACTATTCTGGTCAATCAGTGTGGTGTCAGTTTGTCGCATACAATACCGCCATTTCCTTAGCTTGATGCAACGACTTTTAGTGACGTCATGACCTTTCAAGCAACGAAACGTCTTTTCGTATACAGTCCTTTTCTTCCTTCATGTTGAGGTGTCCTAGTGAGGAAAGTACTTATTTTCGAGAAAGCAGATTTTGAAGCTGTTTTCACAAAACTTCATTCAAAGTGTCGTTTAATCACAAATACACTCACTCAAGTCGTCTTGACAGAAACGTCTCTCTAAAATACGACTAGTGCGTATCGCAAAAGGTTTTTCTTTTCACATGGTAGATGTCTAGATATTTAAATTGACACTTTCGATTATTCAAGGGAATATCAGTTCTCTGCTTGTGTAAGTTTCTTTTCGGTCTTGTTATCCGGCAAGTGTGGGAGTTTAAAGGTTGGTCACAGCCGGTCGTGCGCCTCCTTGTGTGTCGTCTGACACGGATTTCGCAGAAAATCCTTGCGTCGCACCCACCGGTCTGCACGTATTTTCTAAGCACGTAGGAGCACGCAATACACGCAAGGAGGATGTTGGACATGTCCAACAATCCATGGGTGTGGATACGTGTTTTGATGAACGCAGTGACACGCATAGCCATCGTACATTCTAAATGTGCTTCTTGTGACCATCGCACGGGTTCCTTGCAGAGGTCTCACGAAGCCCATGGCTCATTCATACGAATCCGTGACATGTCGCGCGTTGGTTGCACGTCGTTTGCACGGTACATGTACGGGGCTGTACGTTCGCCTCAAGAGCTCTTGCAGGTAAAGGGGGTATGTCAGTGAGGTGGGTGCAAGACGCCCAAGAGGAGATGCAGAGAGGTGTACGACTGGTTGTGACCAGAACAAACGAAGGACGTACGAATCAATTTACATTTCTCTCTCTATCTCTTACTCTATCTTTTCTTTTCTTTTCGTTTCGATTTGATTCTAGACATATGTCTTAAGCCCGGCGCACACTATACGATCCGACTGCGACCCGATTTTCGAACAAATTGCAGTTTGCATTAAATGTGAAAGTTTAAAAGAGTGAATTTATCTCATTTGAAGTTCGGAATAATGATACGAATACTAATATCGAAATTTTGGTTAACTGCAATTCTGCTGGTTAGAGTAAAGGCCAAATCGGCTTCAAATCTTAGTCGATCGCAAGATTGGTATGACGTCACTACGATTTGGAATTGATTTCGCTTTTATTCCTACACGGGGGCTCGCAGTAGCCCGGAATTTCGATATTAGTATTCATACTACTATTCGGAACTTTGATCACGAAGATTTTACATGTTTCAAGGTTCATATCAAATGTTATAACAACTTTTCCCAAAATGGCATCGTAGTCAGATCGTGCAGTGTACGCCGGGCTTAGTGATTATACGCATAGATTCCCATTGCTGTATTGCACGTGCACGTCGTGTGTTTTGCCTAGTAATTGATTACTTACCAGAAAGTAAAAACATACAGTAATTAAACTTGTTGTTGAATGAAATGGTATATTTACCGACATTTGTATGTAAAGATGTAATGAAGAACATGTTTAATAGGGCATTGCAAAAGTGATTCAATTTAGAAAATTGATTTAAATCATTTTAATTATTGATTCTTTCTCTCAATCTTTTCCCCTCCTTTTTGATTTCAATCAACATTCAACTCTGCGCACTGACATGATAAAGATAGTTGGAGATATGTGAAAGGGCAGACTTTACAGGGCTGGTTGAGAGCGCCATCGCAGGTGCACTTGATGAGTTGGGAGTACTATCTGTCCAATTTCTTATTCAACTGGACATTGACCTACTGATAGCAAAGACAGAATACTGTCTCATAAGTGATTTAACATAGCTCAGACTGCCGCCACTAAATATCCATTTCATCCCAGAATGGACTGCATATTTTGTGGACCATTAATGATACTCTCGGGAAATATACAACACACAGCATGCACAGTGTATACCGATATGTGAAATAATGGAAGGGGGGGGGGGGGGGGGGGGGTAGCCGACATTTGCCTTCATATTCGTTTGTAAGGTTTTGAAAGGTTACTGACATTTTATCACATCCTGATTCTGATAATGTGTTGCACTCTATCTACGTTTTAGATCGATTCGAGCTACGAGCCCAGCTTTGATTTGTTTATTTTCTTTGAAGAATTCAAAATGTCTTCACATCTTCGGATGATGTTTATGTTTAATTTGAAACGGTTTGTAAAAGAAAGCAACCGATTCAGAGATAAAACAGGAAAGAGAGTGAATCTCTTTCAGTATTAGAATGCAAGCAAATATTCGTTTGCTTATATTTTGTTCGTTTGTCTGTTTGTTCATAATGTTTGTATGTGTAACGGTGATTGGGACTTTTTTAAAAATCGGTAACAAACTATCGTCTTCTACTTTATACAAGTATTCTTTTATTTCAATGTCTTCATGCGTATTTCTCTTATTTATTTTCTTCTTCCTCTTTCATTAAATTGATTTTAAAAACTTTGACTTGTCTATTCTCTTTGAAAAAAATAAAAAATAAGTTAACATCTACCAGAGATGTTTATAATTATGGGGCGCTTGTAAAACTAAGCAACCTTTACTGAGAAAATAATTATACAATGAATCTCTTCTGATATTTTCACAGAATGCAAAATAATATTTGTTTGCTTATTATTTTATTAATTTATTATTTTTTGCTTATCTAATGGAGATTTCGAATTTCGTTTTATAAACATTTCTTTATATCCGCCTTCTACACAGCTCTTTCACTTAGTGATATTAATGTTTTCAGCATCGCAGCAACACAATCAATCATTCATTAATTTTCCGTTAACCTATAAGTTCTATCAGTAAATTAAATATACACTAGAAAAACAACAACAAAAACAATTCAACTCGGTCACAAGTGGGCCGAAATCTCTCTCCACGCTTCGGCGCACTGATATGCTGGGAAGTCAATATGTAATACTACGGACAATTTCAAACAAACCAATGGTCCCACAGAAAGAGTCCCATGTTGCAATCGAATTTATTCTATAGCTTCTTGCAGCCTATCCCTTAAGCCTCGTTACTTTCGCTATCTTCACAATTAACATGTATTCTCCTCGGATGCGATGCTATAAACAACGTTTTATATTATTAGATGACTTTTTTGTTTGTGCTGTAGAGACACATCTTTTATTTTCATAAATTTCATTCAGATGAATCACTGGAACATTTTAAATGGGGAGGGGCGGAGGTGTCGAACGAAGGATGCAGACTTACTGGCAAAAAGCGGGGGATACGAATATAAAAAGGGTCATAAATTTTTGCCATTTGCTGACAAGACTCGAAATTATCTATTTGGCGACAGAAAGTTTAGGATCGGGGAGTTGTTACACTCAGCCCCCCCCCCCCCCCCCGGCTTGCCAACTGATCACCGATGTCAATTATTAGTTGTTGGGGCATTAGTAATTAGACTTGATTAGACTATTGTTTGTTTGTTTGTTTGTATTTATTTCCGTATTAAGAAAACCACATACATTTCATAAAATACAGCGTATACATGAGCTTAAAAAGAAACGGAGGATGACCCAAATTCAGCAGTATTTTACAAAATGCTGCTGTTCTTCCTTGGGGTCCCACATAGCATTATATATTAAAAATTATATCATAACACAATTATATAATAAAAAAAACAACAAAAAAAGAAATAAAATTAAAAAAAACACAAATCAATCAAATTTGCAAACTACAGTCAAACCAAGTTACAAATTAATAAAATGAAAATGACTATACCCAAACCCAGACAACCCCCCCCCCCCCCCCACTTATATGCTCATTTATAATATTGATTCAATAGCAGTTTAAAGGATCTAATAGATGTTGCACTTCGAATTTCATTGGGTAGTTGGTTATAAATGGAAATTCCCCTGTAGAAAAAAGTTCTTTTACAATGATTAGACTTTGGCTTTGGGAGATATAAATTCTGATTAGAGCGGAGTGTGTAATTGGAAGTTCTTATTGTGATATTGTCAGACATATAATTTGGGGTGAAATTATGCAAAATCCTATAAATCATTGTACACATGTGTTTGTTATAGCGGCAATCAAGAAGGTCCCAACCCAATTTGTCGTGAATATGTTGATTTGATATATGAGAAAAAGGATTGATTTTCATAATGATGCGACCCGCTCTGTTTTTGGATTTTTTGCAAAGGTGAAAGAAAACTTTTAGGAGCAGATTGCCACACAAAATCTCCAAAATCGAAATGTGGTATAATGACCGATTTATAGATTAAATTTAAACTTGATTCATTTACAACATGTCTTAATCGACCAAGGAAACCGACAAGCTTGCTAATTTTTTGACACATGTTATTTTATATGAATATGCCATTTCAATTCCTTATCAATATGAAGTCCAAGGTATTTAGTAGTTTCAACCTTTTGTAAGATCATATTATTTACTTTCACATTTAGGGTATTATACTTTGCTAATATGTTACGCGTGCCAATGAGCATGCTATCAGTCTTCGTATAATTAATCAATAATTTGTTTTGAGAAATCCATTTGTCCAAAACCTCCATCTCGGTATTTAGAGCAGATTCTACGACATTTGGATTTTTATGAGAAAAATAGATTACGGTGTCGTCTGCATAGAGATGAACTTGGCACAATTTAAAAATGTCAGGGAGATCGTTGATAAATATAAAAAACAATAAAGGTCCTAAAATGGAACCCTGAGGTACACCGTGGGTTAACTGTTCTTCTTCCGATAACGAATTATTGACCTTTGTTACTATTCTCCTATTAACTAAATAATTCTCAAACCACTTAAGGGTTAAACCCCTCACTCCAATGTCAAACAGTTTTTGTAGCAGCGCTTTGTGATCGACAGTGTCAAAAGCCTACTTTAAGTCGACGAATATTGCACCATTATATTCGCCCTCATCCATGGCCATCATCCAGTCATCCAGCACTTTCACAAGCGCCGTCACAGTAGAGTGCTTAGCCCTAAACCCAGACTGAACTGATGAAAGTATGTTCTTTTCTTGAAGGAAACGTAACAATTGAGATTGAACTAATCGCTCTAATATTTTCGAAGCACAAGGCAACAAAGAAATTGGCCTATAGTTATCTGGGTTTGACCTGTCCCCCTTTTTATGAAGCGGTATTACCTTCGCTATTTTCCATGATTTTGGAACTTTTCCTTCTGTAATTGATCTATTAATGAAATACGTAATTGGTTTACTTAGAATATCTGCACATACCTTCAGAACCTGAACGGAAATACCGTAAATTCCGGCTGATTTTTTATTTTTTAACTTTTTAATTTCATTCATAACGTCATTCTCGGAAACAATAGTAAATGTGAGTGTATTCTGACAAGGTATATGTGTTTTGCTGTCTTCGGGAACGATAAATACTTCCTCTTTAGCATTGTGTTGTATTCTCAACAATTCTGACGCAACGCCGGCAAAATGATTGTTGAATTCGGTTGCTTTACTGTCTGAATTATCGCAAGAGATGTTGGATGAGGATTTATTATTCGGTAAAAAAGATTTCAGAATTTTCCAGGATTCATTTCTGTCGGAACAATTCGCTAACTTCTCAGTATAATATTGCTTTTTAGATTTCCGAATGACTGACGTCACTTTATTTCTCAGTTGCCTATATTCCTTAACTCTTCCTTCTTTTGAGCAATAGCTCTCTTTTTAGCATTATCTCTTTGTTTTATCAATTTATAAATTGACGCATTTAACCAAGGCGAGTATGTCTTCCGCATGCGTTTTGTTCTCCAAGGCATGTGCTTATTAATTACATTAACAACAATATTTTCCCATTTCTCGACGGCATCATCGAGATCATCACATGTTACAATATCATTCCAATTAACTTTCCACAAATCCTCACGAAATGAACACCAGTCAGTACCGTTAGACTTTCGAAAAGTCACATTATTATGACTATGGGTGGTTACATTGTGTGATTTCCAGACCATATAATTCATAAAATGATCACCCATGGATACCTCAAGAACACCAGACCTTTTTATATTGTCGAGATGGTTTGTCAGCATATGATCGATAAGAGAGGCTGTTTCACTAGTTATTCTATAGTACATTTAGTCGTATTTACATATTGAAAGCCATACATTTTATTCACTTGATCATATTTTTTTGTATGTGAAAGAGCTGGTTTTCTGTAGATATCAAAATTAGTATCACCCATAATCAGTGAATGAACATTGAAATTGCACATAAACGTTAATAGATTTTCATAGTCATCTAAGACATCATGACCAGAACTGGGTGGCCTATACCAATTCAAAAACAGAATGGGATGAGAATTTTTCATTTCAATCGAAATAAGGATGGCCTCTAAATCATCAAAGGACCGGTCTTCCAAGACTTTATATTTTATATCATTTTGAATGTAGATGGCCACACCGCCACCATTCCGATTCCGGTCTTTCCTAATAATTGAATAACCAGGAATTTTAATCTCGCTGTTATCAATTTCTCAATCAAGCCTGGTTTCATTGAAAGCACACACGTGTATTCCATTTTCGATCATAATACATTTGAGTTCTTCAAAATTCTTTGTTAAACTTACAATATTGAGTTGAATACATTTCAAACCTTTTTCACGCAATTCATCAAATTTAATTTTATCTTTATCATCAGCATGTTTTCTAATAAAATGGGGGTTAGGCGTTTTTGTTTTTAAATCAAAATACTTTTCGTCATAAAATGGTAGTTCTTTCAATAAGCATTTTGGACATTTCCATTCAAGAAAATGTTCTGAAGTATTATTATATATTCCTACAGGGACACTGGCACATTTGATTTGTACCCACGATTTACATTCGGTACATAATAGACCCTTTTGATTATTTCTGACACAATTGGAGCATAAACTACAAGGAAATTGCTTACCCATTACACAAACTTAAATACAAAAAAGATGCAAAATATTACAAATACTCTGAATATTAACAAAACAACTAATAAAAGGTTGATTAAAACACCGAAAATTATCATTGCTGTTTAATTACTACCAGCATCAGTGTCAAAGAAAAGGGAGTATCATTTAACTTGACACGATTAAAAGGCTTTATCGCTACGAGTCGCGGAAATGTGAAACTGCGCTGAAAGAAGAGAAGAGTGTACTGTATTATCCGGTACACAGGGAGCCAGAAAAACACAATAGTGTGACGTGACAAAAGATTACACCTATTACAAGCTGGCTGTACACTTGCAACATTCTTAACAAAGAAACGAGAAATAGCATTCTATACAGATCCAACAAATAGATTACGTCTAACCAAATTTATCATAGTGTAGACTCGAATAGCATTCGATATAAACTAATTTTGAACATTATTATAATCCTATCACTACAAAAAGTAAATGTATCTGAAGGTTAAGTAAACTGTAATAAACACTGTTCCAGCCTTACCCGTTTTTTTGGATTATTTTTTGCTAGTTTTTTTTTCTTCTTGTGCATGTGTATCTCAATTTTTCAGTCACATGATTTCATATTATCGATATGCAGGGAGAA
Organism: Heliocidaris erythrogramma; assembly: GCA_025617745.1. Lineage (NCBI taxonomy): Eukaryota > Metazoa > Echinodermata > Echinoidea > Camarodonta > Echinometridae > Heliocidaris > Heliocidaris erythrogramma. The sequence continues at coordinate 8,716,347 of CM046860.1, read as the reverse complement.
AAAAAATCGTTGAATACCAGGCCGTTACCTGAAATTATATATTTACTGGAATATTTCCTCTTAATGAAACTGGATATCTTATCCATTACACGAACCAAAAGATTCTACTTAATAAGCTCAAGGGCAATTTCAATATCCTAATCATATCCCAAAGAAATCCTATACGGATTACGTAAGACGTCACTGTAATGTTATTCGCACACTTCAAAAAGTGATGAACACAACAACTGAAAGTGCCTGAGGTTGATTTTTGGAAAGTCTTTGAGATTGTGTTATTTAAAACATCACGATGCCTGAATATTTCTTCATTAATTCTTACCGGAGCACAATCACTGATCCTCGTTTTGCCTGAGGGTATTTCAAGTCCATAAAATAGTCCGCTCTTCAAGACTCCTCATTGTGTTGGAGTTGAGAGTTCATGAAGATCTGGGACACACCCTTTCATATTTGCAGTGCAGCATCACCTCAGATCAGTCCCCTGAACCCCTCTTCACAACTAACCTACCAATTGTTACCTCTTGTGTCTATTTTTCGTCTCATCGCCAGCCTTCACGGGTACAGGAAAGGGCATCAATTCCGTGGGGGTGGAGGGGGTATAGGTAGAGGCTAGAGGCAGTATTAAATGTATGTTTGTTTCTTTTATATCTTTTCCTTTCTAATTAGCATAGTTTATCTGTTTGTGTGTTGATTTTTGTGTTATTCTTTATAGAGGTGGGGCAGGGGATGTGCGTTTAAAACGAATCACGCCTAGCCCCCTCCTCTTTCATTTTATCAATGTTTATTTCATTGTTATTGTATTTCTTTAAGATTTTAAATATTTTTTTCAGCATGTCTATGATGTATTATAATACGAATAGAAAGGCAAAGTCAATGTGCAATTATTATATTCAAAGATAAATCTATACTACTTATGTCATTTGGAATGAATGTCCAGTATTATAAATCAACCTTATCTGAAAAGACCTAAATCAGCAAGAGCAATTAGACTGCCAAATATTACCTTAAGACAGTTTTTTACGGAACAATTGGAGATTTATAATTATATTAAAGTATCGCTTCGTTTCCTTTCTTTAACGATAGTTGCTATTAACCTTTTTTCCTAGGTTTCATTCGATAGGACACTTTTATGATGACTTTGGGATTGTATAGGAAGTATTTTCTGCTTCTCTCCAGTATAATGCCCGAAGCGGGATTTATCGGAAAACACCTGAACACAGATGATATTTCATATTGTGTGATGTGAAGTTGATTCTTGGAGATGTTTTCATTCGAGTTTTACGGTGAAATCTTGAAAATACTGTTAATTTTCAGTCAGTTACGAGATAAATCGGCGATAAGTAATTAGTGTAGTTAATAATGCATGTGATTTAATAATAATATTATTTTATTATTTAATGTACAGAACGTGTTAAACAATTTAACAACGCAACAAAAATGGAGAGTACTAAAGGAAACAAATATAGCGTATTTAATATTAACATACTTTTAAAAAATGTTAACACATTGTAGGATTACTTCTAAAAGCTCAGCACTTTATTTACGAACGAACTATTTTTTATCCTAGATTTAAAATATTCAAGGGATATGGCCTGAAGGATATTTCACCCGTTGACTTCTGGGGAGCGTTTTGTCAGTGATTTTTACCAACAAATTTGCTCTCAACCAATCAGATGCAAGGATTTCAGTAGCTTATAACAGTTGTAGGTAAAAATCACTGACAAAACACTAGATGAAACGCCCCAAGAAATCTCTTTCTCATAGGCTTAACACAGGGGCCATCAGGTTCCCCTGGGCAATGGGTTAAGGGAAGATTATTCCAAAGAATAGGAGCACCGACTGGAAATGCACGTTGACCATAGCGAGTATGGGTGCGAGGTGCAGGAGACAGGAATAAGAATAGGAGCACAGACTGGAAATGCACGTTGACCATAGCGAGTATGGGTGCGAGGTGCAGGAGACAGGAATAAGAATAGGGGCACCGACTGGAAATGCACGTTGACCATAGCGAGTATGGGTGCGAGGTGCAGGAGACAGGAATAAGAATAGGAGCACAGACTGGAAATGCACGTTGACCATAGCGAGTATGGGTGCGAGGTGCAGGAGACAGGAATAAGAATAGGAGCACCGACTGGAAATGCACGTTGACCATAGCGAGTATGGGTGCGAGGTGCAGGAGACAGGAATAAGAATAGGGGCACCGACTGGAAATGCACGTTGACCATAGCGAGTATGGGTGCGAGGTGCAGGAGACAGGAATAAGAATAGGGGCACCGCCTGGAAATGCACGTTGACCGTAGCGAGTATGGGTGCGAGATGCAGGAGACAGGTATAAGAATAGAAGCACCGACTGGAAATGCACGTTGACCATAGCGAGTATGGGTGCGAGGTGCAGGAGACAGGAATAAGAATAGGGGCACCGACTGGAAATGCACGTTGACCATAGCGAGTATGGGTGCGAGGTGCAGGAGACAGGAATAAGAATAGGGGCACCGACTGGAAATGCACGTTGACCGTAGCGAGTATGGGTGCGAGATGCAGGAGACAGGTATAAGAATAGAAGCACCGACTGGAAATGCACGTTGACCATAGCGAGTATGGGTGCGAGGTGCAGGAGACAGGAATAAGAATAGAAGCACAGACTGGAAATGCACGTTGACCATAGCGAGTATGGGTGCGAGGTGCAGGAGACAGGAATAAGAATAGGAGCACCGACTGGAAATGCACGTTGACCATAGCGAGTATGGGTGCGAGGTGCAGGAGACAGGAATAAGAATAGGAGCACAGATTGGAAATGCACGCTGACCATAGCGAGTATGGATGCGAGGTGCAGGAGGCAGGAATAAGAATAGGGGCACCGACTGGAAATGCACGTTGACCATAGCGAGTATGGGTGCGAGATGCAGGAGACAGGTATAAGAATAGGAGCACCGACTGGAAATGCACGTTGACCATAGCGAGTATGGGTGCGAGGTGCAGGAGACAGGAATAAGAATAGGAGCACAGACTGGAAATGCACGTTGACCATAGCGAGTATGGGTGCGAGGTGCAGGAGACAGGAATAAGAATAGGAGCACAGACTGGAAATGCACGTTGACCATAGCGAGTATGGGTGCGAGGTGCAGGAGACAGGAATAAGAATAGGAGCACAGATTGGAAATGCACGCTGACCATAGCGAGTATGGATGCGAGGTGCAGGAGGCAGGAATAAGAATAGGGGCACCGACTGGAAATGCACGTTGACCATAGCGAGTATGGGTGCGAGGTGCAGGAGACAGGAATAAGAATAGGGGCACCGACTGGAAATGCACGTTGACCATAGCGAGTATGGGTGCGAGGTGCAGGAGACAGGAATAAGAATAGGAGCACCGACTGGAAATGCACGTTGACCATAGCGAGTATGGGTGCGAGGTGCAGGAGACAGGAATAAGAATAGGGGCACCGACTGGAAATGCACGTTGACCATAGCGAGTATGGGTGCGAGGTGCAGGAGACAGGAATAAGTGTGGAGAAAGTGAAGATCTAAGATTGCAAGAAATTGCGGCTTTCATAGAGATAAGGTTTTTGGAGGTATGAAGGTGTTAATCTATTTCTGATTTTTTTAAACAAGATGTAGAACTTTAAATTGAATTCGTTTGTTAGTGGAAAACTAGCGGAGAGAATAAAGATGGGTGTGATGTGGTCGATATCGTATTTTAGTTCTTAGTATACAATTAACGGTACTGTACTGTTTTTTGATTTTTTTTTTTGATAAGTTGAAGGGAAATGTACGGTAGATGGATTATTTAGGCAATGAAATTGCCAAAGGGTAAATCTGCATAACACTTCAATCAGTCAAAAGGACAACACGCGTAACCACATACATGATGATGACATAATGGAAACATCATGTCTTTTCGACGTTCCGACCGCCTTGCATTTATATCTCTCATTACTCAATATTATTTATTGTGTAGAATTAATCTTACCCTGTATTGTGTAAAAAACGGAACATGCAAGTCTGTTGGGTAAAATATTACGCAATATTGGGTAAATTCTACCCTTTGCTTTTAGGGGGGCACATTTTACCTAACATTGTGTTACAGTTTACCCAACAAACACGCATGTTCCCTTTTCTACCCAATGTTGGGCATCAATTTTACCCATCTTATTCAAATTCTATCAAATTCGTTGGCAAGTTTAATTCATTTACAATCCTCAAGATGCAGAGTAACTTTGGTTGACCCTTATTATTCTGTCGTAATCAGAACTATTTTTCACCTTTGAGACGAGAGCACAAACTATAAGTCCCGTGTGAATTGGGTCCATAATAAAGGGTCGATATCGATTTGGGGTCAAGGCGAATGGAGTTTTAAAGAACAGGGATCAAAGCAACTTTATATTCTAAGGTGATACTGTTTTGCAAATCAAACCTAAAAACACTATCCTCCGGTGAAAAAAGATTTGATTCCATCTGTTAGCCTGGTATACCATGCAATAATTTGGAGAGGTTTATTTTCTTTGAGGTTTATAATACAGAAAAATAAGTTGATAATACACGTTTATATGCTAGGGCTCCGGCGAAACCAGTAAAGGAAATTCGGACAAGGTGCATATTAAATCGAGTAAAAATCATTTAGATTTAAGTCACGATTGGAAATGTGTTTGTTTTGTTAAAATTATTGAACCTTGATTGTATACATCGCACTTAATAATTGATTGTCTTTATAAACTCGGGAGTGTAAAATGTAGATTCCTCAGAATTAAGTAAAATTTAATGCCATATGGAGCAAACTTAACTCACCAAGAAGAGTAAAATAAAATTATGTAAACATAGAGTAAACAGTAAGCATTTGCTCAGTACTGATGAACGTTGTTAAATGTGCAATACTGCTCGATATTGAGCACTCTCGTGTTTACCTCGGCGATATTTTACACCATGGATTTAGAGTGTAATAAACGTCCTGACATTTTAAGCAAAAGCTTAAAAAGCACGTGAAAGTTCTATGGAAGTTTTTCCGAAACTTCTGCAAAGACTTATTGCAGTTATTTGTAAACATGTTGAATGCATTTACTCTTTTTATAATTATAAAAATAATAATAATAATAACGGTTTCTTATAAAGCGCTTTAACAGAAACAACTGACCAAAGCGCTTACATTATTATTGTTGGGTTTTTTATTTAATCCGCAACTGTGTCTACAAGATGGAGAGGTTTTTTCCCGAGCGTCAGCAGTACTTTCTTATCTAGAGAAATCATTGAGATTGAAGAGGTACTCAGAGAGGCTCAAACCACCTTCCAATTATTCCGGTCTTCTTTCTATATTTCTATCTTGCTCTTTCTATATATCCCTCTCTATCTCTACGACCCCCCCCCCCCCCCCCATTTCCTATTAGTCCTATTCCACATCCCCCTCTCTCTCTCTCTTATATATATATATATATATTTTTTCAACCCCCCCCCCCCCCTCTCTCTCTCTCTCTCATCCATTTTTCTATGAGCCTCTCTTCCTCGAATGTCCTGATCGCTGAGACACTTATGAAGTGCCTTACCTTCCGGAAGTGTCAAGTATATCCACACTCAAACAGCTACAACTTACAATCCAAATAGGTAACTTGATTCTAGAAAACACTTTCCGGTTCAAATGTATTGCAGGTTACGATAAGACCCTCTGCAATTGTTTTGACTGAATATTTATTGTGTGCTAGTCCATACGAAGAAGGTAGTCCTGGTATAAGTAAATCTTCTTGTGGTTGAATTAATTCGTCCTTCATACTCCTACTCAGTGATGCTCTAAGCATGCTCTAAGTAACTCAAAATCTTCATGTCTTCTCTCCCCCCCCCCCCCCCCTCTCTCTCACCCGCACACTCACTCTCTTTTCTCCTTCTTTCTTTTTTTATATGTCGGTCCATCTATCTATATGTTTATCTATCTATCTATCTATCTATCTATATAATATTAGATATATCTATCTCTCCTTTTATCTCCCTTTATGTCCTCCTTCCTTCTAATCCCTCTCTTTCTCTCTTTCTATCTCTCTCTCTCTCTATCTCTCTCTCTTCCTCTCTTTGTCTACCCTCTTTCTTTCTCTATCTTATGGTTTATTTCTATTATGGGGCCTGTTCACACTGCATACTGCATCTATTCATAATTATCAATGCTCATGGATTTCATTCCATGATATGCGCAGATGACATTCAAGTGTTTTTAACGTCAGACAGATTGCTATAAGTCGTGTAAATAGGTGCATCCAGGACATCATAGGGCTGCCATATATATTCTCAAGCAAATTGCTTACAATGGCAGTCCTTCTTCCATAAACGATTTTATATTCGATGAATTACAATAATTTGACAATTTATCATTTTGTGTTTGTTTTTGAAAAATGATTGTTACATGTACTTGTTTATTTATGATTCATTGTCAAAAAGTACTTTTGTATTTAGTTTATATACATGTATGTTACCGAAGAATGTTGTACTTATATGAATGCAGAATAAAATAAATCAAATACAAAATCATTTGCTGGTCAACCAGAAACAAATTCCTTGTCAATGCATCAAAGACTGAAGTTATACACTTAACATCTAAGTTTGCTTCATCTCCTTCGAACCATCTTGTTATCACTATTGATGGAATTGGCATCCTTGCAGTCAGTAAGACAAGTAACTTGGGAGTGATCATGGATAGGCACCTTTCATCAAAACCTGTCATTTGGCATTCATTGGACGGATTCGGCAATATCTTAACAGAAGATCGATTAACATTCTTGCTCATGCCTTGATAATGTCCCATGTAGATAATTGTAATTCACAATTTTGTATGGACTTCTGAAAAAGGTGTGACCACGGAGAAGATCAGAGGTGTCGTGGTCGAGTGGATACGTCACCGGACTGTCGATAACATGGTTTACGGTTAGAGTCCCGCCACGGCACTAATGTCCTTTGGACAGATATTAATCTACATTTGCCACTCTCCACCCAGGTGTAGTAAATGGGTACATGGAAGGAATTTATTCCTTGAATGCTTTCAGCGCATTAGGGCAGCTGGGCTAAAGCCAGGGTAATAGTAGTACTTTGTAGGTGCCTTGAGCATCTCTTGGGATGAATATGTGCGTAATACATGTATAAATATAACTATTATTATTATTATTACATGTATTTTAAAGTTGACAGTCTATCAAAACGAACACTATGTTCATTCTGTTTTACCACTATGGGTCAACATATTCTCTCTGATAGGAATGATATTTCAAGCGCAAAATTGCATGTTCTTTAAAATGCATTTTACTTCTCCCTTCAGTCACCTCTTTCGTACTATTTGTGTGAGGAAGAACTGGTAACAAAAGCATTTTAAATGTTTTCAGCCTAGTGAGCATGTCTTGAGGAGTTTCCTTCCTGATGATCGACTACATACAAGCGGAAATTAAACCGGTAGTCAGCTTATAGGCTTATTTCTCCAACTATCTTGACGGCGCTCCCGAAAAATATCAGACTAGAGGGGCACACAGACGTAGGTATAGAAATATTTTTTTTGTTTAACCCTTTCGAGACAATTGACCACATTTTGTGGTTTGGCACAATAACTTTTGATTCAGAACTCTAAAAATATACCAAATGCACGAGAAGAAAGAGCAAAAATTTCTGCATATAGACTGTGTTTATTTTTGTTGATCGACTATTTCGTTTGATGTCAGAAAAAAAGGAGAATAAGCTTTAAAATCCTTAAAGTGGCAACACATTAAGCGGTTCGAAATCATGGGGGTGGGGGGGGGGGGGTTATCAAAATCGGCAATTTTTTTTTCAAATTTTCGCCAAAGCTCCTAACCATGTATTTTTCAAAAGCACTACATCTTTTATTAGAACTGCGTAGCAGTAAGAGCTAATATTATTGTTGCCAATTTGAGAAAGAATGTGAACAATTTAGCCCTTAAAAGATTCTGGCCATGAGAAGGTTGTGTTGGGCGTTCCCAACTTATGCTTCGCTTTCGGTTCTTTTGCCATGCTTGTCCAAATAACTTTGTGCAACAAATTGCATCGTTTTTCAGACGGTAATAAATGTGAATGTCTATTTCAAATCCAACATACCTTCTTTAACTTAGCAAGCCAATGATAGGCTACCTACCCTTTTCGATATGACCTTTCTTTTATCCTCCTTCTCACCTTTTTTTCAAAACATCTTTCCATGCCAATTCTATACTTTAGAAATAATGGCCTGCAGGCTTGAAGACAAGAACAAAGTGCATTCAAGGAATTTCACTATCATGTAGGAAGACAAAATGTGTGGGGTGGGTTTCTTTATTGATTAGTTTTGTTTTAGAAATATGTCATAGGCCAATATTCCCATTGTGACTTTTAGAAGCAACGTCTAATAACCCCAGTGATGACCTGCATTGGATGGTATAAATTCTAAGGTATATTTTGTGTGGGCGTTGTAGGAGCGTGCTTCCAAGGATCAGGGAGTCTACACCAAAGAGTGGTAATTTAATTTCAAGAAAAATACTACCTGGCAGAATAGACCTGTTTACTAAGTGATTCAAATTTTATGCATACTTTTGAAACAAAGGTTGTTCTTGACAACCTGAAAGCTTGCCAGAGGCTTGTCAGACATAGCAACAAGTAATGTATGCAAACTGGATTCCAAGTATAGTAGTTCATTCATTAATAACATGTTAATGGAATACCTCGTTACTAGGTCCCCAGGAAAGAAACATCCATAAAATTTGAATCACATAGTAAACAGGTCTATTAGCAATCAGGTTGCATTTAAAGATCACATTGCAAGAAAATCACAAATATGGCAATTAATGTATCACTAGAAACTGGGAAGCTTACAGATGGCAATCGTATAAGTTTTATGTCAACTGCGTATCTGATGATTATAAAAACAACATAAATAAAAGCTCTTCTAAGCATCTGGAATATCCGAGGATTCGCCAGAAATATAGCGATGTTTTGATGTCGTCACACTAGGGATCGGTCCTGCTTAAGCAGACGAAGTCCTATAATGAATGAACGTAATTGCAATGCAATTATTTATCAAATTATAAAGAGTTTGGTATATTTAACATGACCTTATTTCACACCATTCTAAAAGGGAAAGTGAAACTGATTCTGATAACTAAAACCGTTTGATTGTAAATACACAGGAGAAGGGTCAATGATCAATGAAATAAACCCCATTTTCAAATTGAAAAGCCCTCCGAATAATATCACAGATTGTATTCGTTCCCTCTTGAAACGCCGAACATGCCCCGGTGCAAGCAGCTGAAAATACAATGGCGTCTTATTTTGTTTACAAGTGACTGATTCCTTTATTTTTTTAACGCTGCATTTTTCATCAAAATAATACCATACACGAAGTTAAGAGTGAGGCAACAGACTAACATTAAGACTGACGCTAGTCAAGTAAGAGAAATAAGTGAAGAGGAGATGACGAAACAGGCACTGAAAATGTGTAAGATGTTATGGGACATCGTCTGCTTAGACAGGACTGGTCCTTCGTGTGTCGTCACACATCTCAGCAGCGTTCAAGGAGCTCTTCAGCTGCTATATCGGGGGCTGTATTTTACCGTTTTATAATTGATAATAATCATTAATTCAAATGTTTCCAAGCGTTGAATTTGGATAACCTTGTATAATTTATGCCATCTATGCAATAATAAGTATTAAGCCAATATTTATTTTGATGGAATTTTCTTGCAATGTGATCTTTAAGAATAAACCTCTATTGATTGGAATGAGGTCTATATTATCTTTCCTGACGCCTAGAGTCACATCATTTCATACTGTAATTTTACCGTTTATACTAGTTCTATCTTCATGTTGTTCCCTTGAAAGTGGAAAGTAAGACCAAGTGCAAATAGTTCAAAATAATATTCAAATGACGAAACTATATAATAAAATAAAGTGTAAATTGTCCTTTGATTCAACTACTCAAATTACAAATTAAAGAGCGTTGACGATTAAGTTACGCAAGAATGATTTGAATATAATCAAACATAAAGTTTTTAAAGTGGAATAATGATTTCTTGATTTTCTTGCCTATCAATCAGAATTCACTGATAGATTGTCTTCCATATTATCGTAAAAGAACATAATGAATTTACATAACAATACTGCGTGACGGACTGGAATGAATTTGTCTTCTTTGCTTGATATAACACTGTAATATTATAACTAATGTTGAGTGGTAGGCTACATTTAGGCTCTGTGGAAAAAAAAATTCAACAATTCTTTAAAGTATTTCAATTCAAGCATTGCGACCCGGTTTATCTATGAAATCTACTCACAGGCCCATGTAGCATAAAACACGTATTAGCCGACTAGCCCATACCATAGTTTTAGTTTCCTTTCTCTATTATTTAGAGCTTTCGTTGAATATCTTCATGTCAGGTGTTCATCTGGGTCTACTGAGACATCTATAGATGAAATACCAAATATTAAGGAATGAGTATCATAACACAATCGAACTCCAAACCTTCGTGATTGATGACCAATGGGGATGAACCGATTTTAAGTTCATTCGAATGCTTAGATATAACAATCCCCAGTATACTTTTTAATGCTATAACATATCATGATATCGATCAGACTAACGCAGCACGCAGTCAAAATAATTTTGTGAATTCATCAATTTAGTTGTTACTAGGGATATTACGTTCTTGGTAAACATCTCTTTGAGGCAGAAATACACTATACTTTGCATGACATGTACAACAGGGATAAGTTCACAAAACCAATACTGAGAGATGTCACTACGGTGATTAATGCACTTTTTATGCAGAGTGGCTCAGATTAAAACTGCAGACACGTTTTCCTACTTAAAAGTACGTAGAAAAGTCAAAGTTTTATTATACCATAAAATATGATAGGGGGGGGGGGGGGCACTCTTGTATCACTATTTTTTGTCATAGCGTTTCTCATAGCAACCACACGAAAAGTTTTCTTTTAAGTACATCAGCATGCATAAAAATACAGGCAATATACAAAAACCGAGGAAATTAAATTTGTTTTACATATTTTTAATCCTGTCTAATGAGATTCCGAGAAAAGGTGCATTTCTTTTTCTCCAGTTTATTAAGTTGAAATGAATATGTCATTTACCTGAGGTATGCTACAGACAGCTGCTGATCCCCATGCCACCCTCAACATGATCTTACATCTCCTGTCTGCGGCCCTGACACTGAGTGGGTGGACGATGGCGGCATAGCGATCGATGCTGATGACGATGAGTACGAACGACGATGCGTACATCGCAAAAGTTTCCATGAACATGATCAGCTTACACATGGTATTCCCTGCCAGCCACGCCACGGTACAGAACCAGATGACATCAGTTGAGATATTGATAAAGGTGATGAGGAGATCGGCGATGGTGAGATGGAGAACGAGAAGGTTGACGCGAGATTTTCGACCTCGCTGTCGCCAGACGGTTAGAAGAACGATAAAATTGAGAGGCACTGAGAGAATCAGGATTGTGGAGAGCGTGATAATTCGAATCAGGTAGGCCAATTCGAAAGTTGGTGTTTTGGACACGCTGGAATTCGAATCAGGCGATGAAGTGAAATATAGAAAGTCATAATCTGAGGAATTCACAGCAGCGGAATAATTTGAAAGACCTTCAAACAGAGATGCATTCAGTCGATTTAAGATAGCTGACTCCGTCGTTACGGAAGAGAGATATGTTGTCCTAGTCATGCTGCTTGTTTACTATTAACATCAGTAAGATTCCAAAGTCTCAATTTCCCATATCACATTCGATTAGAAGCAACTGCGACATCTCTTCACCCCGTTCTTGAAATGCAATATCTCATAAATCGCGCTTCTAACACCTAACTTCTTTAAGTGAGTGACTGCATCAAGTCAACTCCCCTTTATAAGCAGTGGGCAGCAAAATATACGTCATAATCACGTGACATTTTACTTGCAAGTCATGCGCAAAGAAGAATACCCCGTCCAATACGTCCACTCAAATTGGGACTTTTGAGATGGTAGGCTCATGTGATTTGTCATAGTGAATAGACTAGCTAGTGAAGCCTACAATGTGATGCCCCGCAATGGTAGTTATTCTGATAAAGTGTAAATAATTTCCCACGGAGTTAAAGAAAAATGATGATATTAAATAGAATTTGTTGAGTAATGTATCTCCATGTATGTATTCTTTTTTAAAAGTCTGTCAATATTTCTTAGCTTTCTATATATTAGCATGTGTACTTTCACTTTTGCCTTTATTCAACCTTAAAGTATAGTTCTTAGACTACACAATGTAGGATCCAACACCTTAGTTTAGAAAAATTAGATGTATTGAAAGTATTCTTTACATACAACATAATACATGTAGTTTTGGGGAACCACATTTTCATAAACCATTTCTGATAATTCGTGCTCTCCCATTACCTTTATACATTAGTTTATTCCGAGGGAAGTTTTTAATTCTTTCTTTCATTCATTTTAATATTCCTTCATTATAATAGGAAACATTATTGATATTTATGATGATGACAATGATGATTATGATGAAAGTAATAATAATATTGATAATGATAATAATTATAATAAAAATAATCATAATAATCATAATAATCATCATCATAATTATCATTACCATAACCATCATTATCATTAGATAATACTACCAATAATGTTAATATCAGTGATAATTATAATGATATCAACAAAAGATGAATTTTTCACTTCTTAATTTTGTCAATTGTTACATGCACTTTTCGTGTATTCATGATTTTATGGTTAATTAAAGTTTAAGGTTTATGTTGTTATAACGAGTGACCTTTCTCCAATGAAAGCCTTGTTTGGACTGCTTTTACACCAATGTTACCGAGGTTTACACCAGGGGTTAATGATATGCAGCTCATGCGAGAGAGAAAAAGAGAGAGGGGGAAGAGGGGGAGAAAATAGGGATGAAATAAAAGCGAGAAAAGGAGAAAATGGAAAGAGATAGGGATATATAGAGAGAAAGACGGTGGAGAGAGAAAGAGCTTATCTCTTTCTCTCTCCACCGTCTTTCTCTCTATATATCCCTAGGAGAAAGAGAGAGAGAGAGAGAGAAGAAAAATATAAGAAAGATGAAATAAAAGGTGAAGGAAAGAGGAGAAAGAGAGAAACATGGATAGGAAGAGAGAGAGGGGTGAGGGGACATGTCCAACTGTTTTCAACATCACTTAGGTCAATATTTGTTCATCATATATTCTTTATTGATTGATATTAAATTGTGTGCCCATATCTATGGAAAAACATCATTGTTATATTCTTGTTATTGTATTTATTTTTTGTTATGTACTACAGTATTATATTAATATGATCGGAAAACAGTCATTAAATCTGAATCTGAATCAGAGAGAGAGAGACTAGAAAATGGTTTCATTTTTTAAATGGAAAACCTACACAATTGCATGGTTAAGCTACGCACTGATGAAGAGATAAATTATTATCGTAATTAACCATAGTATAAGAAATTAATCAAGTTAAGGTTACTGTTCTAAATGAAAGGATGAGAACCTTCTAGCCTCATAGATGGACATCTAGCCATGTCTACTTGACATTATCTTTACTTTCTATGTCGGTTAATTATCTACAAAACATAACATAAGGGCATCCTTTCTAATTTCCTCTTCTTCTAATAGGGCGATCCGATGCGCTCCTCTGACAGTCGTGATACATCAGGCATGGAATGAAGATTACACAAGATCATACACATGGGACTAAAGTTGGACAAGAAGATCGATTAGACTATTTACTTCTGTATTTGCACATGATCTTAATGCCAATTTACGGCGACAACCAATTAAAGGAGTGATGGTAGTTAATTCTTTTTTCGATATAAAGATGTCGTCGCACAGAACGATGGACAGACAAGAGAGAGCGACGATACCTGCTAAAAAAGCCAGGCTAGTAACAGAAAGAAGTTGTCGGTTTATGATGGCATTTCTATTAGTTAATTAAATTCGAAGGCCTTTAAAAAAATTCTTGAGGAAAAGGGGGGCTTTCTTGATTTTTTGTTTCCTTTTAATATCATTAACACATTGTATTTTTAGTTCACTGCTTATTTAAATGATAAATACGAGTTTGACAGTCCCCTCTCTTTACCTCCCCCCCCCCTTCTCTCTCTCTCTCTCTCTCTCTCTTTCTCTCTCTTTTCCTCTCTCTCTCTCTCTCTCTCCCTTCCCTCACTTTCTCTCTCTTCGATTGTTTATACGTGAAAAGAGTAAAATCGTGAGGCTGAAGCGATTAATGAATTATTTGTATCATGATCATTTCATTCTTCACATCAAAAATAAAATCTGTCAAATTTGTGTATACTAGTATACAATACACAAATTCGACAGAAGCATTCAGCAATTAAAGTACCACGTTCAAGTAATCCTGCTTTTATTCTGTAGCAGATAATTGAGATAAAGGCATTGGAGGTATAATTCTCATCTCAGCTTACAAATTAAAGTTTCTCTTTGTTTTGATTTTTTTTTTCTTTCTTTTTGCTCGCATTTTAAATGAAATAAATATCATTTTATCATGCTGGAAAATAATATTTTTTATTTGCATTGTACACATGGTAAAATATTGGCAACTTTCTTGTGCACAATTGCTTTAACTGAACGCGCGCTCTTATCCTTTTCACAATCAAATGAAACATTATACATCACTCAGAGGCAGAAATCCAATAGCTTATTTAAATTGTTATGACACTTTTTTATTTTCCGTTTTCTAAAAAAATGTTTCCGATGCTATTACGGGGCACTGGAAATAAAGATGACATCGGTGGATTCGTTTTCAAGCGTAGGCTTTCTTCATATTGTTTCATGTGGACCATTTTGATAAGGAAGAACAATAAAGAAATATTAAAATGAAGCGGGAGTGGAGTGTTATACTTCGTGAATGCAATTTTCGAAATGCATTTCTCCATTTTATCATTTGCTAAGTAACAGGTGGGTTTACTTGAAAGCGCTTGAGGCGTTTCCTAGTATAGCAGGTAGATGTCCACGTTTGAGAAATAAAAACAAAGGCCTTGGGAACGTGAAAAGAAAGTATACAACCCCATGGATAAAATATACTCGTTACACTCTCGCTTTCCTTAATATTGTTCGACTTTCGACGATTTCCCCAATTTCCTTCGCAGACAATGGTTGAAAACGAATCTGTGTATTGAGCAAAGTAAGAAGAATTTACGACCTCCTTTATCGGATAAAAGAATGCTCTCTGTGGAGAATGACAATGTATAAAATACATTCTTCAAAGTCGAAGTAAATGAAGTATACGTACCCCCCCCCCCCCCCAAACAAACAAAAAAAAACAAAAAAAAAAACCAAAGAAATAATAATAATAATTAAAAAAATACAATAAAATAAATAAATAAATTTAGAAAAATAGAGAAAGATAAACACGGGAAAATATTAAAGTCCCTTTTATGGTAAAGCCGCCCAAAGTAATTGTATTGTAAACCTCCAGATACTAACAATGATGAGATGCTGTAGAGTAATTTCCTTCTGTCTTCTTGAAGAATTTAAGGTGCAAAATACATTTTGTATTCCCTCATGCAATGGATAGCTGTGTGCACGGATCTCTGTGAAATTGCTGTGTGATGTACTTCCGGTTAGACAGAGATTCAGATACTCACACTCTTCAAAAATCATGGACGGTAGATATAGACGCATGTATCTTTTGATACAACAGGAATAATACAGGGACTTTTTCAACAAATTATACTCTAATTTCATTTTCGACAACCAAAACGAAAGATTATCTGTAAGTTCCGTCCAAGTTGTTTTGACAAACCTGCAGTTTATACCTCGGTGAAAGTCCCTTTGTTATACTTTAAAGGGCGATCCGACCTTCCTAATAAGATGATTCGTGTAAAGGCAGAAACATAAGACAAACAGAATGGTGAAAGTTTATCACAGTGACATTATGTATTAGGCCAATTTCAAATTCCCATATGTACAGTGATTGCAGTTTTTCCAAATTCATAATTTTTGTATTGCTTGTCCGATTTCCTTCAAACTTTCACCAATCTGCTTTTTTGATTTTTTCCCTTTCTTTCAGAACAACTTGCCATTAAGGTCGGATTTCCCTTTAAACCAGCGTTGGGTATCACCTGAAATAGAATACATATCATACAGTTAACAACAAAATTATTCATACCCCTTGGAAAATTCTAGTTTTTTGCATTTTTCCTAAAAATGAATGGTTAACTGAATTTAATTGGACATCACTTGAATACATTTAGTTATCATCTGCAAATGAATGTTGTTTCTGGTTTCACCTCTTTTGCATAACAACAGAAAAGGTGAATTATCCAAACAGTGTGATGTTCAAAATTATTCATACCCTTTGTGATCTATTGACTTTGTCAATCAGTATGAATCCAGTCCTTGTGATTAATGCTCGTAACACTTTCTTCACACTGTCACAATGCTTCTTGAGGTCTCTACTGAGATATCAGGCCAATACCTGGTCTCCAATGGCCCAATCTCCTTGAGGATGTTCTCCACACATGCCATCACCTGGACTTCAGGGGATTCGATGGATTTAAAGCAGATTTTGTGTTTGCAGGTGGTGTAGTTTTAGACGTCATGAGGATAGGACTATGATATTGATATTTTTGTTAATATTCCTTACATTTTAATGACAATTCTGTATCTAAGTTGAAACAAAGCACTCTTCCTGGAGAAACTTCCCTAGAGGCATTCACTGTTGCACTGTCAAGGGAAGGTATTTCCTGATACTTTTGTTCCATTATTATTAAGAATGTTTAGGGAGGCCATGGTAGTTGTCTAAAGGTTGGATGGTGCCAATTTTATCAATTTATTCAGTTACACTGATTGACACATTTTTGATATGGACACCTGCAAGTGGGTACTCTAGTGAAGCTTAAAATACTGATCTTTATGTTCCAGTGCACTGTCAAAGTGGTAGCATTTTGTGCACTGCAGCTGGTAAAATGGAGGGCATATGGTATAAATTTGGTTTACATTCATTTTGATATCAAGGATTGTAGCTTTCATACCAAAGATACAAAGAATATACGATATGAAGATTGATATACAGTAACAGTCAATGTGGGATGTGTATGGTACTCAAAGGTTACATACTGTTATTCATGGTGACCTGACGTTAGAGTCATGCAATGACTTTAATATCACCAATATGGCCTTCCTGAGCAATCTGATTAAGAATGGGGCCAATGAATAAAGGTGAACCCTCCCACAGGCAGTGCAAAAGGGAAGGGCTCTTCAGGAATGGTGCTTTGCTTCATAAGTAGAATTTTCATTAAAATGCATGGAATAAATGACCGAAAATTTCAATATCATAGTCCTGTCATCATGAAGTCGATAACTGCATCACCTGTAGGACACGTAATCTAATGAACTCCCTGAAGGTCAGGTGAAGGCATGTGTGGACACATCCTCAAGGAGATTGAGCCATTGGAGAACAGGTACTGGCCTGATATCCCAGCAGAGACCCCTCCGGAAGCCTTGTGACGGTGTATTAAAATAAAGTGAATTACAAGCATTAATCACAAGGATCGGATTTATACTGCTTGACAAAGTCAATAAATCACCAAAGGTATCAATAATTTTGAACATCTCCCAGTTTGGATAACTCACCTTTTCTATTGTTATGCAAATGAGGTGAAACCGGAAACGGCATTCATTTGCAGATGATAACTAAATGTATTCAAGTGATGTGCAAGTAACTTCATAACCATTCATTTTTAGGAAAAATGCAAAAAACTATAATTTTCCAAGGGGTATGAATAATTTTGTTGTTAACTGTATATATTCCCAAATAGTTTCAAAAGTGGACAGCATGAAGCTTGACCACGAGTGCACTAACGCCTAGGGATTAGTATTCAAGACTGTTATACTGTTTGACCATTTTGATGATGGTCTTAACATGGTCCTGTCTTGAGATAAATAGCAAATTACAAAAATAAGGAAATACTTACAATAGTACAATATTTCACCTGGTTTCAAGTCCAGAATTATCATATGGTTCATTATTTCTTAATTACGAATAATGCACCATTGGTGTCTGCTATGCACATATCCATGGATACCACAACAGTATGCCCAAAGACGAAATATAAGGAGCAGGGGTTGCCGTAATTTTCGAAAATTCTGAATATCGTACCATTGACATGATTGAAGGCATTTGACTTTTGTTTCCTGCCATGGATGTTCCTGGGATAATTTATGCATTCCCATTGAGCCTAATAAACCTACTGTATGTAAGGTATACGACTTTATAACGCCTTTCCAGCGCTCAGAAGACGGCATGAACCTCTAAACTATTTGCTCCATTCACATACGAATTTATTCCTGCTTGATTATAATGTTTGTTTGTATAATCTATCTTGCTGTATGTATTTGAATTCACATAATAGGGATGTTATTACTTCCCGGGGCAATACTTCGTTTTCCTTTCCTGCCTTTCTATTCCCAAAGAGGAAAGATATATATTGCACATAATATGAGAAAAAACCTATATTCCACATAGTGATCTTCCATTAGTGTTAGGATTCAGCGAGATAATGGTACTGGAACTCGTGTAGGATTTCTAAGATGTATTACACTGTCCCGTAATGGACTGTTATGATGAATGTATGTTTTTTTTTGAATTTTCATTTTGCAGGAAAAATCGTTTTCTACTCCATATTACCAGCTTCAGGGTGAGCGGAAGACAGATCGGGTTCATGGACAGATAGGCATTGTCCTTACGATGTTTTTTTTTAAAGTTATTTCTGTTTTTCGGGGGATCTTTTCTTAAATACTAGGGTGAGTTCAGGGAAAGGTGACATATATATCTTGTGAGACTTTTCTTTCTTCCTATGTGGATTATGAAAGTAACAATATCATTTTACAAAGAATTCCTCTCGACATAATTATCCTCAAATTTGGGATCATAATTTTGATGCCACATGATCATGTAGTCTCATGTGCCAATATCTGTGTTCAGTGCTTTTCACAGTGTGTATTTTTAAGCACTATTATAGTAGATTTTGTAATAATTTTGATGACTCCAAAATATCACAATATACAATAATAATAATTGGGAAATTCTATCTAATAAAACGGCCTAATCACGTTCATCTCCTCGCTGATAAATGTAAAGATATCAAAGCAGTTTGTGTAAAATCCAAAGTGCACTATTCTATTAGGGAATGGCATGTTGTCATAATATGTAAGTAAATGTTTAAAGTTTATAAGGAAACTTGATATAGATATTTTTAATAATTACATTGAGAGTTTATTTATTGAAGTGTACTGTGGATCAACAAATTTATGTCATTGGTGTCATTTACAGACCTCTAAGTCAGTCACTGAAAGATTTTAAAGATATTTTACAATTACAGCTAGGAGCTAGGACTCGGTAAACACATCGCGGCTTTATTATGCCTATGGCAAAAACTACTTTTTGTGCATGAAACTACGGCTCGACTCGATATTGGTGGCCGCTATACGCGGTCAGATATTGACCAAGGGATACATAACGGGTGGTCGCTGGCCGCGTTAGGCAGGTGACCGCTATATGCAGGGTCTACAACACAGTAATTTTCTGCGGGTGGCCGCTAAGACACGTTTGACTGTACCTTTAAACAAGATTTCTAACGAGAAAAAAGAGTGTAATGTCATGGGTGACTTTAATGTTGATTTGATGCACATAGATTCTACCTCTCACACATATGACTTTTTTCAATACCTTTGGTTTTTTTGGTTTGTTTATCTTTTCCAACTTTTATTGGTTTTCATGATTTACATAACAATAACAAAAATCACATTACAATCAAACAGACTAATCAATGATTGACATATAAAGAACATTAACAATCTTGCAACAAAAAGAAAAAAAATAAAATAAACAAAAACTAACAAACAAAAACAAAGCAATTTAATGGTGGGTAACAACTTTACTACTAGGACCGTCTACAACAGATGTTCAATAGGGGACCACTTTCTATAATGAAGGTTTTCTTTATTCTTTCCTTTTGCTATAATTAATTCTGTATATTTGATGTTTCGAATAAGAGCAATGAGACCACCTAGATTGACTACCAAGTTTTGATTTCTGATTATATATGTATCTTTTATATAACAATACTAGATGGTTCAACAACATCATGTGAGGATTTTTCCAGTCTTTTATGAATCCCAACATTACTCTTCTCTGAGTAAAATCCTCAAACGAAGCACAGAATTTTAGTCCAATTTTGTCCACAAATTCATGTCTTAACTGTGATACAACATTGCAGTCATAGAAAACATGTATTCGAGTTTCAAGGGATGTATTAATAAAAGTTATTCACAGTCTGAGGACATTACAGTAGAAGAACCTCAAGGGTCCAATTTAGGGCCTCTGCCTTTTTTTTATTGTATATCAACGACCTTCAATATGTCAGTGATGTTTTATCTGCCACATTATTCGCCGATGATACAAGTTTATTTTTATCTGGGAAGGATACCATCCAAGTGAATGATACTTTTAATAGTGAAATGTATAAAATAAAGCAATGGTTTCTAGGTAATAGGCTTCAAATAAACGTCAATAAAACTTCTTTAATGATTTTTAAACCCAAAATAAGAGAGTCGAAGACAACACAATAAAATTTTACATTAATGATACTGAAATTAAAACGGTGCCGCTTACGAAATTTTTAGGTGTAATTATCGATGAAAATCTGAGTTGGAAAGAACATGTAAATAACATCACAAATAATAGTTATGTTCACACGTAGTACATAGCATCGATGCTATGTTAGCATAGATGCTATGTAAGTTTCGAAACTATTTCCAGTACGTTCAGACAGGCCATGATCGACTTGCTTCTATCACCCACTCGTGACTATTCATCGCTCACTCGCTTGCCAAAACAATAATTACTGCGCCACACAGAGTGACCCGAGTATAAGTATGCATGGCCAAAACGCGCGGAAGTTTGTGCACAGGGGTCATATCATGCGAATTTTTTGTTTTGAATAATATTTTATTTGTCTTCATAAATCAACATAATAACACAATAACAATTCATTTGTAATATCGATAATATACTGAACTACAAAAAAAAGCGTCGCACATGTATGTGTTTGAAACTGTTTCATCACAATGAAACATATTCTTTATTCAAGAGTGAAAACTGAGACAATGTTTTGCTTTGTTTTGGTTAACAAGTACAGATGTGCAATAACGACTCTCGTCGTTGATAGCGCCAGTTCTGACGTTGTTGGGCCCACAGGAGACGTTCCCGACGATGTCAAACGGTGAGGATAGGGCCCCGAGCAGGACGCCGACAAGACAAGTTGAAGCTTCTCAGCCGACGACGAACAGTTGCTGCAGAAATTGGTCTGTTGTGTGTGCCAATAGTCTGTAGAGCCGATTCTGTTGCTCTGCGGAAGCGATCCTGCAATTGGTCCCGGTGAAGATGGCGATCTTGACGCGCTGTTGTCACCCTGGGACGACCACTGCGCTGACGATCGTTGATGCTGTTGGTTGCATTGTATCGCTCCCGCAGTCGCTCTACTGTCCCAACGCTGCATTGAAGTCGGACGTTGGCCAGCATGAAGACGTCCGATGGCTTGTTCCCTCTGGTTTCGAGTCAGACGTGGCATGGTGACAGCGCTCAGGAAACGAATGACAGGATGAAGGTTTTGGGTCCCTTTTAAACCCACTGGATAGAGGATGTGCATGTGCATCATGCTTTTCAAAAAGCTGCCCTCGAGTGCACTACCATGTTCACGGAAAGGATAGGAGTTTTAATCCTACACAGAAATCATATTTTGTTATGATGATGTGTTATGGACGGTCAATGCCATATCTGTGATGTTAAAAAAGCATAAAATGTGATTTTACGTATCAAATTCCAATATCATGTGTAAAAGATATCAATTTGAAAAGTGCGACGTTTCTTTTGTAGTTCAGTATACAATCAACTAGCAAATACATGTGTTATAATAGTTAAATAAACCTTGTACATGTCAAAATTGACTGAACTCCAATCTTATACCAATATAAAATACATGCACACTATTCTCTGGTAACCACATGTAAATCAATATCTAAAGACCGCATCATATATATAAAAAGAAAAAGATAAAAAGAATGCGAAAAAACAGCCCCTCCCTTACTACACAGTATACGCAGTATGCCTACTTACCCCTACATCACATGAATACATACATTATATTACAGCACCAGATGATATAGACAGAATGATAATAGAAAAAATGGAGGGTACATCACATGAATACATATAGCAGCACATGAAACAGTTGCGAGTGAAGATAGCAGCGATTGCGCTCACACTACAAATAGTCACAAGCGCGGTGGGTGGTCTACCGCAAAGCGTCGATGCTTTGTCGCTGGATCCTGAGATTTACACCTGCTAAACTCGCTGCCAGAATAGTTTGGAAACCTAGCTCCAACTCGCTTCTATCTCGTGACTATCTGCGTTCAGACAGCATTTGGTCTTAAAACTATCTGGTCATTACTAAAATAGTCTCGAAACCTAGATAGCATCGATGCTATCGCTCTACGTGTGAACGTACCTATATTTCAAAGTTTATTGGAATCCTGAACAGACTGAAAAGTGATCTACCTTTGCGCATTCTTGTCAAATCCACTTGAATACCAAACTTACCTGCTATTTTGTGTAAGCTTATGTTATTTGAATGTTATTTTTCGTTCTTGTATTGTTACTTATATTTTATGCCAGTGTTTATGTCAATGGGGGGGGGGGGCGTAGCCTTGACAGGTTAATGACCTTTGCTACCCCCTCACATCCACATCATCACTGGCCGTTACATAATATTCATTTCTCTCGTATCGTTAATTTTTTTTGGTTAATTCCCTTGTTATGTTGTTTATCTCTGATTGTATTGTATACATATATTGTTATATACTTTTTAAAGAGATGTGAAATGAATTGAATTGAATACGAAATCGTACACGTTGCTGAGGAGATCAAAACAGTTTTTTACAATAAATAGTGGCATACGTGAGGGAGAAAGATATTCTCATCCCTAAATCACTTGGGAAAGATCATGCCACCAGTTGAAGACACCAAACCTGTGAAGTCTCTATCTCTTGTACAATCTCCAAGTTATTATCTATGTAAATCGTCTCCAGCGCACATGCATGCATCAGTGCAAAAACCGGTTCCCGGGGCAATCTCTGCTGCCTCCTCGAGTCGATTATTCCAAGCTCTAGTGAAACTGGGTTAAGAATGAGCTAGGTTGGTT
Organism: Heliocidaris erythrogramma; assembly: GCA_025617745.1. Classification (NCBI taxonomy): domain Eukaryota; kingdom Metazoa; phylum Echinodermata; class Echinoidea; order Camarodonta; family Echinometridae; genus Heliocidaris; species Heliocidaris erythrogramma. The sequence goes on along the minus strand of CM046860.1, from coordinate 8,693,122 downwards.
TGAAGGCAGATAATCCTGCAATCAGTTATGGTCAAGTGAGTTACTTCATCCCAAGTCTGCCGGCGGCATACGGGAAAGATATTTGCTTGTTTTCGTTTGTTCATGCATGTTCATACGAAATCAATTTACATCTTATCTCTTTATAATATAAATACATAACGATAAAATCATATGAAATGAAGCGTATAGTGAGTCCATACTAGTAGTGCCTCTATTTATATATACACTAAATACTCATTTCAGACTATTTCATGTTCCCCGCATCGATAAGTTCTCTTACTATCAGATACTAGACAAAATACATTTTGTCATTTTATATTTAAAAGAGAATTACGCTCAAAAATAAAGACGATAGTGTTCAAAGGTGTTATTTATTCCTACTTGTTAGACTATATGGCTTCGCGTCAAAATATACGAGATCGATACGAATCAAGATTTTCTGAGCAAAATTTACCATCTGCTAGCAATATGTATCGTCTGCTAGCAGCACATGGGGGCTGCCATTTTTTTTTATGTGTACAAAAAGGTTTTCTTAATCCAAATGCTCAATTGCCTTTTTCAAAATTAAAAACCCATTTGAGATTAAAAAATATAGAATAGATATGTCAATTTATTTTTAAACTGAAGATTTCCTTTTATATTTCTGTTGAAAATCGATATTCGCTTAATAGAAATCTATTTTCTCGATACTGGACGTATGGGGCGGAGCAAATTAATTCAAATTTTATGGATGCTTCTTCCCTGGGCATCTATAGCGGTAAACTATGCATTCACCTGCTTTCGGATAATGGACTCGAAAAGTCAGAATGCATGCTGCATACATGTATATTATGTTCTGCTCTGTTTGTCAAACCCATGCAAGAAAATAGATTTTTGTTAAGCAAAACCAGACAATTTAAAAGTATCATTATAAAGATTTAATTTTTATAATACATGTAAAAACCCACTTTATATTTTTCGTCACATATGGGATTTTAGGTAATGAAGAAAATCAATTTAGGATTTGGATTAAAAATATCTTCCTGACTGGAACATTTTTCAATGGTTCATGTACAACTCCAAATCAGCAAGAAAATGGCAGCCCCATGTAAATGAGAAGGAGACGATACCGGGTGTTGGAATATCTTTATTTATACCCTTTTCTGATATCTTATTAGAAAATGATTTAGGCCAATAAGTAGGAATATATTACACCTTCCAATATAAGTAAATTTGTAATCAGGGGTTAATTCTCCTTTAAATCTACTTTAAAGACCCTTAGTGTTTGTATCCATAAAAAAGCGTTCCGTTCGTATGTAACTTTAAAAAGTGACAGGATCAATATTGAAACAGTAATGAAATTATTTTTTTAGTGTTTATGGAGCATATCTACCACTTTAAATTATCAATAAGGGTGAATTGAACGTTATCTGCATTTTAACAAACCTGAAAACTGAAGTTATCTTCTTCTTCTTTTATTTTGTATTTTGCCACCCATTCTCGTCTCGTTACAACCCCCTGTAACTCTTCTCTCTCTCTCTTATACTCTCTCTCTCTTCCCTCCCTCTCTCGCTCTCTCTCTCTCTCTCTGTCTCCCTCTAAATATTTACCTCCCAACTATTTATCAGTCTCCCTATCATTTATCACCTCCTCTCTCTCTTCTCTTTGGCTATGTTTCTCTCTATTTTTTTTCGCTCTCTCTCTTTCTTTCTCCCTCTCTCCCTCCCTCTCTTTCTAACTATTAAAAGAAACATCTTCTGCTCCCTGATCCTCTTTTCACATAGACACACTGGTTTGTACACCTGCGTGTACACCTCCTCCCAATTATTAGCCACCGCTCTGATTGCGCCCCTTCCACCCCGCCGTTAATTATTCAACCTATACAGCTTTCTTCTACCCATCTTGCGCTGGATCAGTGCAATCACCCGGGGGAAAATATCGCTATGAGGAGGGGTGGTACATGTCAAAGTCCATCTATTTATTGCCTACTTCACTTTTACAGTTAGTACAATTTTCTTCTTTTTTCCCCCTCTATCCCTTTCAGTGGAAGTTTTTGGCAAATTTACTCTACAATTGCAAAACCAACCCCTTAAAAAAAGATGTCCACAGATACCCCTCACCCAGGCACGCTCAAGCAACCATCTTCATCAACTTGAATATCGCCTGAAACTTGTTGCCGGAACTCTCAGCGAACTAACAAGGTCGAGTGGCCAGAGAAGATGTGTGCAAGCGGAAGAACAAAGGGCCACCTCCTTTTGGCGTATATTTGTTGTTGTTATTGTTGTTGTTATATTGTGAAGCATACATGTCAGTGAATGGATAATGGAAATATTTCATGCAACCTATATATAAGGGCCAAAGGAAAATCTTGTCATGTCAACATTTGATCCATGTGTAGTTGATTGTTGTTAGTCATTCTTACAAATTACAGCATCAAAATAATTGCTCTCTCTCTCTCTTCTCTCTTTCGAACCCCCTCCCATCTGTCTTGCTCACTCTCTCTCTCTCTCTCTCCTTGTCTCGTAGCCCATCTCTGTGTGTATGTGTGTGTGTGTATGAGTCTCTCTCTCTCTCTCTCTCTTTCTCTCTCTCATCACTCTCTCTTACCCTTCTTATTCTACTGCCTGATTATGTCCTTCTCCTTTTTTTCAATCTCTATGTATATCGAACTCTTTATGATGCATGCGTTTCTTAAGTGTCTCTATTTTGGTTCACACATGTTAATGCGATAAAGTGCAGAAGAGACAATACTATCCAGGGTAGCTAAGATAGCAGGCATGCATATTTGGTACAATTTCACTTTTGGTGCCAAGCCAGATCTACAATGTTTCGGAATCCATACATTACATTGACACAGTAGTTCGATTAGACTAGAAATGGGCGACGATTGTCTGCTCAATGTGTAAGAGTGCATATACGATATATTTTTTTTTAGCATAAGTTTTTAAAGTTTATTGTTGAATGAAATAATTATCTTATTCAGTAACGTATTAACGTTTTCATGGTTTTGTTTATAATCCTCTTCATATTTACCTTTACATTTTTGTTGTTTATTCTATTACCAATGTTTAAATGTACCAGACTCGATTAGCATTCATGGTATTTTTCTGGTTCCTTTTATCCTTAACTCTGTTGTATCTAAATATACATACCTTTTGTTTTGGGCTTTTAATTGTTATTGAATAAATAAATTTCCAGCTCAAGTTCAAAATACAGGAGGAAAAAAGGCTATAAGCTAAGCCACTATTTGCTTTCTGACCTCTCATTTGAAAAATCAAAATGTTTTGGTTTCGATGATTAGGACTAATACAGGAAATATACTGGTCCCTTATTTTACAAGGGTTTTTTTTTTCTTTGTTCGTTATTTCAACCTTTGATTTCAACCTTGGTCAGCCACACCAAAATATGTTCCCACTTTGATCAACTTTCTACAAGAGTGGGAACAAATGAAGCCCATGTGCTAGTTCGGGATGAAATAATCATCCATGCATCTGTAAGTCTTTGATATTATTTTTTTTAATAGAAGACGTTCTAATGAAACAAATAATATGTATACTAAGTCGCGTATGAGTTAAATGTTTACGAAAAAAAATCTGACATGCATCGCTTTCAGGGAAGCTTATTCGATGGTAACATGAAACACATGGCTCAGCTGACACCCTAATACAACACCGATTATACGCCATGTCCACAATTTGAAAAGACACTCACAGTGTGCATGTTTATCAGTCGAGATGAAACATATTTATTGCATTAGCATTTATAAAACCCTGAACGGCAACATAGCCACATAATTCATCATTGGTTCGCAATGATTTATCGTGTTACATTATAGATTTAGACATAACTGGAGCTTCAGAAACAAAACCAATGATTAACGCCCTCATCAGCTCCAGGAGGACTGTGCATGGGCAAAATACAAACATTGACTTTCCTAAATTTCCTAAACTACATTAAGTTGAGGCTATTGCAGGAGACGTGAGGGCTCGGTATAAGAGCAGTGGTCTTGTAACTGGGAGGTCGCAGGTTCGAAACCAAGTGGATCCACTCTTGTCCACTGATAAAGTATTAATTGTAATTTCTTAGCCTCTCGGGTAGAACTTTAAAATCCTTTTTTTTTTTTTTTTTTGCTTACCTACAAGCATACATGAATATAAATCTTTATCCTTAGCAGTCGCTGATAAATAACCGACTGATCAATTGATTATTATAAGCATTTTTGTAACCATGCTCTTATATCATCTCTGTTTAACATCTCATGTATTCAACCGGGTATGATTTACAATATACCTCACAAGCAATAACGGGTATTTGCTCAAACATTCATAATAATATAATGAGGTTACTCACTTGCTAATATTTCAACTTCATCGTCAGGTTATTTAAATTCATGTATAAAAAACATTGAAGTACAGAAAACAACTACATATATAAATATACAAATATATATATAACAACTATATATATAAAGATACAAAACTATGGTTATGGGGACATATAACAATGCGATTGAAAACAACCCGGTTACGGGGACATCAAGCCCAGCTATGGGGACAATGGGATGACTTATAACAAAGCGAATGTCGCCATAACCATATACACCAAGTGTTAGAAAACCAGTGGACACTTTTGATCATTAATAACTAATCAAATATACATAGTATCAGACTGAGCTTTTTACATTGTAAAGTTCAAGGATGTAAAATTTATTGGGAGCGAGTTTCATAACTTTTTTCTGAATACTAGTATTCAAATATCGCTCTGAATATTTAATTGGATTTTTCACTTTTTGAAAAATCAAGGCCGAAAAATTTGTGTATATCAGGAATCAATTCAGAACACAATTGCCATTGTGTGTTGCATCTGTCATTTTTTGCCAACCTTTTGCTGTCCAGTGTCATTAATGCCTCATGACTCTGGGTTTAAAAGATGTTCTGGAATTTCAGATGCAAATCACTATGGTAATTTTGTGGCCTTGATTTTTTTAAAGAGGGAAAAATTTAATCAAATATTTAGAGCAATATTTTTTTTTTTTAATGTAATACAACTTGTTTCCAATAAATTTTACATCCTTCAACCTTACAACTTTCAGCAGCAGGTGGATGTGTTGCCGGCTTCATCTTGGTGACCTACTGCAAAAGACTGCTTTGGGCTTTTCTATCCTGTGCCCATGAATGCAATAATGTGATAATGAAGGCATATGTTAATATTTGAAAAGCAATGTATAATAATTATTTAAAAAAAAAACCATCACAAAATGGGGCAGCTGATCAATCCATAGAAAATTCATTTCATATTGATAGCAAAGAAGAAGATAACTGAAACGATATTAACGTTTTTTACTGTTGAACGTCAGTGACTTCTTGGCGCTGCATGAATATGTTTGAAGGGGTATAAAACATATTCCCGTGGGAGACAATTGAAGTGATGAGGTTTCACTGAGGAATCTCTGCAGGGACCTATCGACCTTCATCTTCTCTTTCTGGAGAGGGGAGGAAAGTTCATGCTTACAGTTCACATCTCATGCAGAACCATGAAGGCATTAGAACAATCACAGGAGATCAGTTAAAGAGAAACGCTCAAACCGTTCCTTAACATGAAGATGGATGCATCTTTAATCTTGTACTGGTAGACATAGCAGCTATAACGTGTGTTAGTCAAAATGGCATATGAAAAACAAATGTATTTTTAAACATATTCCATGCTATTTTGTCAGTAGAACTTCATACAGGCTCTTGCAAGATTGTGTGTTTCTTCTATTGTTGAGTCAAATGTAACTATTTTTAATTCATAAGTATTCAGTGTTAAGAAATTTGATAAACCAAAGAAAGGAATAATATGTTAAGTGTAAACCGAACGAAAGATTGTAGAATGTTGACCAAATCGATAAATGATCCAAATATACGGAGGTATATGTATTGCTTTTTAATAAAATTTCTGAAAGTTGTCATTCGCTACCTAATTCAATCCAGTCCAATTTGAAATGTATCTCATAATTATGGCGCCTTTTTCTTTCAGTTTCAAACATCATACAGCAAATTATTGAAGGCGGTCTCTAAGAGGTGATCCAAGACACGCAAGGAGGCTGTTGAACATGTCCAACAATCTCTGCGTGTGGCTACGTGTTCTACAGAACGCAAGCGCAGCCATCGTACTTCCTGCACGGGCTTCTTGCTAACATCGCTTCTTGCGGAGGTCCCACGAAGCCTATGGGTCCATACTGAGCCGTGATATATATATCCCAGCCCTTAACCCATACGCAGCCCCTATTCGAAAAACTAGGATTACTCACGGTGTATGATATTAATAAATTTGCTATCTGCATTTTTATGTACTCATATCTCAATGACATCTTGCCATAATTTCCTGCCAATTGTTTTTAACTGCTACTCATTCTATAAATATGTACAATACTAGACAATTTCACAACTTGTATATACCAAATTATAGATAAAATCATTCTTGACGAACCATACGTTATGCTGGTCCTCTTTTATGGAATACTTTGCCTAACAATTTAAAGTGTACCAATAATCTTAATTTATTTTAAAAAAGATATAAATTTCATCTTTTAAGTCAATAGCTTGCCTTGTCCTCTTGCCTTTTGCACCGTTTTAGTGTCCTAAAGGTATGTCTTCTGCCTGTTTTTACTATGTAATGTGACGTCTGTTTTATTTACAACTATGAATTTAATCTACTTGTTTTGGGGATTAACCTTTGAAAGGCTGCTTTCAGCCTATGTTGATTCCTCCACTCTGTAAATATATTTTACTTATATTTTCTGGTTTTTTACATTTGTACATTCTCTTATGCCTGTATGCTTTGATATATGTAGCTTGATTTTTATCAGATTTGTGGAAATAAATTAAATTGAATTAAATTGAATTGAATTGAATTGAATATCGCGCGTCGGTTGCACGGTATACCTGTACGGGGCTGTACGTTCGCCTCAATAGTTCTTGCAGGTAAGAAGGAGTATGTTTATGAGGGTGCAAGACGCGCAAGATAAGATGCAGAGAGGTGTACGGCCAGTTGTGACCATGACAAACGAAGGACGTACGAATCGCAGGAGTAATTAGTCCATAGCCGATCTCAGCTGCGGACACGCAGTTGTGACCATGCGACGTAGAAAACGAGGTACTAAAAGATGGCGAATTGCCTTTAGCCTTCTATAACACTTATAGTGCTTGGATTTTCCAGTAATGTTTTCCCTGTTTTCAAAGGTATTGGGATTCTTAAAAAAGTACTTTGTCCGTTTGAAACCAGAAGGGCATTAACTCTGTACAGATGATGGGAGTTAACGCCTTTCTTGCTCCATACACGCGATTTGTTATACATTGTACTAACTTTTATATGTCATTTTCATGACTATGGGAGAGAAAAACATATTAATTATTAACACTTTCTTTTCAAGAACTGTCTGGAGAAAACACTTTATTGAAACCGAGGGTGCCTTGGACTATTCTAACGGAAACCAAGGTACTTCCACTGTGACAGAGCAGGTGGTGAGGGTATGAGAGACATGGCCGTACTAGATCACATTAATGTACTCATGCTTGCTCACGCAAAAGGTTATATCTCTTAAATATCTCTACACTCTATCACACCCTCTCTTTTCTCCTTTCTAATTCTTTCCGCTCCTCATCCCAGATTCTCTATCTCCTCTCTCTCTTTCTCTCCGTCTCCAGTTTGCCCTCCCCCTATATGAACATAATAACGGAATAAGAGTATACATACACTTTTGTCTAAGGAATCCCCTCAAACACAAAGCTATATTAAAAATAGCAAATGTATATATCTTTTATAAAGTATAGTACATAATTTTATTTTAATCATATATATTTTATAAAGTATTAATATTGGCTATATTATGCAATTTCTTTGTTCTTCATATTAAATTCCCCATAGAAACTGAACCAATTTCTGTAGTTCTTTATGGTATTATCCAAAGTTTCACAGAGGCATATGATGTTCAGTGAATTTCCAAAATTAAAAAATGGAGCATGTTCATAACATAATTACATCACTGGCATCTTAAAGTAATGTACTTGTCAAAATAATCATTTACAATGAAATAAAAATTAAAGTAAACCCTTTAACTCAAGCGTTGCATGATGATCAGCAAGTCAATAGTGTTTTCTTTTCAAGGACGCAGAAGCACGCATGACAACCAAGGGGGTTGCTGGACATGTCCATTATACTCTACGTGTGGTTACGTTTTCTGATGGACGAAGGTGACACTTGCAGCCATCATACCTCTTGCGCGGGCTTCTTGCGACAATCACACGAACTCCTTGCGGAGGTCTCACGAAGCCCGTGGCTCCATACTGAACCGTGACACATCGCGCGTCAGTTGCACAGGAGCTGTACGGAGGCTGTACGGGTTTGAACGTTCACCTCAAGATTTCTTGCAGGTAAGAGGGGGTATGTTTGTGAGGAGGGTGCAAGACGCCCAGGAGAAGATGCAAAAAGGTGGACGACCGGTTGTGACCATGAAAAACGAAGAACGTACGAATCGTAGGAGTTGTCCCACAGCCCATTGCAGCTGCGGAAATGCACTTGTAAAAACACACACTCGATCAGTTGTGACCACAGCATTAAAAACTTTATGGTTGTACTCATGCACTAGTTACAGTACGAGCGCAATAATTTACTCAAACAGTATCAGCAGCCGTGGGGTAGGAAGGGGGATAAGCACATAAGTTCAAGGAAAATAGGGTATACGAGTTGTTGTCTATTCACATTTTAGTGCTGATAAAGACTCAATGAACTGCAAAAAGTTGCCGAGACTACAGAAATACCACCGAAGTCAACCACTTATCGAAACCAGAAACCTGTCGTCGTGGTTTGGTGATTGTGGCATACGCTAAGTTTTTATCCCGCTAAAATGACATCGTCTTTCTTAAAAAAATTCCGAAAATTCCCCCCAAAAAACAATTGTAAGAACCTCATATCTAAGCGGGTTTTTTTAAATACCATTCCTTCATTATAAGTATGTTTCTACTTAAAAGTGATGTCCCAACAAAATCTGTTGAATTTCTGTTTCCCCTTGCATGTCCAGTTCCATCTCTCCCTCTCTCTCTGTCTTTGTTCCTATCTCTATCGCTGTCTTTCTATCTCTATATCTTTCTTCCTCATTCTCTCTACAGCCCTTTGTTTGAATATCAATAGATGAGAGGATAAACAATTTAGCCTTTGTTACATCAATAAGCCAATGTTAATACACTGAAACTCGATTAGATAGGGATATCTAAAAATGAGGGATATCTAAAAATGAAGTGTCTATCAATGGGCCACAATTGAATTCAAAATGGATTAGCTGAAGGAATGGACCCCATAAACACAGCTGCATGAATTAATTCACTGTCTCGACCATAATAGATCAAGTTAAGGTAGTCAAGGAAACAGAGCCTGGGATGTAGTCTCCTATATCGACCAGAGCGTGAAGTACACGAAGTATACATGTTTGATGATCTTTATGAATCTTTAATGCTTCCTTTTGCTCCAGTCGATGCGTTTAACATTGTTAATATTTGATGAGTTTGAAGATAAGTGGAGGACTGCCGATACCAGCTGAAATCAATCTACACGCAGATTTAAGTGAATCTTTTTATCAAGAAAGTACGCTGACCCTTACTAAAGAACATTTGATGGAAAATCACATTGAAGGTCGTTTTTTACATTTAATATGTAATACATACATTGAAGGCAAATAAAGGCTTCTATAGGTGTTAGTATATCTTAAAAGAATTTGGTTCACCGAACGCATTGCATTTTAAAATTTGTAGAAGTGAAAAATGTTGTTTTAAAGTAGAACTTTATTGATTTTAAATATTGGCTTAATACGTATTATTGCATAGATGGCATAAATTAAACAAGGTTATCACGATTCAACGCTTGGAAACATTTGAAGTAATGATTATTATCGATTATAAAACGGTAAAATATAGCCCCGATATAGCACCTGAAGAGCTCCTCGAACGCTGCTGAGATGTGTGACGTCACACCAGGGACCAGTCCTGTCTAAGGAGACGATGTCCCATAACATCTTACACATTTTTCAGTGCCTGTTTTGTCATCTCCTCTTCACTTATTTCTGGTACTTGACTAGCGTCAGTCTTAATGTTAGTCTGTTGCCTCATTCTTAACTTCGTGTATGGTATTATTTTGATGAAAAATGTAGCGTTAAAAAAATAAAGAAATCAGTCACTTGTAAACAAAATAAGACGCCATTGTATTTTCAGCTGCTTGCACCGGGGCATGTTCGGCGTTTCAAGAGGGAACGAATACCATCCGTGCTATTTTTCGGAGGGCTTTTCAATTTGAAAGTGGGGTTTATTACATTAATCATTGACCCTTATCCTGTGTATTTACAATCAAACGGTTTTAGTTATCAGAATCAGTTTCACTTCGCTTTTAGAATGGTGTGAAATAAGGTCATGTTTAAATATACCAAACTCTTTATAATTTGATAAATAATTGCATTACAATTACGTTCATTCGTTATAGGACGTCGTCTGCTTAAGCAGGATCGGTCCCTAGTGTGACGTCATCAAAACATCGCTATATTTCTGGCGAATCCTCGGATATTCCAGATGCTGAGAAGAGCTTTTATTTGTTATTTTTTATAATCGTCAGATACGCAGTTGACGTAAAACTTATACGATTGCCATCTGTAAGCTTCCCAGTTTCTAGTGATACATTATTTGCCATATTTGTTATTTTCTTTGAATAGCTACTTTAAGCAGTGATCAAGATATAAATCTCCTTTTAATGATATATATCTTAAAGCATTCTTGAATATCTTTGGCTCCTCATGCTTATAGACATTTTGGGAAGTTTACCATATTAAGTACATGTACTCTCTAAATGTAAAGGAGTGAATTTGTCACTCTACAGTAAGAGTGAACGAACTCCTAATGGAGTGGTTAAGCACTCCCGTTTGAGTGAGCATGACGATAGTCCTTCATCAGTGGTCTCACTCACTGACAGAGTGAGCCCGTGTTCCGTTCAATATCATAATTATGTAGACTGAATTATTTTCACTCGTTAGCAACGAGTGACGCAAGGCAACCAATAGCAAGCCGGCACGTATCGAGGCGTGAAATCGAATTCTACCATCGATCTGTACCTCACTAAAGAAAATTAGGCACGTACGTACAACACATTGGGGCATGATCATTTCTCAACATGGCTAATGTTGTGGTATCTGCCTATCTGCGTGACAGGATATTTTAAGGTAATGCATGCACTGCAGGGTCAAACAAGAGACCAGCATATCGCTGAGTGAGCCACTCTGGTTTTTTTATCGAAAAAAAGTCAAACATGTTAATGTGCTTACCCACTCCATTAGGAGTGACAGTTCCTTCACTCTTACTGTAGAGTGACAAATTCACTCCTTTACATTTAGAGAGTACATGTACTTAACCATTGTCCACGGCGGACCGTTGAATATTAATGAGTCAGAAAGAAGAGGATCTTGGGTATTTGATTCCAATTCATCATGACTTGGCCGTGAAACAGAATAGCCTGGTGGTTAAGTCGCTGCCCGGCAAGCAGTAGATGACAGGTTCGAATCCCGCTGGTTCCAATTTTTTCTGGCTTGTGATTTTCATTACAGATCGAGCATACGATCTTTAACACTGGGAGTAACGCCTAAAAATTTGTTTACAAATTAAAATCCCTCCCATTAAGCTTCTTCATTTACTAACATGTTAATGCTGTTAACAGTTTTTAAAACACAAACTGACTGTCCTTGAAATACATTGTCAGTGTCATTTCTTTGTTGTAAACAAAACCAAAGGCACCACTCTTAAAAAAGGAGTGGTTAATAGTTACTTATGAGACTGAGTTGATGATTTCACTCAAAAAGGAGTAAATCATCTCCACTCTGTCCACATGAGTGATAAAATTTTCACTCTTTTAAGGTTTGGTATTTCACCTTTTCCTGAGTGAAAAAAGACCACTATTTTTCACTCGAAAAGGGGTTGTCCCTCATTAACTCCTTGTGAGAGTGGATTCTCACTCTCTTTTGAGTGCTTTTCACTCCTTTACACTTCAATATTATCCAGTTTAATATTTTGTTTTGACCTTACATGAAACGTTCTTGACGGATGATATCCACATGGACTATCAATGAAGTGAACGAACCTACATTACTTTTCCTTAACTGGGAGGTCTCGTGTTCAAAATGAAGTCGGCGCACCGATAATCTATCATGATAAGCCATTAATCCTCAATTACCAACTCTCTCGGATACGACTCAAGGCTGTAGATACAAATAAGCGTGTAAACTTTGAAGTAAAATAAAATCACCAATCAATTACCCCTTTAGTGTGTTTACGTATACGAGTTTGCAAAGGCGCCCCTCTATTTCAAAGTCATGGATTCCCATCTGAAAACACATTATGAGCATGTTGAGTATCGTTTTCAACCACATATATAATGTTCCTAATCTATCCATTTGGATAGATTCATGAACAGCATAGGAATGTGGTAATGCGAAGAACTTTCAACCGTTAGCAATAAATCCCATCCATTTAGAAACAGAGTCTATTTACCCAGCGGTAGATATCTGGGGAGCGTTTCATCAAGCGTTTTGTCAGTGATTTTTACCTACAAATTTGCTCTCAGCCAATCAGATGCAAGGATTTCAGTAGCTTATAACAGTTGTAGGTAATATCACTGGCAAAACACTTGATGAAACGCCCCCCTGAAGACCACATGGTACATTCTATGCCAAAAGAATAATGTGTGGGGAAAACTAAGAGGTGGAGCGCTAGGAATGAAAAGAATAAAATCTAGAATGAAAATAGTTTGACGCAGCAAAGAAGATTGTGTTGATGGAGAGAGAATGACGAGAAGAATATAAGGGGAAATAAACAGACTAGTAAAAGTGGTACTGATTCCGAAAATGGAAATGGTGAAGGAAGCATTACGCAATAAATAGCTGAAATTCACAACAGCGATAATAAAAAAAAAGGATGTTAAGAGGATAATTTGTTAAAGGAATATTTTGATGATATGTCTTGAGCATCAGAATTGTAACCAACTGACTTTAAAGCTGCCAATATCATCCGACGAAAATATACATCGTTCTAGACCTTCAATATTTCCGGGAAGAGCAGAAGGTATGCCCAGAGCATTGTGTTGTGTAAAGCTGTATCTTGTATGAATTGATTGCAATACTTCTCACCACTCTGAGCAGTAATGTCTCACTTTGATTAATCAATTTGCAGAGGAGCATGATCATCAAACAGTTTACCGCCAAAAAGACATTGTATAAAAGCGATCCCGCCGCTCAGGCGAGGAACGGTACAGCCATGATATTATCCATCTACGTTTCTGACATTCATTTTAACCACCCCGCTCCAAAGTTCTTCGGGATTATTGGCCAACAGATGTGAGCTAAATCATTCCTTGTCTAAATCGTGCCGACAAGAGGATATTGCTTTCGTTTGGCATGTTTAGGGTGAAACTTCTATTTACCTTGACAATACCTCAATCCCCCTCTTTCATATTTACTCGAAATCAACTCTCCTCCGCAAAGGAGCGTCCATACGGCGGATGTTTTAGATGAAGAAGCTACCTTGCATGGCGTACTTTAGAATTTATCTTTAATTAATTTGGATTTCATTCCCACCTGTTCATATATCGTCAGTAAACCATTTCTCATGAGATAGTTCCCTTAATTTTTTTTCGATGTAAGACTGATGTCTTAAATTACTGAGAATATTTGTTTTTAGTTGCAGTTACAGGGAAAATGAATTATATTTTATGTAAGCCTCCCACGAGTCAGTATATTACAATCAGTGAAAAAGTCGAGATGGCTTAGTATTTGTACAAAAAAAAAATTGTGAGCGTCGCCATAAAGCACAGAAAGAGAGAGAGAGATAGAGAGAGAGAGGGGGACAGAGTCCGTCTCGAACTGTGACAAACACCGAAATTGTTGCCGGCAAATATGGAGATTCTAGGATTTTCTTTGCTCTTGTCATGCTTGTGGTCTAATTTTAGAGGACTTTCTTATTTTTTCCTCTTTTTTTTTGTTGAATGTATTGTTTGGTGGCATTTTTTTATTTCCAGATGATACTTTATCGGCAAACTTCAAGACATAGTATAAAGCGAATTGCCCCTGGGATTTTACTTTATGCCCCCATCCTTAACTCTCTTGTTTTCAAAGAGGAAGTTTGCTCTCGCAAAATTGTCTGTCTGAACACTTTGTTTTCTTGTGGGTGTCCAATCTAGCAGAGATACAAAATATGTTGGGTTAGATTTAGCTAAACGCTTGATGATGTTTTCTTCAGTAACAAGCGATTGTAAGAGTGACTTTTACATCTCCAAGTAGCAGATGGATTGACTTCAAATGGCATGCAGATGATGTATTTCCTTGAATAAGTGTTCCTACCTTTCGTTCATATAAATATGGTATCTATTTGAGACGTCGATTTCCGTTTTCTTATTGACGTTTTATTATATCATTTTGGATCCGCCACATGTCCAAAACAAAGCGACGCAAAAAATTGTCAACGTTTATTTGTTTTCCATCCTCATGACAGTCTTTATGACAGTATTTATATAAAATGATCTTTGTACTTTGTAGAAAGTTTTCGTGATGTAATGTAATACACAAAGGTGGTCTTAACTGTGAATCTGAAAGATTGTCGAATGTTAGTCCAAGCAACATTTTTGACAATTTTGACAATTGAAACATGATCGATTTCATTAGTCGCTATAGGCATGAGAGGGAAGAGGTCTCAGTTAATTTGAATACCATTCTAATTCTGAAATGGCATTAATGGTCATGTTTCTGTGTATAATGTATACAATTATTTCATATTAAAAGCAGAATTATGTCAACTTTTTCCCGTTTTCTTCTTTGCTGTTCCTTATTTTCGTTTTTCGTATAGTTCTTCTTTTTTCTGTTCTTCGCAATTTCTTTTTTTAATTCCGTTTCCATCTGTACTTTGTTTAATTTTTCTATTTTGTCTTCTTGATGTTCAATCCATTACCCATTTATGATTGAGTGTGTAATAAAATGGCATGAAATGCATATTTGTAATTCAATTGAAAATCCAGGTAAAATTTCAGCTGGTTTTGCAATCAAATCAAAGATTTATTTGTAGAAGTCAGGACGGAAGGCCAAACAATATTTTTTTCGAGTTTTCACCAAAGGGCAAAGATTGATTAAAGAGAGCAGTGTTAAAAGCTTTTACTAGCATGTAGATACCCTTCCTGTTAAATTCCCAACAATAATAACTTGATTCAAACCTGCCCATCCTGGGTCTACATATCTCCTTGGTTGACATATTCCGAAGTACTTACAGGAATAATCCGCTCCAAAGCAGCCCAATGAGGAAGCTCCCGTTCTAAGATTTCGATGAATTAGACGTCAGTCCATAACACTTGACGGCCTTTCGTGTTATTGGAATCCCATGATGACTGGGGTCCTGCTATTAAAAAAGAAGCATTTACTTGGATTCATATTCCACTGGTTGAGGGGCTAGCTAGGAGCGTTTTGATAACATCGCTTGCTTTTATAATGCTAAAGGCAAGAAAGTGTTTCTTACATGTGAAAGCGTGCATGAACCTAAGCGAAGATTCACCTTTATATATCTTCTGAAATTTGATCAGAAAACGGAGAGATATCAAAACAAGAACTACGTAGGAAAAAGAATACTATGGCATTGCTATAATCCTGCAAGTGATTAATAATGAGTTTATTCGTTTGTTTCAGATGATACTGGTCCGCTGGCTAACTGCCTCTGATTTCTGGAGTTTTGGAAAAACATTTCTTGGACGTATGGCTCCCACTTTCCTTCCTCAGCTTTATGTTCTTTTAACGCTGAAAAGGCCGGGTGATTTTGATAATTTCACAGCCGGGGTAGGAGGCGAATTCCGAATAAGACTCAAGGTTTTTATAAAGCAGAAAGTAATCCATAGAACGGGGCTAACTTTCATATTGTTTTAACAGTATAGTTGTTTAATGATGACATTTCTGCTTCGATGATATTTCTTGACATGCTCCTAGCTTCTGGACTGAGTTTCATTTTATCAACTATAAAAAGTGTAATAATTGTAACTCTATCCCAATGTTCATCACAAAATGATGTACTTCTGCTTAAATATTATATATAGCTCTCATTTCATCTTTGCACAGATATAGAAGCAGCCTACAGGAGGCTGGTGTTCACTAGAAATGAAATGTACATGTTATATTCATGTTCTTTAAAAAGTTGAAAGTAAAATAAAACTAAAATAAACATTAAATGTTTAATCCGTTAAATCATAGATAATGCATAAGTTTGATACACAAACACTTTTGAACCGACATAAAAATTTTTTACAAAAGTTGGATAAATCTGTAATTTCTAAAAAACAGAATAATATTTTCCAGAGAAAGCGCTTATATATCGCTAGGATACCACTCCGGTATTGAGTTACATATTATATTACATTGTGGTATGACAGATGTAAAAAGTTTTAGGCAAAAGCTTCAAAACACTGATTCTTGAGCTTGTGCAACTATATTTTGTTTATGTTGCTGTTGTTTTGTTTTGATTTTAAAGAAATACAAATTATATTCATAAAGAAATGCAAATTTTATTCAAATGTTCAACCGTTGACATCAAATGTAGTTGAATTAAAGCGAACGAACTTTTGAGTGCAGGCACTTTTAGCTGACTTACCTCATAGCGGAGACGTCAGAGGTGAGAAATGGCCAATTATTTACCGCCGTTCGATTTTAGCCAACGACTGATAGTGGGGTAACGCGTCCAAAACAAGAGTCGAGTTTCATGGCACTGCCTCTGCTTTCGCATGCATTGCAGAAATTAACACTCTTTTTCCTTTCAAATTCGTTCCAATGCTCTAAAATATCGATGTTGTGTGCCAGTTTATTGAATAACTCGATATAGCGATGCTGCTTTGCTTGATATGGCAGAGCTTAATTCAATTTCTATTCTTATTTTCGTCAACCGGATCGAATTCGTTACATATCTGCAAAATGTTGAAATGCGATAAACATATTTCTATGCGATTTTACAAGTGTATGTATGTATGTATGTATGTAAGTATTTATTTATTCATTGAACTTCATTGACACATCCATCAATATTTTAAACATGAATAATCAGAATAATAATAATGATAATAAGAGTAAGTATTTGTAAACAATTTTTAGGCATTACTCCCAGTGTTAAAGATGGTATGCTCGATCTGAAATGAAAATCACAAGTCAGAAAAAAATTGGAACCAGCGGGATTCGAACGTGTCATCTACTCAATTGCTTGCCTGACAGCGACTTAACCACCAGGCTAATCTGGCTCACGGCCAAGTCACGACGAACTGGAATCAAATACCCAAGATCCTCTCCTTTCTGACTAATTAATATCCAACGGTCCGCCGTGGACAATAGTAAGTAAATGAAGAAGCTTTAATGGGAGGAATTTAATTTGTAAACCAATTTTTAGGCATTACTCCCAGTGTTAAAGATCGTATGCTCGATCTGAAATGAAAACCACAAGTCAGAAAATGACAAAAGAGACAGCGATATATCGGGAGTATAGCATTCAAAACATAAACAATAACATAAACAAAATGCTCATAATTGATCAACTAGACATGCTCTTTAATGAAATATAAATTGTCAAATTAAGTACAATCAGTGTAAGGTGATGATAAAAACAGCGATTAAAAGAATTTTATACACATATTCTCTATATAGATATATATATATATAGCTATATATGCCTAATGATAAATAATTTAATGGTTGCCAAGTTGATCAATAGTATATCGCAAAAAAAAAATGGCAAATTCTTTTATAAGAGCGTCTTCTTTGAGTGACATTATAAATATGAACCTCTCCAAACCGTCTTTGTTTTCAAAGTTATTATGTGCTTTAAGATTACCAAAAAACAGATCTCTTCTTATTCTAAACTTCTCACATTGCATGGCATAATGGAATTCGTCTCCTACCGTCTGCATACACATCCTTCACAAAAACGTATATTCGCAGGTATGTTGTGAGGTTGATGATATCTTCCTTTTTCAATTGGTAGGTTATGAAAGCAATGCGAAGTTTCTAGATATGTTTCTATCAGTAAGAATTTCTAGATATGTTTCTTCTTTGATGGAAGTTTTGAATAATTGATGAGTCAGAAATTGTTTACTATCTCCATTGATTTTTTTTTAATCGTGGAAAAGGTCAAGTTTTATTTGGTTATTAAATATATCTTGTAGCTTACCCCCAGTCGTTTTGTGTCATTTGTACATTATCTCGTTCACACATATCTATTATTACAGAAATTACAGATGTCTACAGTGTCTATCATCTTATTTTATGTTTCTCAACCAGTCATTCTCCTTGATTTCAAATAGTCGTTTGTTTTCAGTATAGCTATATATCCTCAATGATAAGAGGATATCTTTCAAGTTCAATAATAACGCCGATATAACTACTTTTGCGATTTATACCAAGCATATGTTCATTACATTGAAGATGGATTTCTTTAGACATTCGGTTTGAAATATAGTTTTGTTTTGTTTGCTTATAGAGCTTGCTGCAGAATGTTGTACTACCCCATATTTCCGATCCGTATATTAATATAATGTGTTTGATCATACTATCAAACCAACGTGTAGCAAGTTTGGTGTTAGGTGTATATTTGCCAAACGATTTTTATAATTTCAAAAAGGGATTTCTTTCCTTTGTCGGCTAAATGTAACATTTCATGACAAAGGGGGTCTTTCATATTACATATTCCAGTCTCTGTTTATCATTCTTCTGTTTTGTATGGCAGGTTATAGACACATGTCAAATGATAACTCAATTTTCTTCCTCTGTATAAGACGGAAAAGCAATGAATAGCATGAACATTTTATTTGTTTAAATATGTTGGAAAGAAGTTAATTTTTGCTGTTCATGTTGTTTTTGTTGTTGGGTTTTGTTGCTGTTTTTGAAGTCGTATCTCGTAGAACATTCTCTTGTTCATTATAGTTTGTCTATATAGCTTATAATGCATAGACCTTCACGTTTTGTAAGTTTCAATAATTATAATCAAAATGTCATTGCTAATTCATATTCACATTCAATGGCAATGGATGTAGGTTGCAATGCTATCGCTTATTTTTGTTTAAATCGGATCTGTTTTTTAAAATAAATTTTCGCAGTTTTCTTTCTGGTATTGAATATGAACTCGAGCCCACGTGTTCATTCAGAAGTTATATGGTATGCACAATATATTTTCGTGAAAGTAGATACATATTTTTGAAAAAAAGGAAAAACTATAAAGAAGAATTTTGAAGGATTACAAGTAATTATATTCTTTTTCCTTACAGGCATTGCGCATGTGACTTGAATATGTAAATCACATATCGACTTTGATTCATGTGTTATATTTTTTACTACACACAATTCTGCGTTCGGTATCTCCGTGTAAATCAGCATGTTCACCCTACTTCATTTCTACATGATAAGAAATTTAACATATTAACTCATCTCCTAATATCTTACATTGAAGGGAAAAGGGTGAGAGGAATTTGGATGATGTGTTCATCGACCGCATTTGTGGTCGTCATCACCACAGACCTGATGCGCTGTCACAAGTTGGTGAGAGCATGCCTGGGGGAAATCGCAAAGATAGTTTGTTACTGGAAACGATGACGTGGGATTTTGGTTTTGAACCTATTAGATGACTTCGTATTGGAGGAAATTATAACCGAAGGGAAGAAGGAATGCCTATATCCGGATCGAACCCTTGGTGATTTGTGTTGTGATCAGCCTCATCTGCATATCACGCACGCACGCACACGCACACAGGTTCTACTGTTCCCCCGATTCCCCCCCCCCCCCCCCCCCGCCCTCTCTATGTATCTCTCTTTCACATTCACATTCACACAATCCTTCCCTATCTCGTTCCCTCTCTCACCTCTCTTTATATCACATCTTTCTCTCTCTCTTTCTGGCACACATTAAGCACACGCACGCGCACTCTCTTTCCCCCCCACAACACACACACATGCGACACACTTTCTTCCCTCCCCACTCTCTCTCTCTCCCTCTCTTTCTCTCGTGTACACTGCATAAACAAATTAAATACAATTTTTGCAACACACACACACACACACACCACACCCACTCTCTTTCTCTCGATGTCTCTTTTGGTAACACACACACACACACACACGGGCTCACGCACACACACATATTACGCGACCACTTCCTTGCCTTCCTCTCCCCCTCTCCCCCCCCCCCCCCTCTCTCTATCTCTCTCTCTCTCTCTCTCTCCATATCTCACTCTTTCTGTAGTTTGCGCTCTCTCCTATTCTTATTTAAAATACATTCACAATTTATTCTCCACATAATCTTGACAAAGTGACGACTTCATGCGTTCATTTAAACATTTTATTTTCACAATTATTGGAAAGAAATTATTGCGTTGTTCATAAAACATTCTGAAGACAAGTGTAAAAAATCATATCGACAAATGCAAAACCAAGAAAACGTTAGTCAGAGTGTTTTAAGAGCAGTTTGCCCCTTTATCATGATTATGCTTTAATCTTTTTGTCTAGCAAACAAAACATAATAAAAATGAATCCAATACCATGTATAAATGTAATACACTTTCTATATTTTACGTTTTCATAACACTTTGAACTGATTTTGTGCTATAAAATAAATTAATATAATTATTACTTATTGGGTTTTTTTTTAAATATATATTAAGTTGCCATGATAAAGCTGGGATAATAATTATCAAGGTCCTTCGAAACTACACAGAGGAGTTATCAAAACAAGATATGCGCTGCATAGAACGAAATATTCATTGTTACTACAAATTTTAATTTTGGTACCTGATGAATATGAGTTCATTAGTTGCTCAATATCCGCAGACTTAATAGTCCGTTTCTGCGTTATGTGTTAGAATAACCTGCGACTTTTTCATTAACTTCTACGACTAAGGAAATTTAAAGGTTAAGATCTGCGTCTACTCGTCCATATAACTCCAATTTGAGAGAGAAAATTAACTGCCATTTCACTCAACACTTTTAGGTGACTTTTATGATCAAAACTAGATAGCTTATTATAGGACAATCAACACGTTTATGTGTGGGTGATGACGTGCAAAATAAGTTGTAAAAAACTCCGGGTCTGATGCATGAGGTAAACCGCATATGTCCTGTATACTTTTTTAACCCTGATACTTCTAATGTCGCTATAGATCAGTTCATTGATTAATCGATTGATTGAAATGTTCACCGAGAAAGGCATTTTCACAGTCCGAATACTTAACCTACTTCTATTTATGTTTTAAATTCGTGTTGCAAGTTAGTATAAAGGTTTTATGAAACTAGCTTATAAATGTGGCGACAACGGTATTAAATACATTTAAAGGGACTCTTTCGGTTTGATGATTCCTTGCTTTTGTATTTAAAGGGTAATATGTACCGCGGTGCTCTTAAAACGAGCTTGATCTTTTTGTCTTACTGAGCATTGATTACTTTTCTTAAAATTTTCAAGGAGTTTATCGATAGAAGGGAAATAACTTAACAATACAACTACTCTGACGACCGTGTAAAGATGTTGAATAGTAACTATGATACTCATGAACAAAAGATGATGTAATAAACCAATGAATAGTTCTGATAACCCTAAAAAAATAGGATTTCTTTGATTTTTGGTTATACATGCATCAAGAAATTTATAATTCTAAGCTTCTGTAACATTTTCCCACATAGGATGACTCGGGGTACTTAACAAATGTGAGGTGGTAGGCCTATAGATAATTGAGAACCCTGGGTCCGGTAAAAAAAAAGTGCAACCAATGGAACTTACAAACTAAATCGTTTAAAATAACGTGCAAAGTTGATGATTTCTTGGTTTCCATCTTATTATTTGGGGGTATTTACTTTATCATGCCATATTTTATACACATCATTAATCCTTGCCTTTTTTCTGGTTCACAAAATTCGCTTAGAAAAGTCATCAGCGTAGGGGAATAATGATAAGTCAATATGATATCGGTCATTCACCCACCCAGATTCAGATAAAGAACTCATTAAACACAAACAGATGAAAATATGGATGACAAATGCACCTACCCACTCACACATCAATCACTCATGTATTATCGATCATGTACATGATTTAGCCGTCTCGTGAGAGCGGTTCAACATATTTCCAGACTTTGGTTCCAGATGAAGGGGTCGATCCATTTTTCTTCAAGAAGAGGATGTATGTACCATTCTCACAGTTAGTGTATAAGACGGGGCCCTCGATGTTTGCCATACCTAGTTTCTTTTGGAAGCACCCCCAGAGTGGCACAAACTGAGAGGGAAAATGGATTCAGGAACTTTAAAACCTCTTTTATAAAGATAATTCTTTTCATTTTACTCTGATCCCTTGGGCCAAATTCTACATTGCCATCATTGGCAGCACTATATGTTATGAATTAATAATTTCTGAGCTAGCAAGGCAGGCAAGGAAAATGGTTGGAAATGTTTATATACTGAACTACAAAAGAAACGTCGCACATGTATGTGTTTGAAACTGTTTTATTTACAATGAAACATATTCTTTATTCAAGAGTGAAAAATGAGAAAATGTTTTGCTTTGTTTTGATTAAGTACAGTGTAATAACAACTCTCGTCGTTGATAGCGCCAGTTCTGACGTTGTTGGGCCCACAGGAGACGTTCCCGACGATGTCGAACGGTGAGGATAGGGCCCCGAGCAGAACGCCGACAAGACAAGTTGAAGCTTCTCAGCCTACGACGAACAGTTGCTGCAGAAATTGGTCTGTTGTGTGTAACAATAGCCTGTAGAGCCGATTCTGTTGCTCTGCGGAAGCGATCCTGCAAGTGGTCCCGGTGAAGATGGCGATCTTGACGTGCTGTTGTCACCCTGGGACGACCACTGCGCTGACGATCGTTGGTGCTGTTGGTTGCATTGTATCGCTCCCGCAGTCTCTCTACTGTCCCAACGCTGCATTGAAGTCGTTGGCAATGACTCTAGGACGTTGGCCAGCATGAAGACGTCCGATGGCTTGTTCCCTCTGGTTTCGAATCAGACGTGGCATGGTGACAGCGCTCAGGAAACAAATGACAGGATGAAGGTTTTGGGGTCCCTGTTAAACCCACTGGATAGAGGATATGCATGTGCATCATGCTTTTCAAAAAGCTGCGCTCGAGTGCACTACCATGTTCACGGAAAGGATATGAGTTTTAATCCTACACAGAAATCACATTTTGTTTTGATGATGTGTTGTGGACGGTCAATGCCATATCTGTGATGTTAAAAAAGCATAAAATGTGATTTTACGTATCAAATTCCAATATCATGTGTAAAAGATATCAATTTGAAAAGTGCGACGTTTCTTTCGTAGTTCAGTATAAATAAATACATGTGCGATTGGCGAAGACATTTCCGATTAATTTAACTGTTAGAAGAATCTGCAATTCTATATTTCATTGTTTTATCATGCATTCTGTTAGGCCTCAATCATTGGGAGATATTTGGATCACATGACCACTTGCCCTTTTGTTATAAACCCAAAATGATTTCCTCATTAAAATTGAAATAATGATTGAAAGTAATGATTCAACAGATACTTTGATTCATCGTTCCAATATTATATTTGTTTTCCACACTTAAAGGAATACTCAACTGCAGAATGTGGACGTTTTAATGCCGCGAGAGGGCACCGTGATCGTTACCTGATCATGCCGTTGCCCCGCGGGGCGCCCACAGAACTCAAAACAAAATAGAAGGATCATACATGCCGCTGGTTGGCCCCTTTGCGGCAAGCCGGCGGCCATCTTAGATAGAGCAAGACATCAACTCGCTATATGAAATACGTGCGTCTTCATGCGAATTCCTGACAACTGACAGAAAAATGCCTTCTTGTACAGCTATTAACTGTACCAATCGACTCGTGAAAGGTTCAGGGAAAACATTTCACAAGTAAGTATATAGCAGATTTGTTTTAGATTATGAAGAAAATTAGACGGTAATGTTATCTTGAAACTTACAGTCGCTACGCCAGTTTTTGCATGCAGTCCCATCTATTGCTTTTTGTGGGTGTTAATACGTAGTACCGGGGAGGTCTCTCTTTCTGACCTGGGGCTGGAGAAAAGCACCAACAAGGAATATTATAACACGAATAGATCTCTACATAATTTTCTCAAGCATTAAATAATATTGGCAAACCTGGAGAATAGTGACAGAGAATGGAAGATCGGCATTTTATTAGCATTATTTTGGATTAACATTCATCGTTGTCATAAGAGACATAAAAATGCATGTTAACTTACCAACATTTGTTGATTTTCTTTCATTTTACGTCAAAAAGGGTAAAATTTAAAGCCAAAATCCACTGAGGTTGAGCGTGCTGTCTAGCAATGCTATTGCGATGAGAGAAAAATGATTAAGTTACTAGTCATAAGTACAATACACGGCAGCTGCACATATATACAGTGTCCGTAAAACAAAAACAAAAAATATATATGTAGTATACGATGTAACGGCCTCTAACGGGAGCGGGCGGGCTACAGCTATGACGACACAGTGAACTGACGTCACAATAGAGGGCGTCACCGGCCGGGACCATAGAACTACTAGTTGGGCAGTTTTTGGAGTGAGACGTCGTTCGTGTGGATACACAAGTTTATGTAAGGTAAGATCTGTATGTAAGTGGAATGTGCTGATGGTAGCTGGTATTTTAAGTAATAAATTTGATGATAAATGTACTCGACCACCAAATTGGCGACGAGGATTAAGCGGAAAGCGTGATTGAATGGAATTTTGTTGTGGAATTTTGTAGATTTGTCCGACGCGGCAGTGGGTCATATGACCAGTTGACGGCGGGAGCGCCATTTTTTTGAATTGAGGTATTTAATATATGCTGTAAATTTGTATTAGATTTAATTTGTAATTTGCTGTGATTGGATTTAATGATAATGTTGAGATTGTTTCTGGTGGAAATTTCGAGAGAATGTTAGGTTGTTGGTTTGATTACTGTTTGAAATGTGTCTGTATGCGTTGTAATAGTACATTGATTGCGTGATTTTGTAGTGTGTTTTTGATCATTCATGCTAGTGTTTTATTGAGACTGCCGTAGTGTGATTGCTGATGATTAATTATTTACTTGTGACATTTCAATATAATTATCTTGTATGATTAATGGAATTTGCCGATTTTCTTTTCCGATTATTATTCGGGACTCGGCCTATGGAATTCTGTTAATTTATATGCGTGTGTAATATTTGTAATTGTTGATTCTCAATTCTTGCCTTCACTGTAGTTGGCGTGATTGTCAATATTTAATAATATCGAGAGCATATTTGAATATATATCTTTGTGTTTAGATCCTCAATTATAGAAATGGAGGGCAAGATAAAAATTAACTATTGCACACGGCAACAATTAATGACGGTTCCTGGCATTGGACCGGCATTAGCGGAGCGAATTATCAACTTGCGGGAAGCAAGCGATATTTGCCCGCTGACGTTGGGTACATTGCCATATATACATAATGTGGAACAAATACTTTCTTATTTTGACTTTGCGCCATATATTCCTCCACCGGAGGGTCGCCTTAATCTTTCACTGGGGGATGAGCCGAGAGATAAAACGGCTTTTGATTTAACTCGCACAAACCCCCAGCGGGTTGGGCCCGAAGATCACCTAGCCCCTCTAAACCTCACCTTGGGGAATAGTAACCGGCCTGCTCCTAAGGCCCCCAAAGTTGTTCAACCTCAGGCAGCTATTTCCATGGGTGGGGGGAGGCAGGATAGGGATTTGGGCCAACCAGCCAAATCCACATGGGGGGCAGATACCTACTATCCCCCGGGTGACCTTAGAAGGGAGGGAATACGCTTCCCAACTGGGGGTAAAAAACAAGCAGGCACAAATTTAAATGAGCAACGGCACTCGAATATAGGCGCTATATCGCCTCCAAATTTTATAGATCAGGTGAGGGAATGTTTACGGGAAGTGTTGGGGGAATTTCTTCCCCTTCCCAAGCCTACCATCTCAACAGAGTCCTCACCAGAGGTGAGGGAATGTTTGCGGGAAGTGTTGGGGGAATTTCTTCCCCTTCCCAAGCCCACCGTCCCGACAGAGTTCCCACCAGAGCGGGCTGGGGAGCATCTAAATCTTCCTCAGCCCCCAGTTCCGGGTGGATTTCTATCGGGGTGGGCTGGACAGCCCTCACAACCCCTTAACTCCAGGGACTTTACACCGGAGTTGTTTCCCCAATTCCGGCCTGAATTTCCCGTACCTAGCGGAACGGGGATTCGAGGGCGGTATGATCCCTATGCACAATTCCCCAACCAGTATGGGTATATGCATGGTCATACATATCCATACTCATCCCCTCCAGTCCTGCCAGCGTACCGACATGCTGACTACCCACCGGTAGCAGGCCCCCGGGGCTACCCAGTATTCCCGAGTCCGCCACCTGTTACTCGGGAGTCACCCTTGGGGCCGGACGCGGGAGCGGGACGGAACAGGGAGACCCACAATATTCCGACGTCGGTCAGAATGCCACCACGCAAACCCGCTTTTCTTCCAAAAAGCATTACCTATAGTGGTACGGGAAGCTGGATGGCGTTCCTTACAAAGTTTCAATTGTTTGCCGACGAGAGTAACTGGGACGACACCCAAAGAAGGAATCATTTATGCTGGTCATTAGACGGGGAGGCCAGTAAATACATGGCCCTTCTTACGGAGGGAGATCCGGGGATGCCTTACGGTACCCTGGTGAAGAAATTGGAAAAGCGTTTTTCCCTTCGTGAGGAGCCCGCTGTGACTCGCATGCAGTTCCAAGGGGCATCCCAAAAAGTTGAAGAGACGCTAGTCCAGTGGGCTGATCGTCTCATGACACTGGCAGGACAAGCTTTTCTCGGCTTACCGGAGGCGTTCATACAAGAACAAATTGTCGCCCGATTCTGTCAGGGGTCACAAGACAAGGATGCTGGTCAGTATGTCCTGAATAGCAGGCCTAACACATTGGAGATAGCGCTTGAACGGTACAAGTGGTACCAGTACACACAGAGGACTATCAGAGGTCCCTCCAGCGGCAAGGGCGCAAAGAAGGAAATAAAACAACTGTCGGTGGACCATGACCCGGAACCTAGTGTTCAGAGGGTCGCGCCTCCACCGAGGGCTGTTTCAGCAGAAACCAGGGTGGAATCCAGGGTAGGTACTCTAGAGACCAAACTCGAGACTATGTAGGGAATGTCCTGCCCCGAGGGCAGGCCGGTCAAGGGATGAGCAGACTGAGAAGGCTGCAAGAGTCGTTGGTTTCCAAGAAAGGGACGCGGAGGAGGGAAACGGACCGAGATCGGAGGGGGCGGGGAGTCCCCAGTCCGATCAGTAAGCCCTTTTTCTGACTCCCGTACGCTGGTACATCCAGCAAGCCCTATGTATGTTCCCTGGTCCCACCCACCGTGGCCGCCAGACTCGATACTAGAGCGACCAGAAATGGTACATGATCAGATGGATTCGGAACGAACCCTGAGCGCTGCCGCCCCATCTCCTTCCGGGGAGTTGGAGGTGGTGGTATGCAGGATCTCTTCCACGTCAATGCTGAACATAGCGATTGAGATTGGTGCCGAATCTATCAATGCAGTCTTAGACACGGCAGCTGCAGTCACTATTCTTTCTGACAAAGTATTTAAACGTCTAACACCATGCCCAGCGACCCTCAAGCAAGTAGTCCTTAAGGGTGCTGGACGGGGCATGAAGATGGATGGTCTTGTAGTCGGACCTATAGACGTTAGAATCGGATCACAAGTGATAAGTGAGCCCGTATTTGTGGCTCCCATAACAGATGAAATGTTATTTGGGGTCGACCTATTACGAAAATATGAGGCTCACATCAATATCTCGGATTCTATCCTAACGTTTAACAGTGAGGATATTCCCATTGTGCAGCGTGAGGAAGCGGACCAGGATGTTAGTAAAGTATCTGTCAAGGAAGAGGTTAGGGTTCCGCCACTGTCGGTGCGGAGGGTACAGTGCATTGTTGCTGCGCCCTCTGGGCCATTGTTGTTAGAACCCCAGCCCTCCATGCCTGTACTGATTCCTCGCTCTCTTCATGAAGCCGGGGGTATCATTTCAGTATACGTTATAAATCCCACAGAGGTTAGCCTGAAGCTAAGAAAGGGTGAGACCTTAGGAGAGGCTCGGGTGGTTTCTATAGTGGAACCCACTTCGGGTAACCCTACTGATATCGGGGTAAGGAAGGTCAGTGCTTTTGGGATTTCTCCCAGCATACCCTCTTATTTGCAGGACCTCTGGGAGCGTTCAATAACCGACCTGATCCCCGATCAGCAAGAACAATTGAAGAATCTATTGATTGAATTTGAATGCGTGTTCGCAAGGGATGAGTTTGACCTCGGGAATTTTACCGAGATCTCTCATGCTATCGACACGGGGGACGCCCAACCCATAAAACAGAAAATGAGGCGAACTCCCCTTAACTTCGTTCAGGAAGAACGGGCTCATCTTAATAAGATGTTGGCCGCTGGGGTAATTAAACCCTCCATGTCAGAATGGGCTTCTGCCCCCGTGTTGGTCAGAAAGCGTGATGGAGGCGTCCGCTGGTGCATTGATTATAGGAAGCTAAACAATGTTACCAGAAAGGATGTCTACCCACTCCCTTGCATCGAAGAATGTTTAGATACTCTGACCGGTAATGAATGGTTCTCTAAACTGGATGCCAATTCGGCGTATTGGCAGATTAAAATCAGGAAGGAAGACCGGGACAAAACGGCCTTTGTCACAAAGCATGGGCTGTTTGAGTTCGCTCGCATGGGTTTTGGGTTGTGCAATGCCCCGGCTACTTTCCAACGTGTGATGCATCTCGTCCTAAGGGGTCTTACCTTGGATATAGCCCTCGCCTTTCTCGATGATGTGGTTGTGTTGGGAACCACCTTCAGCGATCACATCAAAAACCTTAGGCTGGTCTTGGAACGTTTCCGGGACCATAAGTTGAAACTGAAGCCCCAAAAGTGTGCCTTTTTCAAACGAAGGGTGGAGTTTCTGGGCAGAGAGGTTGATGGCGAGGGGCTACATCTCAAGGAGGAGCATGTTAAGGCAGTGGTAAACTGGCCCCCTCCTACTTCAACCAAGGAGGTTGAACAATTCTTAGGACTAGCCAATTACCATCGGGGATTCCTTAAGAACTATGCACAGGTGGCAGAGCCGTTGTATGGACTCACTGGTAAGCACAAGTTCGGCTGGACGGAAGAGCACCAGCTGGCATTTGAGCAAGTGAAGGGCCTGATGACGTCCGCCCCTGTTCTTGTTCTGCCTAATCCAACTGACCTATTCATTCTCGATACCGACGCTTCGGCGACGGCCGTGGGGGCTGAATTGTTGCAGGTTCAGGAGGGTGAGGAGAGAGTAATTTCCTATGGCAGCCTTTCTCTTACTCCTGAACAGCGCAACTATTGTGTAACTCGCCGGGAGTTGTTAGCCGTAGTAAGGTTTACCCGTCAATATAGGCATTATTTACTGGGCAAACCATTCACCTTACGGACTGACCACGGGAGTTTAACTTGGTTGCTTAATTTCAAGGAGCCCCAAGGCCAGCTGGCACGCTGGCTTGAGGAATTGGGTCAATATAACATGACTGTCGAACATCGACCAGGTAGGCATCATCAAAATGCTGATGCTCTTTCACGGGTGCCTGACGGTGAACCCTTTTGTGAGACTTACCGTCTGGGCATCCACCCGGAAGATTTGCCTTGTGGTGGGTGCTCTTACTGCTACAAGAGACACAAGGATTGGGCCCACTTCGTTGATGTCGTGGACGACGTGGTTCCTTTAACGGGTGGGACTAAGGTAGCAGGTGTTGCCCTCGAGGAAGATTTCTGTGTTACTCACATGGACATCTCCCATGAGGGGAGTATGCCCTCCTTTTTCGTAAACAATGTTCAGTTAGACGATGCCTCATCTGGAGCTTCTGATGGTCTGCCCGCTCTTCATCTAATTAAAGTCGAGCAAGAGGCGGACCCGCAGCTCGGATACCTATGTAGGTGGCTTAAAGATAAGGTTGAACTAGACCAAGGAACTCTGTTTCTCCTTTCACCCGAAGGTAAGTTCTTATGGGTGAATAGAGAGCTCTTCACCACGAGGGAGGGAATAATCTGGAGGAAGAGAGATGATGTGGATGTCGTTGTAGTCCCTCAGTCACTTCGACAGGACATCATCCGCCTCAATCATGACCCACCCTCGGCTGGGCATGCAGGTGTGAGTCGTACTCGGGCAAAGTTGAAGTCCAAGTACTATTGGTACGGCATGTCTGAGGATATTCGAGGGTACATCAGTAAGTGTGCCACCTGCAATCAGAACAAAAAGGCCACACGCTATGGGAGGCACCCTATGCAGAGTTATCATGCGGGGGCTCCCATGGAGCGAGTCCATTTGGATTTCATTGGGCCTTTGCCGAAAACAGCACAGGGACACGCGCACATACTGATGATGGTTGACCAATTTACGAAGTGGGTGGAGTGCGTACCCCTGCCCTCCCAATCGGCGGAAGGTACAGCTCATGCCGCGGTGTGCGAGTTCTTCTGCCGGTTCGGGTATCCTTTCCAAATATTCACAGATCAAGGCAGGAATTTTGAGAGTAGGTTATTCAAGAACATGTGCCGTATCCTGCAGATCCACAAGACAAAGACTACTCCCTACCGTCCTTCCGCCAATGGCCAAGTGGAGCGATTTAATCGAACTTTGTTGGATGCGGTGCGGTGCTACATTGGGAGGTCCCAAAGGGATGGGATAAGTACCTACCTCAAATCGCAGGGGCCATCCGCGCCACGGTAAACCGAAGCACGGGATTTACTCCAAACAGGCTTATGCTCGGCCGAGAAGTAAACTTGCCTGCTGATCTTGTTTTCACCATTCCGACATCCCCACCCAACAGGCCCATAGACGAGTATGCGACGGACCTGGCGAATGCAATGCGCCATGCTCATGCGTCAGCCCGGGCGGCCCTCAAGTCGACTCAGCGGTTGATGAAGCGTGACTA
Source organism: Heliocidaris erythrogramma (assembly GCA_025617745.1). Taxonomy (NCBI): domain Eukaryota; kingdom Metazoa; phylum Echinodermata; class Echinoidea; order Camarodonta; family Echinometridae; genus Heliocidaris; species Heliocidaris erythrogramma. The sequence goes on along the minus strand of CM046860.1, from coordinate 8,662,105 downwards.
TGACGTAAAGCAACATGTTCGCCAATTCGAGGTCGGTGACCGCGTCTATATTTTAGATACGGCCATAACCAAGGGGAGGTCACGGAGTTGTCTCCCCCCTGGAAAGGTCCTGCGGTCATCACTCAAAGACTATCACCATACTTGTATAGGGTGGCCTATAAGAGAAGAGCCTTCACCCTAAACCACGACCGTCTGAAGAAGTGCACGGATAGGAGTGAAGCCCTCACGGGTGCCCCCAAAGACGTCTATTGTTTTTGTAAGGGCCCCGACGATGGATCATTAATGATACAATGTGACGGATGTGACGAATGGTTTCATGGCAGCTGTGTAGGAGTAACATTAGCGGAAAGTTTCGAAATGGACAAGTATTTTTGTCCGTTTTGCAACAGGAACAGGTGATATTAGCTAACCGAGTCTCTGTACATTCTGTAGCGGGTCGTAAGTAGAATTGTGCTGTTTGATTTAACCACCTGTATCTTCCTTTCTGTTTTTTCCTATGCAGGTTTAAGCTATGAACAGGGACATGAAAAACACAGGTCCGGATCATCCGTCAGGTGAGGAGGAGGCTGCCCCGGCTGAGGTGCCGATTTCTTGAGAGGCCGATCCCTTGGCCCTTCCTCCACCGCCGGTCTCCTGGTTGGGGGGGGGGTTAGGGGGGAATGACTTCCCTCTTCCACCGGAGGATTGGTTGGATGGGGGGCTCAGGCTTCGGATGACCCATGGCATACAGCGCGGGTGGCCACCTCGCCTAATGACATGCAATCAGATATAGGGTTGGACCGAGGCCCGCAGCAGGACGCACTGCTGCCCTCTTCCCCTGAGCCATTAGAACCGGGTGAGATCAGGGGGGACGTGGCGGCAGAACCCGATAATGCAGTCAACCTGCGGGCACGGTCGGGGATTAATCGAAGAACTATAAAACGGAGGGAACGCCGGAAGCGGATACGTAACGCGCTCCGTTTTCGGACCCGGTGCGCTCCCGTGGTCGGGGCCGTAGTAACAATCGGCCCCACGCGTCCACGGAAACCTTGGATAGGGGATTACCCATTGTAGGTGTGATGCCCCCACGACGACCGGTTGTCACTCTCCTGACGGGATTTGACAGTCACTACCATCTGGACAGGGTAAAGCGGTCCCAGAGGTTGTGTGAGCCCGTCGGGAGGCCTGACCACCCGGTGGAGATAACCGGAGGGATCATGAATTATTGCGACCCTTCCACATATATGAACTCCGGATATCTCGACCGGGTGATCGAGGAGTTGCCCAGCTCTTTCGGCGTCGCGGTGGGCATCCACCCTAAACATGCCCATCGTGTGAAGACGGAGGAGTGGTCTGCCCTTGTAGCTGCCCTGGCTAATCCCAGGGTGGTCGGCATTTCGGAGGTTGGCTTGGACTTTTCTGTCTCCGAATCTCGCTGGCCGGCGCAGGAGGTACTCTTTGAGCGCCTCCTGGGCCTGTCAACTGGGAGGGTTTTGGTGGTCCACCTCCGAGGTGCCGTGAGTGGCAGGGGCGGATCGGACTCTGTTTCCAGGTCGGCGCATACCATCGCGCGCCGTAAAATTGCTGGTAACTGCCCGCGGGAGCAACGCGTCCACCTCCATTGTTTTGAGGGCACTCCCAGCATTGTAGATGAGTGGATGGCCCTGTTTCCCCATGTATACTTTGGGGTGACGGGGCTGGCTAAAAGGCACCTGGGTGCGGGGTCCCCTCAGGCCATGGGAATCAGGGCCATTCCTGATAATCGCCTTCTACTGGAGACAGATGCGCCACATCTGCCTGTCCACCCCCAACAATCATGGCATACCCCAGAATTCCTCGGAGATGTCGGCCATGTGGTAGCCCGGATTCGGGGAGTCTCTCTCACCGGTCTCATGCGGGAAACGGCCGCTAACGGCATGAGGCTGTATGGCCTGTGCTGATTTGCCGGATAAGTTGCGCGCGTTTTTTGTTTATTGTTCCGTTTTTTCCATACCAGCTCTTGCACCCCCTTGCAACACCAATATATGTTTATGTATGTATTTATGTTTCACTTTATATGCTATATTTGGAACACCATGTTATAACAGTTGCTTCGTAAATACTCCGGTACGAGTTTTTATATCCCCCGTTGTTTTCCAACACCTGTGTTCTCCATATTGTCCGTTTGTTTGTTTATTGCAATTTATATTCAGTAAATTCTATGTATTGTTTGATTTACGTGTTGAAATTTGCATGGGTGTGCAAGTTCCTCCGCCATATTCGACCTACATATAAAAAGGTGCGCGCGTGGGCGAATAAGGTGTGCTGTTGGAAATTTTTAAGATATTATTTAGAAAAAGTGGATGTGAAAAACGATGTAGAAAATGTAATAATTGCAGTAATTATAATGTTATGTTGTGGGAAATTAATGAGTATTTCAACTGAAAAAAGAAGGAATTAGTTTTAATTTATATTAAGAAAATGTAATAATGTATAAGGTTATATTGTGAGAAATTCATGAGTATTTCAACTAAAAATGTTAATAATATAAATGTTAATAATTTAACGGGCACAAGAGACTTTCCCCCCGGCCTTTTTGAGACAACCGGGGGGAATGTAGTATACTATGTAACGGCCTCTAACGGGAGCGGGCGGGCTACAGCTATGACGACACAGTGAACTGACGTCACAATAGAGGGCGTCACCGGCCGGGACCATAGAACTACTAGTTGGGCAGTTTTTGGAGTGAGACGTCGTTCGTGTGGATACACAAGTTTATGTAAGGTAAGATCTGTATGTAAGTGGAATGTGCTGATGGTAGCTGGTATTTTAAGTAATAAATTTGATGATAAATGTACTCGACCACCAAATATATCTGAAATCGGGTAAGAGCTAGAGTCGGGATCCTGGTTCGAGCCCAATCGCAGGCGCTTGTGTCCTTGGATAAGGCACTTTATCCCCCATTACCTCGTCCCTCAGATAGGACGTAAAGCCGTAGGTCCCGTGTTGAGATCGAAACACCTCAGCATGTTAAAGAACCCACCACACTTCATCGAAAAGAGCAGGGTGAAAACCCGATGTGGCGGTCATCATTAACGCACATTCCAGTAGTCCCAATATAGCCCAATAAGGTGCTGATGGGACGTTAAAGAAATTATTTTTAAAAATCACATCATTGTGATATGAATAGCACTGGCTGCCTGTGATTTTCCTGTTACACTTCCACGGTGGGCACTTGCGTACTGGTTGGGGCTTGGGGGAGGCTCTTTTCCCCAAATGAAATTAAACCATGGTTTATTTTCAATTTCATACCATTAGTTAACATAAGTTTACCCACTACTCACGGGTTGTGCATGCATAAATCATGGGAACGAAAGTTCCTAATTATAACATTAGACTGTTTGAGTTTTTGCGAAGATTTTCGGGGGTGGATATTTTCATGATTATGTTTCCGAGATCATGAAAAATATACCTTTTTCCTTGTCGGTCGAATCGTGACACGCTTACCCATAAATAGTACATGTCATCACGTCGAAATTTCCTTCTTAGGTATGCCCCAGATTGCACATTTTCAAGTTTTGAAATGGAAAAAAAAATCGCTACCATTGGAGGGGGAAATTCACCTCCCACGTCCCTCCCAGTGGAGGTTTAAACCACCCCCTCCCTTGGGCTGCCCCCCCCCCCCCAAAAAAAAAAAACGGTTCATGGATTGCATTAGGTTAAAAATTACCCCCAAAATCACTCGCATTGGATTAAAAACATGAGCAAAAATATTTGTGTATTTAATGTATGTCTATGACGGCTACGCTATACTACAAGGTTATTCTAATATTTGTACGAGCGCACATAGCCCAAGGCAAAATTGCAATTTCAATTTAACTAATTAGGAAACGGGTCCCAATTTTTACCAACATAAAACTTCTTACTTTTTTGAATTTAATTTTTATTTTCAGATTTCCCAAACATGGTTCAGCCCTTCTGAAAGAATGGCTAGTCAAGATGAGGAGAGACAAGTGGACACCTAGCAAGTATGCCACCATGTGTTCAGACCACTTTGAAGAAGAGTGCTTCGACCGCACTGGCCAGACAACCAGACTCCGCCAGGGTGCAATTCCGACCATTTTCAACTTCCCTGATCATCTACAAAAGGTAAATAAAAATTACATTTTTGGCGGTAACAAAGTTGAAGATCAAACATAACTCCTAAAGATTTGTTTGATAGGCTTGATATTAGATAAGTCTACATGTAAGAGGATGCATAACAGTGATCACCTCGCAACAGGCATAAAGCCAGGGGTGCACAAGGGTAGGGGGGTGCACATGCCCCCTAAATAATTCCAAGAACCATTGAAATTGTATTAGTCTGAAAAATTCCGGTCCATTAATTACATGTATGTGCCCTCCGAACATGAATGTGCCCCTCAACATCAAACTTTGGTTACATACTCTGGAAGGTGATAATTTTGATGCAACGCCTAAACTGATTTTGAATTTTTACTCTCTCTTTCCTCACATAATTTACCGGTATTTTTGCCGTGATGAGAAATGTTTTTACCTAGATTGCTATCTTTATAACTGTTTTATTTGCAATTGAAAAATATTTGTGATTATTTTATTTTCATTTGGTAAAAGATCAAACAATTAAACAAAACACTAATTTTTAACACATCAATGTTTACATTGAAAATCTATATCAGCTACACAGTCATGGCAGACATGTAAATTAGTATGATTACTCAACATTAGTAATTTTCTAGTAATTATAAATTACTAAATTTCACTTTACATCAATTTCATTTCCAGTAGTTAGTGTGTATTGGATAATGCATGAATACCAGTAAACATTATTAACCAAGATAATTGTTATGTTGATAAGAGTTGGTAGATGGTCAAAGCATATTGGGGAGCAGGTAACCAAATCTGGCAATATATCAGTTCCTCAAAGGAAGAAACAGTTAACACCTTCATAAATTTCATTTATTCATTATGATAAACTAAGACATTACCCATGAGTAAGGAAATGCGCCCTTAAAGAATGAATTATATTGTGTTATGTATTTTTTTGTCACAGACATGAAATGAAATGTTGATTTGCATAATTCCCCCCCCCCCCAAAAAAAAAAAAAAAAATGCCTTTGTGTTTAAAGATCTATCTGAAATACAAATGTAAATTGTAACTTACCTTGGAAATGTTTATTTAAATTTTATGAAGATGGAACATTTCAATTATATATTTTTTCTTCTCGTATCTGCCCCTTTTAGACTGTGAAGCAACGCAGACCTCCACACCCAAGAAGCAGCCAGATTATGCCCGCATTAACAACTTCAGAATCACCACAGTGCATAGCCGGTACATCTAGCAAACCATTTCTGCCTACAACTCCAATCAAGCAAAGTCAGCATGACCACACATACTTTCTTTTAGGAAATAGATATCTCAAAGCTATGTCACACTTTCTGTCCCAGTATTGTAAAAGTACACATGTACAAAAATATTAAAAGTACTTCATAGATATTTCCGTTGGGCTTGGAAAAAGAGCTTTACCCATATTATTTCATTTCATAGTCAAAATTGCCTTCAATTAATCTTTAAAAAATGGTCTGAAATTTGGCATCTGTCATGAAATTATATATGCATGTGGTAGGTTTACCATGTGTGGTTGTCCTTAATGATTTTATGTAGTCACTTGAGGCATATATTTAAAAAATATAATACTTAGCTAAAACACCAGGTATATTGTGTCAATGCAATGCAATTATGTGTGTATTTTGCAATATTTTGTAATATGCGTTTCTTGCAAACTAACAAAAGACTCTATGTAGAGGACACGGGAGGATGAAGAAGAAACATGCCTGTAACATTGGAGAAAAGTGTAATGAATAATAGATAACGATTTTTTTTTGCTTGCTTGTAATGAAGATGTGCCAATATAAGAGAACCTGAGAAAAAATCTCAGTGCAATACCTCAATAAATCATTGTTTCACATTATGTTAAACGATATGGAATCAAGTCTTCTGTTGTATTGTGACTTGCATGCTTAGAAATGTATTCATTATTATAAATACCAAGAACTGACAAGTACATGTAATAGAGCGGGAGAGGGAGAGAAGGGTGAGGGGAGAGAAGGGTGAGGGGAGAGTGCGAGTGTGAGAGTGAAGGGTAGAAAGGGGGAGAGAGACTAGTAATCAAATGGGAGAGAGAGAGTGGGGATTGGGAAATCAGACTGTATGCAAGCAAAATAGTATTCTCATTAAAATGTGGAAACTCGGACCTCTCTTTTTTTCCCTTTGGTTCCCCTCTTTATTTCTTTTGTTTTTATCTGCTTTCCTCACCTTTTCGGTTCCTTTTTACTTAAACTATAAGTAGTTACTAGTAATGTACTAAAAATGATGTAGTTTCTCCAAACTATCTTCTTGGAACACGAAATCGTGCAATATGTAGGCCTACTACATTATATTGTGTGAAAAGGCTTCCAAAGAGATGGAAAATAGTGTTCCATGTTCATACAGGGATGTTTAAAAACTATGTGATGATACAAGATAAAGAGTCTTCCTTCCACACCCGGCCCCGGTCAAAATGACACTGACATTTTCAAGCTCGGCCATTTTCATGTTCACCCATGAGCGACGTCCGCCGAGTTCTTGCTCTATTCAAGATGGCGGAGTGTGCGCTCGAGCGGGGCCACCGTGCTGTGTGCGCCGTGAATGGACATAATGCTTCTACCTTTGTTTGAGTTCGTTGGGGGCGCCAACCTCGGACAGACTTGGTCGCCGCACAACATGCACGCTCCGCCTGAGCTCGAGCTTTCGTGCGAGATTCGGTCGGCTTCGTGCAGTAGAAATGTAATCCCACTCAGTCCAACGCCAACGGACGCGTTCGACGCACAAACTTTGTGTACGAGTGAATGGGGCCTACGCAATCCTGACTTTCCCCACGGCCGCCTGGTGGCGTATCCCTTTAATATTTAAACAATTTAACGAAATGGGGTTTTCTTCCTTTATATTGCAGATCACTGATTTCTGAAAGTGACATACAACGAATTCCCAGATTAAAACCAAGCTTTCCGAATGTTCAAGCTATTTGCAAATTCTATTTGGTTGAAATGTATAATAACTGAGTAATGAGCAAACGAAAAATAAGAAAATCGAGTAGTTGACCCAACCCCGTGTGGGGCATTAGAATGTGGTTTGTAAAAAGTTTTCTTCAGAGGTTTTTTTACAGATATAAACCAGTCATCTACTGCATGGAAAATTATTTTTTTTTTTAATAATACATTACTTGATTATTCTCAGCTAAATTCTCGCGAAACGCAGTTCAATCATCAAAACTCAACTTAACTGTAAAAAGGAAAGAAGGAAATCTTTAATATTCAGAACCCTAAAAAGCCCCAAAATGTTCTGGTATTGCATGGATGTACAGAAGCTCTAGAATGTTTCTAAATATTCAAATAATGTGTTTTATGCTTGGTTATATTTGTTGTGGATTAGATATACATTTAATACCTCAAGGGATTTGAAAGAGATTGACCAGAACACCGGATTTAGATTTTAGCGAAAGATTTAGTTGGGTTGAATTTATAGTAAACCTACGTCATCTTGCCAGGATGATTTATATCAGCTGAGATACATCATAATAATGACTACCTGTTATTGTTAAGCGCTTAGAGACATCGTCGATGTATTAGGCGCTATATAAAAGCGGAATATTATTATTATTATTACCCAATATTAAAAAATGTCACATTGTACTGACGAGATTTTTCATGTCATTCACCTGAAAACAGAATATACACTTAAGGATAGTGATTGCTTGTTATATAGTTACCAGTTCCAAGTTTACTGATCAAACTGCTTTCAGTGTATTTCCCTGGCCACTGAATGTAATTACGATTCTGCAGTTTACAATGTCCACACTCTACTCTAATTCAATTACAAAGAGGTTTCGCAACCTACCTGGTACCCATTTTACACCTGCATGACCTGGCTGGAGAAAAGTAATATAGATAAACTTGAAATGCCTTGTTCATGGACATAGACGCCGGACCGAGACTCTAACCGACAACCGTTACATTCCCAGATCCCTCCGCTTTGCATGTCCAAATTAGGCAATCACCTTAGTTTGATGCATTCTGTGGACATCATGCTGTCCGCGTTACCATGGATACGGGTGCTACTGGTAACATGGTCAGGGCGTCTACGGTGCACGCCTTGGGTGGAAGGATCGAATCCAGCTCCCAGTCGGCTCACCGGGCCGTAGGCGAAACGCACCTCACATTCACCGCAGTGACAAACAATTTGCCTTTGAAGGCCTTGTGGTTGAAAATTTGGACGTTCAGGTCCTTGGTGGAACTCCCTTCATGGAGGTCAATGACATAGCTCTCCGGCCAGCTATGCGGGAGATTCGCATTGGCGATAGTACTGTGTAGGGTAATAGCCCCTGTGTGGCCTCCGCCGTGCATCATTTCTAACGTGGCAGGGAAAGTCCGTATTCCGAACCTGTCCTCTCAACCCCTTCTCTTGCACAGAAATGAACATTTCTGCCAGGTTCGCCCAGTGTCTGTAGTTACGCCTGCGGGTTCCTGTGCTATTGCGTCCCCTCCTCCCGCAGTGAGTGGTCCTTCATGTAACTCTTCACGGTTTAGTGGTCCTGGTTGCCATTCTCAGTCCATTTTCCCTCAGGGTCTGCTCTAGACAGTCAGACCCAACTTTGGAAAACCAAGCACAGGTTTATACTCCAAAAACGGCGTATAGAGCAAGATTAATATAGAGCCCTCATCGTTCAGTGCGAGACAGTGTGTACAAAAGTCATGGGGAAAATCTTGCAATGTCGATCTGCTGTTGATAATATAATTTTCAAAAATAATGCTGAGGATATATTTATTTCAAATGTTTGTCATTTGAAAGTCATTTCATATGGCGAATCATTCACAGATTTTGAAGGTAATTGACAGGGAGCATTTCTGTAAACACATTTTTAGGCATTTTACTCCCAGTGTTAAAGATCGTATGCTCGATCTGTAATGAAAAACACAAGTCAGAAAAAATTGGAACCAGCGGGATTCGAACCTGTCATATACTGCTTGCCGGGCAGTAAAATGGGAGTAAAATGCCTAAAAATTTATTTACAAATTAAAATTCTACTTCAAAGTCTACGGCGGACCGTTGAATATTTATGAGTCAGAAAGAAGAGGATCTTGGGTATTTGATTCCAGTTCATCGTGACTTGGCTGTGAACCAGAATAGCCTGGTGGTTAAGTCGCTGCCCGGCAAGCAGTAAATGACAGGTTCGAATCCCGCTGGTTCCATTTTTTTCTGACTTGTGTTTTTCATTACAGATCGAGCATACGGTCTTTAACACTGGGAGTAAAATGCCTAAAAAAATTTTTACAAATTAAAATTCCTCCCATCAAGCTTCTTCGTTTACTAATATATTGTAACGAAATTGGGTTTAATTTCTTAGAAAAGCTTAAGTTTTCGTATAGAAATGATTGTTTTGGCCGATTACCGCATTGAAATAACATTTTATCAAAATGTGAGATCGATCATGTTACGTTTCTGGGAAAAGAGGATGTTTTAGTTACAATGTAGTCTGTAACTTTTGTTGTTGTTATATTTGCTTTATATGGTTGTTACCAAGCTATTAAGCATTTTATGCCAATTAATCTGGTAGGTCATTTGCCTAGGTCAAAGCAAGGAAAGTTAGGAAAATATGAGTTGATTATTGCATGTGTATTTAATTAACCACTTTTTCTTGTACATGTGATTGCATATGTTATGGTGTATTTCATAAATAAAATTGGTCTATGGCTGAGTCATTCACTGTATGCCAAGTCAGCGCTCACCGAGCCTGATAGTACGGTGGCTGATACTTCAGGCTGGCTTGGTGTGCGGGCCAAATGATTCAAATGATGGTTTTGCACAGTCTTTCCAAATATTGATTTGGAAGATATTCGGGAATAATTTGTTCAATCGCTACGCCAGTGATTGATTTCTTGGTTTTTGCCTGGCCTGCTTAGCACCTCATCGCAGGGAAGATGGTGGACGCAATCTACTGAAAACGAGGTCTGGACATGGTCGTGCGGTACTGAAGTCTTCTGGACGTGGACGTGGTCGTGCGGTACTGAAGTCTTCTGGACATGGTCGTGCGGTGATGCGTACTTCTGGACATGGTCGTGCGGTAATGCGTACTTCTAGACATGGTCGTGCGGTACTGCGTACTTCTGAAGAAATAGCGCAGTAGTGACGGTTTGGAGAGAAAGCAGGTTCGACAAGGTGGTATATTTCCGCCAAACGTACCACGTCTTCAGCTCGGGCTATCCTGACCGAAACCGCAGCTGGAGGAAGCAAGCGTCGATTTCGTTACAATATATATATTGTTGGCAGGTTGACTTTGCAAGATTTTCCCCATGCCTTTTGTACACACTGCCTCGCACTGAACGATGAGGGCTCTATATTCATACGCCGTTTTCGGAATATACCTGTGCTCAGTTTTCCCAAGTTGGGTCTGACTGCTTGCAGACGATCTCTACTGTGATGGCAATACCCCAGAAGACCTCCTCCTCAATTGGTCTCGAATTCTTCATGCACTGCAAGTGTGTGATCTTCGGTGGTCTGCTAGGAAAACCATTATTTGCTCAAAGTCTACTACCATTCTTGGCTGCGTCTGGTCCCAGGGTACTCTTCATGCTAGATCACATCGCGTGGTCACTTTGTCTTCCTGTAGTCCCCTATCGACTGTTAAAGGCATTTGGAAGAAAACAAAGTACCAAGACAGTATTGTTGTTTGTGTATAGCGCCATCCTGTGTTGGCTTGTCAGTCACTTTTGCGCTGTGCATCTAATAAAGAAGACACAGTTGATTTAAGTTACATCTCTGGTGTGAGTTATTGTTCTTACTGGCGCTGATGCAATCTAGCCTGATAATGCAATATTTTGAAATTATTGTTGGATTCACTCTATTTTCGTTTCTGGTCATGCATTGCATGCATTTTAATATGCATGCACCATGCCGCTTAGTACTTTATCTGTAGTGATATATGTTTCGAATGTTGTCCAGCACGTTCAACAACAGCATGAGTGTGTATGTACATCGCCTGAATATATGGGGAGGTTTCTTAGGAAATCGTAAGAATGTATCTGTATATGTATGAAAGGACATGCATTCCTTTGCATTTGTAAAAAAAAAATAACAAGATACATTTTACCCAATAAGGGCGCACAGTTGAACGTTTGCACATCTTAAGGTTAAACTTTGCCCTTCTGTTAATGTTGTTAATCACTTTTCGTCTCACAGCAGGAGTGATATATTTTACTGCACTTTTGGGTGCAAATTTGAACCTTTATTCTTAGTGTTTGTCAAGAAATGTCATTGTATGTACACGTTAAGATACCAACCCGATTTGAAGATCTCACCACATACGTGATACACTTATTAATGATTATAAGCTCGAAGTAGGTTTAAAATACAACTAATATCGGCATGTATAACTTATAAAGACCTAATTGACATTATTTTCAGACAGTGAATACCATCTTCACTAAGTTTATTTGAATTTACCACACAATTCAAGTACGGAACTAAATTGCCAATATTAACTTTGAAGATCGGTTCTCGCTCTATTCAACCGTAGATGTAACACAAGGGCACGACGTTATAAAGAATCCACTGTCTATATTCCAACTTAATGCGTTGGGATGTGTTCACGTGAGAAATCTTGGACATTACAGACAACTCCTGACTCTATAGGGAACAGGCATAAGAGATATTACATTGATTCTATTAAGGGATTGAGTAGTTTCAGTTTTTTTGTTTTTTTTAATCTATAAAATACGAAGCCAATTCCATTACCAGGTGTCTTGAGAGCAGTGCTAAGAAACTATTTTGTTTATCTGCACCGCTATATTTTATAACAAGCCTACTTATCTTTTTTTTCCAGGAGGGGGTTGGGTCTCTTGCATCTTGTTTCTGAAGCCAGTATTATAGGTATGCATCTTCCACCGTTACTTTCTGTATATGTTTATTCTGAAAAGGTCAAATGTATCACAGTGGCGGATCCAGGATTCTCAGGCCGGCCGGGGTGTCTTTTTTTCGCGGCCGGACGAGGGGGTGGCCGCAATTAAGAAAAAGGTGTGGCACCACACGTTTAGATGATTTGTAATCCAAAATTCGCTTTGATGTGCTTTTTGATCCACAAGTTAAAACAAAAATAAGTTCTTACATTTTCTTGTGTCTGCAGGGGGAAACACATGCTGCCGGGGTGGAATGATTAAACTCCTCATCTTGATAAATTACTGTAAGTTTAATCTCAGGCGAACAGGGGAACAAGATATCCTCTGTAATTTTATTTCAAAACCAATTTGTATATCTGTTTACCTACCTAAGATATTCAAATAATGTATACATTATATATATTAGAAATGCCCACGATACCGTGTCAGTGATGGGGTATAGAAAACAAGCTTATAAGATGCATCACTAGGTGGCGCTACCGAATTTGAGATGGAAAGTATGATCGAATCGGGTTGGTTCAGTGATTCTTTACTAAAGTAAGTCCTGATCTATTTTATACTTTATGCTGACGTAGTCTATGACGTGATATATTTCGTGTTTATATTTAAATGGGTATAAAGTAGACAAAAATAAAGACAACATGAAAGCATTACATCAGCGATGTAGCGTTGTCGAAGTCATACTTACATGTAGGTAAATAAAGGGGGAAGGGGGTATAGAGCTTTGGGAGAAAGCCGATCAGGGTTCTTTTTTTTTTTCTTCCTTCTATTCTTCTTTTCAGTTTTTCTTTCTCTATCTCTCTCACTCTCTCTCTCTCTCTATCTATCTACATATCTCTCCTACCCTCCTTCATTGTATGTTTCTTTCCCTCTTTGTATTCCCCTTCTACACTTTTTTTTTACAGCTGCCCCGTGTGCCCCCCCCCCCCCCCTGTATAAGCCGCTGCGTCATGTAGTTCTAAAAGATGGAATCTAAACCAAAATTGATGAGGCCATTCACTGGACGGTCTAGGTATGATTGATTGTCTACATTGATGGAATTATCGATAGCATGGTAGAAAGACAAGTTGCATCCTTGTCTGCAGCTAGGGTCAATATCAATCCATTACGTTTCTTTTCAAAATAGATTTGTCAATTAAACAGGAAAAAAGTTCAGACTTGATACTGGCAGGGATCAATCATATAGAGACATTACACAGTGAACAATCAATAGAAGAGATAGATAGGTGATATTTTATGAACGGACACATTGCGGTCATTGGCAATCAACTCGTCCAGGTAATCTATCTTTCGATAGGTTGTCAATGGCAGAGCATTCATATCGCTTGGATGAAATTCAGATTTTGCTGTGTGTTCGTCCATATTTATACAATACGACCTACGTATCTGTTTAACTAACAGAACATATTGTGACAAAAGCGGAGGCATGATAGAGCAGTGGTCTCGCAACTGGGGGTTCAGCGTTCAGAATCAACTCCTTAATACGCTTGACATGTGTCCTATGGAGCTCAATTGTCAGTTGGGAAGTTCATCGGATACGAGTTAAAGCCGTAAGTTCACTGGTTGATTATATTTTCAGGAACATCGACCTTCAGGACGGGCTGGGGGGGGGGGGGGTTATGCATTAATTGTAGTTAAATTAACCAACAGATACACAACAAACTTCCCCTCCCCTGTCTATGTTCCTTCATTATCGACATACCTCTCCGAATGAAACTACTATACTTGGCCTCGCAAAAACTGATTTCAGTGATTTCTAATTTGATGTACTGTTGAGTTCGTTGCCCGGAAAGCCACTTTCGCGCCCTTATGTTGTGATATCGCATCTAATCTATACCGGCAAAACTGATACACATTCTATGCTTCCCAAAAGAAAAATACAAGGATCATTTGTAATAAACTGAGATTCTTTTTGCAGGACCTTGTAATTGCAGAGAAATATGAGGCTACACAAAGTTTGGTTGACTGTGTACGCATTGGTAAGGATACTCATGCTGGATATGGACAGGGTTTTGCCCAATAATGACCACCTTTTACTTAAAAATGAGCAAAAGAAAAATCACAGGAGTTTGTTAAACACATTACCTTCGTGTATTGAATATGAAACCTAATATCTTTTGTTGGGTACACTGGAATATAAGTCACATGATAAGGATACTCATGTTTTTTTTTCCTTCTTTCTAGTAGGGATATTGTATCTATACAAGGAAGAACAATGTCTTGTGTTCATGCAGTTGAGTTGTCTGTTTTGCATTATAGGTTATCTTGCCTCAATTATAGACTGAAGACAGAACATGTCGTATGATGGCGCCACAACAAGGAATAAAACAGGGTAGTCTAGCTGCTCTAGCATTAGAAAGTTTATCTAACTTGGTTCCAGTTGGAAACAAATTCTAGGAAATATTCTTTTGCTGATTCCTTTCCCGAAGTTGGATCATGTCTCATAATATATCCAATTATGGTAGTTATCCTGGGAGTAGTTGTCTGGGGGTAAGTTGTCTGGAAAGTTATTTTACAGGGATGGTTATCCTAGAATCTCGTTTAATGTCAAAATTCTCTCCTGCAATTTAAAAGAAAGGAATCAGCAAAGGAATATTTCCTAGAATTTGTTTCCAACTGGAACCAAGTTAGATAAACGTTCTAATGCTAGAGCAGCTAGACTACCCTGTTTTATTCCTTGCTGTGGCGCCATCATACGATTTAGAATGGATATGGTAAAGAAAATAATAAATCTACAGTGTTGTCAAATGGAGCAAAGCTATTTTCTCCCTTGGCACCGACATAAGGTTGTAATTTATTATGATTGCAAAATGCAATTAAATGAATTACAAATATGTATTTTTATACATGTATGTATATATATATATATATACACACCCACACACACACACACACACCCACACGTTTACATGGCTTTACTTCCGAGGACAACTATTGTTCCTCTATTGTTACTCGTCCTCGGACAGTCGACGGAATAAAGCACAAATTCATTGTTCGACGTTCGAGGACTATTGTCCGGCTTCCGAGGACCATTGTTGTCATGATTTTTTTTTTGTTCTCTGTCCGAAAATGTCCTCGGACATAATGCTAAACAAACGCACACACACACACACACACACACATATATATATATATATATATAAACGACTAACGGGTAGATTAGGAGGACAGTTTTTGTTCTTTTTCTTTGTTCAACTGTCGACCTAATGTAGGGGTCGCTATTATGACGAAATAAACTGCATTGTTAGGTGTCGACTTAATGTACCCGTTAGTCAAATATATGTATATATATGTATGTATGTATATATTATATCAATGTATCCCACTCTCTCTACCTCATCCACTATATATCGTCTGTGTATGGGTGGGTGTATGGTGTATACGCATGTGTGGGTGTGGAGTATGTCGCTCTCTCTCTCTCTCTCTCTCTCCGTTCATCTCTCTCTCTTTTCTCTCTCTGTCCCTCTATATGCATATAGATTTCTCTCCCCCCCCCCCCCCCCACCTCCCGCTCTCTTTCCCCCACCCTTTCTCTTTCCCTCTAGCTCTCAATCTGGACACATTATACAATGCTTCCCAGAAAAAAGAAACCGAGATTTATCGATGTTTAATCATATCTTAATCACAATTATGATTAATAAATGTCACATATTTGTAAAGCTTGGATCCTTTTCTTTCATTTGATGCCACTCATATGATATATACTTCACGCATGAGTGAATAAAGACAATATGAAGCAGGGCTACCAAAAAGTCTTTTGGCCAACGATATCTGAATTTCAAAGATAATGACATTTCTAGAAAGCTCATTTTCTGCCCTTTCATAATGACACCCCAAAAGGGAAAAGTGAGCCAGGGATGACAAAGCTCTGTTGGTGGAAAGTGATGCTTGCATTTTCATGATTTATCAAAGGCTCCCAGATCGTCTCCATTCTGTTACCAAAAACACTCGTTGCTGTGTTGTTAACTGCATCAAAATGAAAGAACAGGACCCAAGCTTTACTTTTTTTATGTGACATTTATTAATCATAATTGTGAATGAGATACGATTAAACAGCGATAAATCTCGGTTTCGTTTTTTTCTGGGACGCACTGTATAGGGTCTAATCACGTCTCTCCTAATCGTTTCTTTTTACCTTTCTACCCACCTACACCATTGTTCGACCTGTTCCTTTCATTAATCCATTCATTGTTAAAGTCTAGCTTCTTTATGATTTAACCCTCAAGGCTTTGAAAATTAACAGATATTTTGATTACATTAAACACTGCCGTAGTAAAGTCATAATTTAAAGACGAGAGCTGTTTTTTTTTAATTCGGGGAAGTACTACCTTTAATTTATCACTTAGAGTGATAATTCATTCAGTGGAAGTCAAATACAGATTTGAAGCCAATTTCTAAATCTTACATAAATTTGAATTCATTAGGAACGTCTTTCAAAGTTTATCTTGATACCTTTGCACATGTTTTATTTTCTTCTTAACCTTCGACATAAATAATTAAAGACTAGATATACTACATTATTTCAGAAGAAAGTGCACCATTGAAAATAACTTGGATCAAAATAAAGGTTATGATCGGGATTTAACAAAAGGTATTATCTCTATGACATAGACAACATATTCAGTTTCCTATAACCTATCTGAAAGGATTGGAAATATACACAATAAAAATGATACTTCAAAGAACTGAAGGGATGGTTTTATTTCTGTATATGATTTATTCTAGGCTCGCCTGGTACATTTTGTCAAAAATAGCTTTATCCTTTTCACCACATACATAATATACTGAAAAACCTCCCCCTTAAATTAAGATACATGTAACTAGAACAAATGACTACACTATAAATAAAAGCAACGATATACACACGTTATACTTTCATTACAAGTAGAAGGACTTTGTACGAAAATGGCGAAATTTGCAATTTGATAAAAGTGAGAAAGCCAGCTCACTCGATTACGGTTATTCAACATATTCATCACAGCCGCTGTAAACATTTTCTATGCAAATTGATATATAAAAGTAACTACCCAGGGCCATAATCCAAGATTGATCTATTTCGAACACTATAGCACATATCCACTTTCATCGTCTTGCCCTTAATAAGTGTTTCCTCGTGTTAAAGTGACGTATAATCATGCCAACTGAATAATATTATGTGTGTATTTTGGTCATTAATTCATTCGAATAAATACCAGTATGTCTGTAATCGACAAAGTCTCCACCTGACCCTGCCTGTTCATACCTGAGAGCATTTATATTTATAAAACGAAGACAACAAAAATACTGTTCAAAATAACAGAAAACACAGATTGCACATTAGTCTGTTGCTAACTGCACAATTGACAAAACCATGAACATTGAAAAACAATGGCTTCGAAACATTTTTTAAATGTGGGAGCTAGGATTCTGGATACCAAAGAGATATTCCTCTTGAAGGGGAGGGGTGGTCTTTTTCCATACGTGCGAGGAGTACATCTAGGAGAATACGGCACACCACCAATAAGCCTTTTACTCGATTTCGTATGATTTAGATGTTCTCTATAGGTTTCCATGGTGAATTTCCATGGTGAGTGAGAAATCACAATTGAAGGCTTTCGATAAATGGGTTATTTTCACGAAAGAATAATTATATCAACAGCCTTTTCACAGAGGCTCCCACATGGTGTTACCGAAAGCCTTCAATTGTGAATTCATATGATTTGTTTTCCTCCACAAAGCCAGATTTAGAATTTGCAGAAGCTCTTTATATATCAGAAAATTAATTATGTATTTAAATGAGTGTTCCTTACAATATTAATTCCCTTGGGAATCACGTGTTTAAGCCATATACAAAGGATTGCAAAATATTGGTATTTTGGTATTTTATTGAGGAAACTTCATTGACATTGACATCAATTTTGTATTACAATACAAAGCATTAGTATAAAGAAACTTAACAATCACGTGGAATTTAAATGAAAAAAAAATATTATTTTGCCATTGTGATGTCAATCTAAATGACGAATGAATTTTATAATATTATAGTAATTATTATATGATAATTATTCGCCATATAATTACCAATTATTCATACTGTCCTTCAAATAGTTCAGCATGTTTTGAATGGGAACCATAGAGTTGCTAAGGGCAACGGTCGTCTGCCACGTGTCTGAAAACAGTTCCAATCTGTATTCAACCAGTACGAGCGATGTAATAAATGAAAGATAGACTGACTAATTATCTTTGCAATTAATTGAGGCAATGGGCCGAATACCATGAATTAATAAAAGTACAGTTGTTGTTTAGGCTTTTGTTTGCATCTTCACATACCAACGATGCAATTACAAGCCTAAAAAACATTAACTAAATTTTTGCAAGTTTTAGGTATTCGAACAGTTATATTCTTCCCTTTATCGACAGCATTGGGATGATTTTGATATTTATTTTATTGTCCATTTAACAGCTAAAATAATGGATAATTGTAAATAGGGGCACTTTTCTAAATAAATATACTAATTGGTGTAAATCAAATCTCTGTGAACGACGTTGACATGTTTGGGGATAATGGAGGCCCATTGTTGTCAACTGCATTAAAAATACAGACATGTAAATGCATGTATCCACCTTAACAGAACAGTTTTTATTCCTAAATTAAAGATTGAAAATGTTTCGTAAAGTATTTATATACATGTAAATTAATATACATTTATTTCTAGATAAGCTTTATCTAAAATTCTCCCATTTCATGATCTTTATTATAAAATCTTTATTAGTTCATATACGCACAAATTTGTTACCACCGTACAATTGGTGAATAATGATGTAATGGCATGGCAATCTCAGGACCGAATTCCGTTTTATCTAATAGCGCTTGAAAAAAATGTCAAAACCCTTTTAATTCGATTTTAATATCTTAAATGTCATAAATGTGTTCGTCAGAGTTTTTCTGCTCATAATGAAAGCAACTAAATCATGGGGCATACAGGTCGTTTTCAAAAAGCATTAAATTTAGAAGCAAGAAGGGACACTTTTATACTTTTATATCAGCCGAATTCAAACAAATATACACGGGAACTAAATGGGAGAAAAGCGCGCGAAATCGTTTCTGTATGTTCCTATCTAAAGTTTTCGACGATTTCATAATACAAGCCAAATCTTTAATGGTAAATAATACTAAAGTTTTATAACAAGAACGATGATTACTTAAGAAGAAGTACACGTTAAAATATTCTTGTAAAATACTATGGGACTATAATTCCAGGACAACTACCCCTCTAAAAGACGATAAGCCACTAGGTAGTTGTCCTAGTTTTCAAAGGTCATATTGGTAATTAAATTTATCACATCAGGGGTAGTTCTCGGGGAGTAGGTGTCCGACAGTAGTTGTCCGAAGTTCATGTCCGCAAGTAATTGTCATGTCAGCCTGTGAGGGAAGTGGTCTAAGAAGTCCGGAGGTAGGCGTCCGGGGTGTACTGTAAAAACAGGTAAATAGAAACGATTTGGGCCAATATGAATAAAAGCTGTAAAGGTATTTTGGCGTCTTTTTCCCCCCAGGAATAACGCCGACCTTTTCATTTATTTTATTCCTCATGAATAAAGAAATTAATAGAGTCTACCCCATTCCTTGTAAAAATTATTCCAAAAACGGTTTTCATTTTTTTCTCCTGTTCACTCACTGTAACACTCCTAGCTTGACTGTTTCAGAGGGTGCATTTCCGTGGGTTGGTAGTCTAGGGTTAATTCCCCGGATACTTTCTAAGTAGTTGTTTATGGTGCATGAACCAAGTCAACGTATCAAATCATAGATATATAATAGCGACGGTAATTATAGCGCTTTTCTATTTCAACTTGTTCAGTACAATGCTGCGCGACTTTTCAGGGTCGTCGAAATATATCCCAAACCTAGCTTTTGCAGCGTGCTGGTCCAGGTTGTCCTCATTTCTAGTCCTGCACATTCAGAGTTAGTTCTCTGTGAGAACTTATTTTTGGTATACCAGAAGTCACCATTACCTTTAATTGATATCAACCTACCTTATTATAAAAAGACGCAACACCCTCGTTTTCACATACAATGACATAAGAAGCACCGTGTGCAAGTTGAACTATGGCATTTTCCCCAAAGACAATATAGTTGCTTAGTAAAGGTTAATTATTCTCTCATTATTTTTATTATTTGATATTCCAAGCATTTATGCATTAATGACAGCTATTGATCCCATAATGAGGATACATGTTGATGTGAAATTAAAACCTATGCTCTTGAAACAGGGCAAAGTTAAGTACAAACTGAGTGCTTAAACGATGAGGACTGTATAATAATAAGTTCCACGACATGGCGCTTGTTTAGCTTTACATAAGCCAGACAATCATGACATTGACAACAGCATAAACGATCTGCAATCTGGTATAACAAGCCGGGCGTATCACATTAATGAATCACTAGGCACTCGGAGACGAAGCATCCATGTAATTAAAGTGAACTCTTTCCCCAGCAGTAATTCTTCCGAAAAGAGTCAGTCCCAGTTAATCAGAAACGCTATCGACTCTTGTCTGGGTCATGTTACTCAACTCAATACCCGGATGTTCATGAGGGCAAGAGTGGACTGATGTCATCACTCCAAACCTCACCGATGTCGCCCTGGTTACCGTCGAATGCGATGATGAAAGTGTTCTCTTTGTCTTCCTTTTCGGCGATCGTGACTCTGAGACAGAGTTCTTCTTCCAACAACGTCGGAACTGCCGCCACAGTTTCGTACTGAAGAATCCGTAGATGATGGGATCGGCGCAGATGTTGGAGTATCCTAGAGCCATGAGGACATCTATCAGCCACTCTGGCTTGAGCATCTTTTTCTCTGTGGATTGCCAGCCACTGTCGACATGATACCATGTGCTTACGATGTAGTAAGGACTCCAGCAGATGATAAATGCAGTCACGATGGTGGCTGTAAGACGAAGAGCCTTCATGCGAGCTCGCGGAAGCCGGTCCAAACCTGTGCGTCTTAGACTAGGGTGATTGCCATTCTTCAACGCCTTCGTTACTGTATTAACGAAATCGTGGAGCAGAAAATATTGTGCAATTGTTAAAATAACATGTTGGAACTACAAATGTTAAGCATTTCTTGAAATGTTAATAAACATGTGCATAATTTGATATGAGTTGCCAGAATTCATGGGTTAGTGATATACATGTACATGGATCTCGTTATGGGAATGCTCTTTCATGACCTTGCAAACTAAATACAATCAAACCGATTGGTGAGAACAAGCTGTCCTTTATATTTCCTTTATATTCGAAATCCATTTCCTAAATACGTTTTCTAAAACGATATGCCACTTGTTGAGTCGAAATTTGATAGCGATTTGATCGACTCTAAGAATCTTGTGGGTGTTACTTTAGCATCAATCAACAACACAGGCTCGGCTTTCATGGCGTAATGAGCCTGATGATAAGTCATTACCAATTTACATGGATGAAGGTCTCACGAGTGGGTGCAGTTGAAATAATCCCTTTGCTTTATTTTTTGTTTTGTTTTGTTTACTCGGAATGTTTTTCATATTCACCATCTCTTACTTATTATTCTTAATGCATTGAAAATGAACATGGACTTCATGCTTCAAAAAAGCATAGTGTTATAGGGTTCAAGTTGGACATTACAAAGTGTGCAACAAAAGTGCTCTTTGGAATGTTTATTTCCAGGTGAATTTTATGTGTTTGAGATCGATTTCGAAATTTCATGAAAATCTACCTCTCAAACTGAATATTGATCATGTATATAGTATTGTCATAGATATTTTCCAAATGATTTTATCTATCTTCCACAGAATCTCTGCCAAGGAAACAGCTCTGTCGGTATCAACTGTCAGGATCTTTTTCATAAATTATGGATCCAATATTCTACAAGTCATCAACATGGCCAATGTTGAAGTAGATATATACAGGCCTAGGGATTACACCCAGGCGTTGCATTATACAAATATGAATATATAATTTTTTGCATTTACCCGCCTTGCGGTACTGCCCTGATCACTGAACGAGATAAACAACGTATGCGCTGTTTTTGATCGGCTGGTCCACAAATCCCTTGTGGCTGCTAACTGATTTCAGAAGCCTTTATTGTATAATGATATGGGGTTACCAGGGTAGTTCTATGTCCGCCAAGGCGACGTTTACGCCACCACGAAATAAATCCATACAACTACTGAGTTCGTCTACAAAAGCTTTTTGTAAACTAGGGGAAGCTTTTCTCCTCAAGATTTTATTAAAGGAAAAGCCAAGAGCTAAGGTAATAAATCGATTACAGTATTGTGATGATAATTCTAGCAGGAAATTAAAGCGCACGCTGTCTATTAAAGAAGCTGTTCACAGTTTCACCCAGAAATCTGCTTTTCATCGTAAGATTAGTATTACTTCTTTTATTCGCTTTTAAACGTAGGTGAGTAGCGGTTGGTTCAGTTTAAAAGAACAAGGAGTAACATGGTTTAGGTAATACATGTATTTTTTTTCTACAAATTAATGTTTATTAGTTTTTTTTAATTGTATCATCTTTACCTTTACCGAATGTTATTTTTTTTTCTCAAACCACATGATTTATAACGCTATCATTTACTTATTCATCACTCTTTGTCTATTTAAGGTTAAATCTCTATATACCGAACCGTGATATCATATTTCCCGATCCATTGGAATGCTATGCTGGCTGAATATTCAAGGCTGGAACCCACGTTCGTTTTACCTAAAAACAGTATCTGACGAGTATCAAAGGTCATAAACTTAATATCAACACTTTCTTTTTCCAACACGTAGATATATATGTATTGTATAAGCCATGAAGAATATATTGTACATGACCACAATGTAAACGTGATTTAACCTTGTCGCCGCCTCTACAGGTAATTGACTAAATTCTACTGGTATTGCAATTTGTTAGGTCCCCACGGCTGTGTTCTTCTCTTTATTCGTCTTTATTGTCTCTCAAAAAACAAAATCTTTGTAGTTGCCCTTTTCCATAAAACCAGCAGTTGACATTTTACTTCATTGAAGCAGGGTTATGAATGTCATAAATCAGCCAGATATTTTCATTGTCATTCTGTGCATGTGGCTGTTGTGGAATGAAATGAATTATATAAGTTATGAACACAATACAAGATTTATATGCTTTCCCCATTTAATTTGTGTGCATTGTAACATTAAAGGGAAAGTCCACCCTGGTATTAAGTTGCTTTCAATAAAAACAGGAACATGAGAGAAACAGATTAGTGAAAGCTTTAGCAAAATCCGATAAGAAATAAGAAAGTTGTGAATTTTTGAAGTTGTAATCAATTAAACACAAATTGGCAACTCCGTGACGTATCTTGCGAGCTCCTTCCCTGAATTGAATTTTCTTATTAGGCCTATTTGATGAAGGAATGCATTCGTTTCATACAGGTTTTGTGTGAAAGCATATGAACAATGCTTACATCTAAGGTGCATTTATGATTGAATATTTTCTTTAGAGAAAATGGAAATTAAAGTTTTGGGCGGGTACAGGGCAAATGGGAGAGGAGCTCACCACATACGTCATGGAGTTGCTTTGATTGATCACAACTTCAAAAAATCATAACTTTCTAATTTCTTATCGTATTTTGCTCAAACCTTCACTGATAGGATTCTTTATTTTTTTCTGCTTCTTTTAAAACCAGTTTGTAATTAGGGTGGACTTCCCCTTTGAACTTTGACAATATTGTATTCATCTTTTTTGGAAAAGTTGGGGGAGAAGACAAAGAATTAATATGATAAAATTTTACCAACCTTCTCTCGACCTTTTGCATATCTTATAGACGATTGCGGCGTAGCAGCTGAATATGGCTATGAGTGGTATAGCATACATGGCGAGGGTGACGAAGACATGATATAGCCACCAGAGTTTTGGCTGGTTGTTTGCGAAGGTGTAGTCCACGCACTGAGTGAAGCTAGGATTCTCTGGTGGAGAGCCGACCTCGTGGACAATCAGCTGTGGTGGGGAGAGAGAGAGATAAGGAGGAATAGAAGAAATGATGGTGAGATGAGGAGGAAGAGATGGAAGATGGGGAACGGAGGGAGAGGGGAAGAGGAAGAAAGAGTAGAGCGGAAAAGGGAGCGGGGCAGACAGAGAAGGAGATTTTAAAGAGGTAGATATATTTAAAAGGGTTAAAGGAACGTACGCGATTCAGAGCATTGCAACATCAACAGAAACAAAACCAAACTTATCTGCAGCATCTTCTCTATACCTCCATCTCTCAATTTTAAAAACAATCTCAAATAAGGAAATAATTAACTATTCTTATACACAGTGCCATAGTCATATGTGCATTCGATATTCATTGTTTATTGTAGAGACCATCTTAAATTAGATTTCCGTTTAAATTCCATCCCAAAAGAGAGTACCCAGTTTTGTGAGGGGTAAAATTGAGTCATGGGAGATTTCCCTTTCCAATTTATTTTAACACAGTAGACGAAATACGCATTATACGCTTCAGGGGAGTGGGATAGAAATACCTTAACCCTCGGAGGCCTCGCCCCCCCCCCCCCCCAAATTTCGCCGTGTATTTTGAACTGGCGCATGTCACACCACGCCACTTTCTGACTTTCTTTCTTTCACGTCTTGCGCATCTTTTGACACAAAGCTTATGAAACTCGGCTGTACCGTTACCGAGTCACGTGACCTTTCGTGACTTCATGTCAGCCTAAGAAACGGAGAATTTCTGAGTTTTGTGTACAAAACGAACTGAATTTCTTTTGAAAGGGGAAGTCCGGTCAAAATATTACTTTATTTTAAAAGAAGCACAAAAATCAGACAACTAATAAGAAAGCTTTGATTTTTTTAGTGGCATGAAAAACTGTGGAAACAATGAAAATCACTAGACAAATTGGACTCAGTCATGGGTTTGTGATGTCATTGGTACACAACTCACCAATTATGTTGATTATATTCATATACAAATATTAGATTTTTGTCCAAGAATATGATTTCCTCATGACTTGAACCAACTTATGTTTTCGCATGTATATACTGATACTGAGTAAATGATTTCTGCATTAAAATCATGAAAATATGAATTTTTAATACAATTTAAATTAAAAAATGAGTGATTGTGGAAATGTAATATTTGTAAAACAATGTCAATATATTTAAGTGAATCAAATTTTGTAAAGGTTTATACATGCAAAAACACATTACTATAGATATAAATTGGTTCAAGTTGTGTGAAAATCATATTCTTGGACAAAAATTGAATAGTCATATACAGGGTTGGAAAAAAGTTTGGAATATTTTTTTGGCGATGAGTATGTCTGATTTTAAATGCTAGTTTCTACTATATTGTGATGAATAATTCATCCAAATCGGATTAACTGTGTTGAATGAAGTCTACTGTTCCATCTTGTACCAAAGATTACGTAATATTGTTAAACATGTTACAATGGCTGACCAATGAACCACATGTTGTCAGATTTGCTCTATTTGTGTTTGAACATCTTGTTATACATTTCTGTACTTCACGTGGAATTTTGAAAAAGCTACGTGCAGTTTGCAGTCATTTTGAGGACTTCGGTATAGCAAGTAAACTGTATCTGATTATTTAACTTTTTCGTTAGACATTTGCAAAAACAGCAAATATACGCTTCCGAATTCCAAGTGGACCTCTGCACTGTGTGATAAGCCTGATTTTTAATGTTAAAATGTTAATGTGCTTTTAAAGTTAAAAAGGGACACATATCTTTTATTTGAACCTCAAAGAAGAACTTAAAATGACGAGGGATATGTTTAAGACAAGAAATAATTCTTGGAATAAAAATATTCCAAACTTTTTTCCAACCCTGTATTTAGTAAATTCGAAAATACGGGCTATTGCGAGCTTTCTAGACGAAGGTAAGGCCAAATCGGCTCCGAGTCGTAGTGTCGTCAGAGAATGTCCTACGATTTTCTACGATGTGAAATTGATTTGGCCCTTATTCCGGGTATAAGACCGACACCGTACCTAAATCCTATGTTTAGTATTCAAGTTATTGGTCAGAACCTGATTCAGGTAGATTTCATTTGTTAAAATTACCACATTCAATGTTAGGCTATATCCGTCACGAAAAAAATCTGCGCTGTTGATTTGTCCAATGCACGTCGTAAGACAAAATCCAATTCCCACTAGCCTCATGCAAATGAGCAAATTGCCATCCGGGTAATTTTATAAGGATACTATATACGGCGGTGACGTCACACATGAAAATTGCGTAATTGTGACGACATAAATGTACTCGTGCATTATTTTTTGGGCGCTGCGCGTTTGATATCCCCTCAAATTCATCCCTTCTTCAAAACTCTTTGTGTAAGTGTGCAGTCTGCCACAGGCCTACGGTGAAGATGATCATCGAAAATGGGATGTCGGTCGATCGCGTGCGGTTGGCTTTACGAGGTGAAGATGCTGGCACTTGGCGCCCAATAAATCAATGGACTAACTCTTTCCATTTATTCGGGGTTTAATCAGGACTAAAAGTAGTTTTTGCGTGACTGTAATATTTCTTTGCGTACGAAATGAAATATTTAATTGAATTGAAAATAGAAGAAAAGGATGAGGAAAAACGGGGTTAATTGTTACTTTCGTAAAATAAGGAAAAGTAATAAAATTCCCAGCGCAACCTTTCTTCCACGTCTCAATTCAGGCGTTTATGAAGCATTTAGTGTCTACCCGTTTACATGAACATTGTGCGTAGTGTCTCGAGGGCTCCTCAGACTATTATAAGCTTATCTCGAGGGCGCTCTTTGCGCGTCGCTTAAGTGGCCCTCGGGGAACAACGCACCATTTAGCTTAACATCGCGTAGAGTACGGGAACCTCCCCCACGGCCGAACTAATGTGACGAGCGTGACCTCGTGTTAATGTGTCCTCACATTCTAGTAAGGAGTAGAATGCTTCTTTTGTTGTATATTCAAGAAACTAAAGGAAGACAAATAAGGACTGATAGCTCGACAATTGAGGTCGGCGAAGTCGTGGTATCTAAGTACAAAGTTTTCGTGAAATGAAAGTGAATGAATTGTTGAAACTGTAGTTTGTGGAGAAGCTGCATTTGGGATCGATTCATTTTGCAAGGGGCCCCCTCCCATAAATTTCTTTTGCCCCTTTCTTTCCATCTAGATTTTTTTTTTTAATTAAAACAAAAATATTCATCATTTAATGCTTCGTAACATTACATAGGCGCTGTAATCCAATCAAATATCAAATCTAGATATTTTATAATTTTTCCACATGCGAAAAAATATAAAACCCTCAACCATGACGGTAAACCCCCTCCGTGCCC
The DNA here is from genome assembly GCA_025617745.1 of Heliocidaris erythrogramma. Classification (NCBI taxonomy): domain Eukaryota; kingdom Metazoa; phylum Echinodermata; class Echinoidea; order Camarodonta; family Echinometridae; genus Heliocidaris; species Heliocidaris erythrogramma. Next base: position 8,634,854 of record CM046860.1, on the reverse strand, counting down.
CGCAATTAAAAAATAAATCCTGGCTACTCAGCTTGACATAAACATTCATTGTCTTCAAAGTGCTTAGTGATGGATAACACGACAATAATAAGCATTAATATTTATGCATTTATGACTCTAAAGGGAAAGTTTAAAATACTGTGTAAAGCGAATATATGTGTATTTCATATTATATAAACATAATAGTAAGAATGATGATGATATTGATATTGATCATAGTGAAGATAATAATAATAATAATAACAATAATTATAATAATAAATATAATAATAATAATAACAAATATAAATGATAATACAAATAACCATTGTGTTTTGGATACCTCAGGTATACTTGCAAATTAAATCACAAGCGGTAATCTTTAAAAATAAGTTATATTCCTTTACTTATTTTGACATTTAGGAAGCTTTCATTATTAACCTGAGGGAGATAAATTCGACTGTAGCATAAGCTTTGCGGTTTTATATCTTTTAACTAAGGCGATGCCATTTACGTCAATATAAACTCAACTTACATGTGACTTCCAAAAATCTTCATAAAAACAATATCCTCGTGTGATGTATTTCAAACTAGAAAGAGAGAGGGGGAGATTCCAGCTGCCTGTTGCATCGATCTGACGGTAAAGTTTTCCAATTCATTTCACTCACGATAAATATGAATGATTGTTTTGGTGACCAAATTATGCCTGCGTGAATGAGACCTTCAATGCGATCATTCTTGCGCACAATTTGCTGTATTAAATTACACTGACCTTCGTGTATAACCTGTTCATAATTATGGCATTCTATTACACTCTTACTTTGTAATAATTATCTTAATTCAATATGCAGGTATTTAACCATGGCGCGTAATTTTTTAAAGAAATATTTCCCTTGCTATAATGATATTGCCTTATGATAATTATAAGCAAGTCGTCAATATCGTCAATACACTCTTAGAAATATTGGGTAAAATTTTACCCAAATTTTACCCAACATGAGGGTCCTTATGAGTCCGACCAACTTTTGGGTAAACTTTACCAATTTCATTCTTATTTTTGACCAATGTTGGGTAAATGCATGTAAAAGTTGAGCAAGATTTAACCAACCTATGCCCAATCTTCATTTACCCAGTGACATTTACCCAACATTTCTAAGAGTGTATCCATTCATTCCATTATAAACGCGATCGCGAAGACTTCCGAAAAATCAAGCTACGACAATTTCAATAGCTTTGTGTATCAGCATCGGAAATGTGCGAATATTCTAAAGATGTTTTACGTAATCCGAACTTGATTTCGACCTACAGGCAATTAAATAAGGTTTGGGAGCTGCCCTGGAGTCCATTTCTTGTGAGAAATATGAAAATATTATAAAACGTTATGGCATTGCGGGGACACTGACATAATGGGGGGGGGGCACTAGTCTTAACCTTCGATGCTAGTTAACGATGTCTCCGATTACGGGGAAAGTATGGGAGGGATCATATCGTCTTCTTTTCAATTTCCTGTTCATCGCTCACTTTCTTTCCCTCTCTCTCTCTCTCTTTCTTTTTTACCATGCGATGGGGGTGGGGGGGGGGGGGGGGGTGGGGTGGGCAGGGGGCATGTAGGTATGACCCTTTTTTAAAGCAATAATTTGTAAGTATCCTGAAGCACCTGAAAGAACAAAGTCATTGTGTAATGTGTGTGTAATTGGGTTTTTACAGATGTGTATCAATCAGATATGATTATTTTAAGTCTGGGGACCGACCTTTAACGTCACCATCCGAAAGACGTGACTCAGTTTCGAACCTGGGTCCGCTGAATCAGTTTACATGTATAAATTCCACTGTATAGCTGGATTACAGGCGCACGGCACAACGCCCAGTTGCTTTTCCTTGCAATTTTTAAATAATATGTTGATAAACAAAGAAGAAGAACAAAGAAAGGCCTAGAATCAATAGGCTATTACTAGTTATACTCATTTTGGCACCGATGGCTCCATGATAATGCTTTACCCCCCCCCCCCCCCCCCCCCCCCCCCCTCTCAAAAAGAACCTGTGGCTATGATGAAGGAAAGTGGGAAAATTCATCACGTACAGAAGGGCGGTGGACTTGACTGCTCATGCTGTGATCATATTTCAGACTCGGATAACACCAGGAAATAACGTTTACATGCGCTTCCTACGGATATAATTACCCCGGCATCAGCTCCGGGAACCGTAGCGCTCAGGGCATTCAAGGAATAAATCTACCAGAAGTGTGACAAATGTAGATTAGGGTATTGCCAAGGGATGTTAGTGCTGCGGCACGGATTCGAACCCCGTACCTTGTGGTTCACGGTCCGGGGACATATCCACTAGATGGTGGTGACTTGTGAATGATGCTAATGTAATGATAGTTCTACAACATGAACAGATGATTGCTAGTGTGTTCAGCGGATACTCGTTTTTTCCAAACATTCATAATTCCGAAGGTTTGTAATTCCGAAAATGCAATAGAGCCCTGCGTAACTTTTTTTTCGGAATTATGAACCTTCGAAAATATGAACCCTTTTTTATTTTCGGAATTACGAACCTTCGGAAAAACGACATTTAACCATGTATTCATAGATCTACTATTTATTTATCAGTTGATATTACAAGATATTCCACGGATCAATAATAAGGGAAAGTTCATTTGAATATGTATGTTTCTAGTCGCTAAATGATGATGTCACCTTGTTATGTACAGGCTGCGTCTATCCTTTGCCCAGCCGAATGTTGTCCGATTTACAGACCATTTTTTCCCCACTTTCAATGTAGAGTTCATGAAAAGTATCATTCTCCAACATACCAACAGAATATGTTTGTTGTGTATCTGTTCCATTTATTATTGTGGGGGGGGGGGGGGGGTTAATTACAAAAAAATGTTTAAATGAATGGATTCACCCATTTAAAGGTTTTATCCATTCATGAAGCCAACTGGCTACCCATGTTTTCGTATCCAGCGTGCCTAGCCCTTTAAGAGTGTACATGCCCTCTTCCATGTCTTTTATTGTGGTTCCAAACCCTGACTGAAGATCACAGAAATGAATTAGTTGAAAACTCCCATTACTCCATTCATTCTGAAATTGGGAATTCAATTTATTTCACAGTGCTTCCCAGTATTCAATTTCTGCAATTTGATCCTAACACAGGGTGACGCTGATTTCATTTTACGTGCGCCACAAAAAATGCAATGAAATGTCGAAATAGAAAGCCTTCTGTTGTGAAACGCAAAATTTCAATAATGAGCTTTGAACCATGAAGATATAATCACGTTGGTTATATACGTCACAAAACTCTTAATATGTATACTTGGTTATGCTTACTATCCTGTTCAATTATGTTAATATATTACAATTACAAAAAAAGGAACAATTTAAACTATTGAACATGTTGGGGGAAAAAACTAGCTTAATTGCAGTCCTATTAATTATAAAAACATGGGCAAACTTTTAAGTGCGTATTCGTTTGTTAGTCGTTTCTCAGATTTAAACAAAAATGAATTTACGCATGTCTGGATAAACCAAGGATGAATTCTACTCACCACTAATGAAGTGAAACAGATATTTCATATATTGGTATATGTATATATATATATATATATATATATACAATTTAAATCGTGGAAATACTCCCCCCCCCCCCCCCCCCCACCCCTTCCCTCAAAACTCATATATACATCTAAAACTATGAGTACCATCCTCAAGAAATTGACTACTGGACAACAAAAAAGTGAATTCTTCTCTGATATGTTTATTACATTAAACAATATTTGACAGGGTGAGATAAGTTTACCTGTGGAACACTACAGAAGACTGAAGAGGACCAGGCCACCCTCAGCATGATCTTACACCTTCTATCAGCCTTACTGACGCTGAGTGGGTGAACGATGGCGGCGAAACGATCCAGACTGATCACGATAAGAACAAATGACGACGCGTACATCGCACTCGACTCGATAAACATAAGCAATTTACACATGACGTTCCCTGCCAACCACCGTACCGTGCAAAACCAGATGACATCGGTGGGGATGTTGATAAAGGTGATGAGGAGATCGGCGACGGTGAGGTGCATGATGAGGAGATTGATGCGTGATTTTCGACCTCGTTCACGCCAGAGTGACGCGAAGACTGCAACGTTGAGAGGTCCAGAAAGCACCATGATGGACGTTAGCGTGACTACGCGTATGAGATACTCTGGCGTGAAGACTGGAGTCTCGAAGTCTGTTTCGTTTCCACTGGCGTCGATGGAATCATTGAAAGTGTAGTTGTATGTGAAGCCTATGTTCATGGTTGGAGCTATAACAACGACATCTGCCCCATCGAACCCTCCAACTTTACCCCACTCGGCATTCATACCTGGATCACTGTTCCGATGTGACGTCGGTACCGCCATCTCTTTTTTTTCCTTACCGTTGTTTTATCCCTTTTTCTCCTTTCCGTTGTTTTTATCCCTTTTTCTCCTTCTCCCTTTTTCCCCTTTTCTCTCTTCTTTTTCTTCTTCTTCTTCTTCCTCGTCCTCTTCTTGCTCGTTTCTTCCCTTTAAAACAGTGTTGCGATTATCAAATTAAAAAATGGAAATGCCTGTCTGCCAAGCGCTTTCTTATTTTGAAGTGTATAAATTGTACCAAGTTGTCACTTAATAATGAATGGTTCCATTATATGCCGAGCAGCTATTCAGACTGTTGATTACATTAAAGCAGAGCTAATGGTTCTCTGAAGAGCGTGTGTCTGTGATCACTTTCTTCAAGACATATTCATTGACTTTTTCCTCTCTTAACTCATCGCTTGCATAGATACCTTTAGCTGGATATGCATAGAGGATGTCGTTGTCGCATTCGATCCGCCTGTATATCCTTATACTTGCCAGAGCTGCAAAGAAAGAAAGTCAAACAAAGTTTAAAAAGGTTTTAAAAAAAGATTTTAGATGCAATGATAATAATGATTATAATTGCTACATTTTATTCGGCGTGCAAATCCATCCCAGGGGATGCTCAAGGCGCCTATACAAAGTATTACCCTGGCTTCAGCCCAGCTGCCCTAAGGCGATGAAAGCATTCAAGTATACCAAGTTTCTACCAGCATGACCAGGTACCCATTTACTGCACCTGGGTGGAAATTGGCAAACACACTAACTTTAACAGAAATAGATGAATTTCTTGCCAAAGGACATTAGTGCTGCTGCCGTGACTTCAACCAGGGAAATATTTCCCTGTTTCAACCGACTAACCATGTTATCCAAAGTAAGATAACGTATCCATTAGACCATGACAGCTCTTCAAATCAAGTAGGAAGAGGCTTAAATCGAGAATGACTTTTCAATTTATCATTACTGAAGTGTGAACAGATTTAATCCATTGGCTATAAGTATTATTGTATGCATTTTTTCCCCTCAGAACGTGTAACGAAAATAATCTTGAAAGTTTTAGAAAGTGTGTGGTCCATGGTGTTGCTTCGTAGATACAAATCAAGATCGCTACAGAACTGTTTTATGACCAAACAGCAACTATCATATTTCCTGTGAACGATGGTGAAAAAGAGACAGAAATCAGGTCGTCGTACTTGCAGCTATATCAGTTTCAAAGAACAGTAGCAGGGAAGTTCCCTGGATGTAGTTTCAAATCCTCAAGATATGCATACAATTGTCGATCAGGTATAGATTAGTTGAGCAGAGAAAACTCGGATTTCCATTGTTGTAGGGTGGATAGATAAAGAGTAATTTCAGATCCATGGATTTCCTGTTATAGACCATAATTATAGGCATACCTTTCCTAACTTCTTTTTTCTTTGCTCCCCTGCTTTTTTCTGCCATTCTGTAATTGGCATCCTTCTTTTCGTTTAGTTTTAAGTCTTTTATTCATTTGTTTCCTTTCATCGATCGTTTCATAATTTTCACCATCTTCTTTTTTCCGCTTTGTTTATAGGAGAGAGGAAAATTACAATTTTCAAAATAGACCACATATGAAAACGAGTATTCATAAAATGAGATTAAGAATGGCCACATCAAAGAGAAGAGAAATGGCCTCAATTTATCTAGAATCTTTTTTCAGTTCCACTAATTTTCGCCTAAGGCATCTTACAATCGACGATTCAACAGTGTAGGCGGACGGGAAATACTTTGTCAGTATATTCAGGTATTTTCAAACTTTACAAATTTCATTTGTTTTATATGAATAATCTCATTATCATACACTAGCAATAGATTGAAAAGTCATAAAATAAACGCTGCCTTTTACGCCCACGCATGAGATTTAAAAAGAAAATATTGAGATATCTTTAGAAATTCGTAAAGATAATGCACAGTGTTAAAAATCTAGGGAGTAAAATCTTCTCATTTCAAATAAAACTATGAGGGTTACTTTCTTCAAGTTATTCATAGTCCCCCGATGAATTTAAAACATTTTTAGCTAGCAGTGCACATGGTATGTCTCGGGGAAGATTAACCTTTTAACAGAAATTATCGAGAATACCGAAAGTAGATCACCGTAATTCAAATTGAAAAAAAAAAGAGTTGGCAAGGTAATCCAGAACTCTGTTTTTCTTTTTTTTCTGTCATAATTTTTTTGAGTATTAAAATATGATTGATTATTGAGTCGACTTATTGGAATATCATAAAAATACTCCAATTAACATGATAAATATCATTATTTGCTGAATCCATGACCTCTTTTCACTGTTTCAAACTTCGTTTTGCCTTTAATGATACGGTTCGATTACAGTCTTGCTATTTGTGCTTCATATTCCCACTCGTAAAGCAAACACCAAGAAAAATATGTCACGAGGGTCCTAAAAGGACCGTTAGCTAGCTTTTAGATGAGTATTGAAGCTCTCGCAATCAGTGGTGCGTAGCCTACAGTGGCGCCTATGTGTTTCATTACGCTATGGCCCATCAAAGCCTAACGGTGGTGAACTAAATTGCTGAGGAAACTATTCCTGTAATCGAATGTGCAAAAATGCCCCTAATGCCTACTTTTACCAGAATCTTTGTTTTAGGTTTAATAGAAGTCAATGCTTTCTTGGAGGAAAGGGGAAAATTAAATAGCTTCGAACAACTTGAAATTAAAACACAATGTTCCGAAAGGCGATTCAGAATCCATGTTATTGTAGGATGCACATAACAGCTGTGTTACGTGCTTTTTAAAGGCCAACTCAAGTCGCACATTTTTCCATCGTTCAGAAACGAATACTATCGCTATTACGTCGTTTAAACTGAGCCTCACGCTCCATTTAAAGATCTTTGCCTACAGGGCTCTCTGGGATTTTTTTTTCACTGAAGAGATACCCTGAAGAAATAAACAGAAAATACACATACTAAATAAATGAATATTAAGAAAGGTCAAGGCATATCAGAAGAAGATAATTAGACGATAAGCAATAAAACGAGGCACATCTGCATCGTTTGAGAACAATAAGGGCGAAATTTCAAGGTAATATACTTTCAAATGCAAAATCATATTTGTGATTACCTTTTCCATTGAGTTTGGGTGTGTGACTGCGAATATAAAAGTGCTCTTATTTCTACGGAAAAGTTTCATTTCTCAGTTAGCCATTCCTTATTACTGCTTCGCAACCACTGTCATTCAATTCACGAACCACAGAGGTCACCAGGATGCCAGTGCTTATGAGAGTATTGTTCTTCTTCCGTTCTTTATGATTGTATTGCGTATATGCGTATTTCTGAAAGGACCGTATTAACCTTGCACGCGATTACTGTTAAGTGCACACGGTATTATCATTGATGATTATTATGATGCCTTCGTGAAAATGGTTGCGAGTTAAGCAGATTTTTGACACCCTTAGTATAATGTATTTGGATGCCATAATCAGATACGAAGCGTCCTTTAGGTGCATAAAAGGTTACATTTTTAAACACAGTAAATACCTAGCTGCCAATTGCTCTTCACAGTAGTTTCTATCCATCGCTCTGGTAATTTTCTCTCTGTCTCTTATTTTCTTCTGTCATGACTATAGATCAGAGTAAGCAACTTAGACTCATTGGCATCTACGTATTTATCAACTACACTTTTTAAATATCTGACGATTTTTTAAATATCCTTTTTTGCTTAAGAAAACTAAACTTGTTATGCTTTATTTATGACTCCCCCCCCCCCTTCTCTCTCTCTCTCTCTCTCTCTCTCGCTCTCCCTACTTCCCCCTCCCCTATCTCTTCATTTTTCTCACTCTCCCTCAATCTCCCTCTCATTCTGTCCTTCTTTTGTTTTCCCTCGTTCTTTCACTATTTTTCTCATCTTCTTTGTGAGAAAGCCGCGAGAGGTCAACACGTTGATGACTTTCATGTTAAAACGCGTATTAGGAACCCTCAACTGGTCATTTAGCAGATTTGTGATTTCTTTTCAAAATTCCTCAAAGCTCGGAGTATCCATTTCCGTTCCTTCTATTGTTCTAGACGCTTTTAAATGGTACATTCCCGTTATGTCCTCATTTTTACTAGACAAGTGGTAAATATATATATATGCCACATGTTACATCACTTTCTAACTGTAAAGGAAAACATAGTTATAGCTAGCTGCAAATTAGACTTTCCCTTGTCTGGGGATGTTTCATAAAACTTTATGCACGACTGGTGATCAGTTCTTGTGCTAAATGATTGAGAATCTGATTAGTATAGCACCCAAGAACATGTTCCAGTCGTTCGTAAAGTCATTCCTAACTTTACGAACAGCTTTATGAAACACCCCCGGGGGGGGGGTGTTTCATGTACCTTCAAGTACATAGCATTGTAAGCATGGTAATTAGACGATAATCAATAACATCACAAATCTGCACAAGCGCAAGCATAAACGTATTTCAATATTCTTTGGTTTGGGTCGGGTAAAATAACTTACATGTTTTCACACACTGAAGATAACGTAAGTCTTTGCTTCCATCTGTATATTTTGATTTGATTTTAATTTATTTTCTTCTGCATGTTTCACATTTTACAAAGGTATAGGCATAATTCGACTTAAGTATAACAAATATAATTACAATCATATTCGAGGAAACAATGAGTATAAAATGAATGGGCAGTAGTAATTAATCTTAAATTAACCTTTGCCAACTTACTGATATTTTAATGAAAAGCAGAAGATGGACTGTCACTATAAGCAAGTGCTTGATGATGTGGCAACCCAATCATATTCAGATAATTAATATTTTTGCTGTGCGGAATGGATGACAAATTATATTATGACAATTATTACTTTCCCCTTATAATTAATTTAAACAGCATGATACGTTTTTGATGGGAATGATGAAAAAAGGGGTTGGGGGCTAGTGCAAAAAAATAACTAAAAGTGAAAATAATGTTGATGGTGAAACTAAAAATAAAAAATTAAAGTTGATGCAGAAACAAAGTTGTTATGAGATTTCAGTAATTTAACTACAAACGTTAAGATGGTTTGTATGGCATTAAGCTGATTCAGTGTAACTCAATAGCAATCTTTCTTTAATTCTAGCTTTAAAAGCGGTGAGGTTTTGACAAGATTTGATGGAATCCGGTAATGCATTCCATATATCTGAACCATGATGTCGTATAGATTTATATGCAATAAGTAATTTGGGATTAATCAAATGGAAATTGGCAGAGATACGGGTGAAAAAGTCTTGGAAAGAATCAGGAAGTAATTTGTTTTTATATTTAAACATAAAAATACAGGTCTGGAGGGAATTGATGTCAGAAACTTTAAGTGTTTTTAATTCATTGAATAACGGGTCTGTATGTTCTAAATAATGAGAACCAGTGCAGATTCTGATAGCCCTTTTCTGTAATATTTTTGTTTTCCCACAAGAGGCCCAGACCATATTGCAGTAAGTTATGTATGGTAATATAAGTGCATTGTATAGCATGAAAAGAGTATTTTGAGGGAGATATTTTCTTGTTTTATACAATATACCAATATTTCTGGATATACAAGTACTTACGTGACTTATATGTTGATTCCAATTCAGATTTTCATCTATAAAGATGCCTAAGAATTTTGTACATTGTTTACGATCTAGGGATACATTATCAATCAATATGTTATACGGGAAATCATTAGCATGCGCGTTTGAATGTGTAAAGTAAATAAAATTAGTTTTGTCTATATTAAGGGACAGTTTATTGCATTTAAACCAGGTCGATACTTTAGGTAATTCCACATTGAGTTTATCAATCAAAGAGTCTAATCTTTCATGGGAGTAAAATATATTGGTGTCATCTGCAAATAAGATGAAAGATAAAACGGGGCTAGTGTTAATTATATCGTTAATGTATAAAAGAAAGAGGAGAGGTCTTAATATTGATATGTAGTTTAAACTTGGGTAATGCTCGACAAAAACGTGATTAGTGCAGTTTATGAAAACGGGTCTGTTCGTTTAGATGCCTGTTTGGTCTGCCATCATGAATCGACATATATATTTTTTCCTCAGTGTGTAACGAAACAAACCCAATCCATTAGTTTTCTTCGAGATGCATTGTATAAGATGCATCATATATCACAATGCTTTCCTCTCCTTGTAATCATTTCGGAAACAATTAGTAAATTGAAGTTCTAGGAAGGTAGGTGAAAAACAGTTCAACTCTTTCTTCTTCTTCTCTTTTTTTGTAGATGCTTGCTTCGCTTCGTTTTGTCTTGTTTTGGCTCGCTATATTTACTCTTCCATTAGCACTGATAACAGCATGATCCAGTAAGTGTGCATTACTGACCGAAACCACTGAATTAGAATCCGATGTCCTTTCATACTCTTTACTCACAAAACATCTTCACTTTACGGTCCTCAATACCTGAACTCATTAAATACTATCATAACATAATAATAGACTTAGAGAGCGATAAGTGTTTCAAAAGCAAACAAAAAAACAACAACAACAATTTCTTGCATTAAAACAGCTGACGTAAGGACGCATCATCTCTTTCTGTTATCTCTATCTCTTTTTCTGCCCAGTCACTCTGTTTCTCTCTCACTATATGCGTCTCTGTCTGTCTCCATCCATCTCTTCTTTTTTCTTTCTTTCTCTCTTTCTCTCTCTCCTACAATTTTTATCGACCATTTCATTTCAACTTCCTGCCATTATACATGCATTCATTTGCCTGGCCTTATATTCACGCGACGGGTTCGTGCGTAAGAGTAAAAGAAATGATGTATAGGCTTATAATGTTTGCAGGAATGCATCGCATAAAACTTTGGTCTCACTGCCCTTGCGACCGCTTTGCCGACTTCTGACAACCAAAAAAGAGCTGCCACCATCGACAACCAATGTACAAGAAAGTGAAGAAACATCTGTCAGCGATTAATTACCGATTGTCGTAGGATAGTCGCCGATCGGTTGTAGGCCAATAGCCGATCATCAAAGACTGATCGGCCGCTGCTTGTAGGAACGGCGTTTATAAACAACGAGTCGTAGACTGATCAGCTGATGGCGAATGTTCTTACGGCAGTTGGCGATATACGGCATGTACGGGAAGTCTATGAATCACTGGTGCAAAAATGTATAAATTATATGTTTATGCCAGGTCATGATGAATAAGTCACCAATTATTGCATTATTACATAACACGATAAAACCTACTTTCGAAAAATAAACTCAAGACAATTTCAATAGCCCTGTCTATCACCTTTAGAAATGTGCAAACATTACAATGGTGTATTACATAATCAGAACCTGATTTCTATGGGCAGTACAGGCCTTTGAAATTGCCCTTATTGAGTAGTAGTTCTTATCGTGTTACATGCATAACATGACTAATACATAAATGTATGGGTGCCAAGCAAGGGTGTATTCGAGGTTGTCTGGATATATAACTCAAATTTAACCAGCTCGTACATGTCGTAAAGAGGAAATAGCTCAATATGGCTCTCCCATTTTCTACCGTCGGCTTGAAAGAATGTAGTCCAAATAATCAAATCATCTCTTTAATAAGCTCTTTTACAATAGGCAATACACCTTGAGTTGATTTTATGAAAGTCTTTGGGATGGTTTTTATTACTGTTGGTTGTCGGTGCTGGGTAATGGTTTGGGAATCAATAGGCGACTGGTCGTTTATCATTTGGTGATCAATCGCCGACCTTATTTTCAAGCACTTTTCGAGCATTAAAGATCAGTCGGGAATCAATCTGAGACCTGTCGCCAAGCTTTAGAACCATTTCACAGCCATTTCGGTCGGCAAAGGGTTTTCGGTGCAGCAGCGTAAACTTCCAGTCGACCAAAATGCTCCGACAACCAGCTGCCGACTGCTGACAACCAAATAAAGATTGACGAAAACTTCTTTGAGGTCTCAGACGACTAACTACCGACCAGTGACGTTGGCAACCGGTCGCAAGGCCAGTGAGACCATGGCTCAAACCTCCAGCCGACCAAAGTGCGCCGACAATCAGTCACCACACCTGTCAACCTTTTAAAAACTGACGAAAACCTCTTTGCGATATCTGACAACTAACTACCGACCAGTGGTTGTCGGAAGTCGTATGGCTAGTGAGACCACGGCTTTATATCGGCTTTCATGATGTTTAACCATATTGGAGGTAGGAGTCTGCATTTATTTAAGATGTAGAATCCGAATTTATCGGAAGACGTGATGACCAATATACATGATTAATGTCCAACTGTTGCTTTTTTATTTGAGCGCAATAAATAGCAAATCCATAACATTTTTATTCATTCAATCTCACATCGTTTTTTTATTTGTTTGTTTGTTTCAGTTTTTTTCTGTTCATTTCTAAGAAGTTTTTTCCAAAAGTAATTCTTTCACTTAGAAAATGGAAGCCATTAGAGAAAATTGTTGTTTTCAAATTATGAAGTCGTTCGGCAACAACTTAAGTCGAACAGTTTCCCTCCCCTTGTACATGTTGTAGTTCCTGACTTTCCAAACATAGAAATCTAAAAAATGAGACAGAAAAGAGTTTAGGGGCATGGGTAATGTTGCAAATTCAGTCTCTCTAGCGAGATTTAAATTCAGATATTAAAGATTGCTAAGGAGGGGTTGGAGTGGAAAGTCGTAAAGTAATGGCCAATTTGAACGACATTTTAAAGACAACTTCCTCGTACCGTATAAGGTATGGTTTAGCGACGCTTTCTTCGCATTGCAGAGAGTTACTTTGAGCTTGACACAAACATGACAAAGGTGAATCGTCGAAGCAGGCATAATCCTTTTTCACAGAAATACATTTCACATGAATAGAAGAACTAATCGAATTTTATGCCGTCTTAATAGAAAATCCCAGAAGCGTCAATCAACAATGACATGTATATAATGCTTTTGAAACTGTTTTGAATCACTTAATATCAGACAGATGAAATCCATACAGATATGTATTTTCATTCAGGGTGGTTTTGTAAGGAGGATCAAGGAGGTACGAGGCAAGTTTGCCTAGTAGTACCTCCTCGGGAGGATATACACGTACGCGAAGGGACCCTTGATATCACTGGTATAGTATGGATATTATGTTACAAGCAGTTTCTTATTTTCATTTAAAAAACATTCTAGCTTAGTCCTCCAGCGCTGATAATGATCCATCACGTCCATATGACTACGATATTCCCATAACTCTTATGAATAGCCTGAATACGGATCGTTTACAACCATGACATATTTCCCCATGAATGAGAGGATGAGACAAGATATTACTTCAGGCCAGGAAATTCTTTGACTGGTTCCCTAGTTCGATCTTCGAGTATTCTTAACGAAATAAAATGAAGACCCTAACTTCTGCGAAAAAGGTATACTGCGTTAATATGAAAATCTGGTATCCTGTCTTGGATTCGAGTGTTTTCTGTCGTGTGTCTTGTTCTTTTTAGCTCTCATAAGAGAAGGAGCATGAAGTTGTAACAGCCATTTCAGTTAGTGTACAATCACCAACGTAACTTTGTGCAAAAAGTGCAATAAGAACTTAAGAAGTGATTATCAAGAAGTTTAGATGCGGAAAGATTGTTTGATGAACGCAGCGTAGTTAAGCTTTTGCTATTTGCCATAGTTATCTTTGATGACGCAGAATTTTCATCGGCAGGCCGAAAGCATAGTTTACTTATATCTCCTTGGGGTAGAAACCAGGTATGTGAATCTGTCTTTGAAATGACGCCTGGAGGGTGGACAGATCTTCAGCGTGAGCAGCTGTGGCAAGTCGTCTTTACTGTATTCTTTCATTGAACTTCTCTACCTCGAGGGACAAATCACATGATGGGGAATGTTAGAAGGAATAATTTAAATCTCTGAAGAGTAAATGAATGACGTTTATTTACCTCTGCAGGGTGGAGTAATATGTCAGCTAAATTGCATTGAGAGAGATCAGAGTAGCAGTACTTGAGACGATAAACGTCTCGCTTGGGATAATGATATTCAGAAATCTGTCTGATAAATATCAAACCCTTTGCGTCTCGGAAAGCGCAGATCCATGAACAATTTCATGAAAGAGGTGCTGTGGTACTACTGACTGCTTGCCAGTGTTTGTTGAGAATCATTCCTCAGGGGAAATGAATCGCTTTATTTCAAATAAACCTGATTGAACATTCTTGCATTCTTGCATCGCGAAATCAATTGGTCGTTACTTGGAAAGGATTTTTTTTAGAGTAGTCGTTCATTTTCTTTAAAAGCCCTCGTTTGAAACTTAATGACTGATACCATTCATGATATCAATGCATTCTTACTCTATCAATCCTTTTACCAACTACTGTATTAATTCCTTTCACATGTGCATGAAAGCTCTGAGATTCAGACATTGGATTAGAATTGATATCCACGTACCTCTCCTGACGAAAACTAAACACTTCAATTCAATCTAGATTGACATTTTCTCCTAGACATTTAGGATCGATGTAAGAAAATGGAGCACTTCGCACCTCAAGAATGGACCTTTGATACCAGGTACATCGTCTCCTTGCCTCTGGCACTGTCTGGGGAACATACCTATCACGATTTCCATCTGAACTGCTGCAATTTCCGTGATACAGGTATCTGAAATAGGAACGCTAATACATTTCCGTAAAGACACACGGCATCCCTTGTGCAACTACTGCTGCTTCAAATCTAACATGTCTAAAGTTAACCTGTCCCGTCTGATAATTTGACGGTTTGCTGTTAGAATGTATTTTCTCAGTGTTTCTGTCATATTCTGTGGTCTCTTTTATTAGACAGTGACAGTAGTGAGTAGAGGGCTGGTCACATTTGGACGATAACGAAATTGTTAATTATAAGGTACATCCGTTTATAGTATGTACGTGTGAGTATATACGTGTGTGTCTGTCGATAGCAGAGCAGCTCTAGGGTGTACCTTTAATGAAAAATATCGTTATCGTTATCGGACAAGTGTGACCAGTCCCCTCCAGCCCTTCCCATCTCTTCAACATCTGTACATATTCTCCGTGCAATTGATTTTCTATGTGGAATCGATCTTTGGCATACATCCAAAGCAGAAATAATCAACCTAAAAGCATTGCCAGAAATGTAAACAATGTTTAGAATTAGATCAGTGATTTGGGGAAGCAGTTGTGTCAGTATTTTATCCAAAATGGGATTGATTATCATATTTCTAAACTCTAAATAATGAAAAATTAAATAACATCAAATCACTATCAATATGTTTCAAAAGACCCTTACAGAAGAACTTAATATTTTCTATATTGGTAAATCCAATTCTCCTTCTTGAATAGTGCTTGTTGTGTGACCGGCAAAGCCCTTTTTGCGTTAAAGCTTTTTATATATTTATCAAGAAGTGATGGTACCAAAGCGAGATTGTAGTACTAGACCGTTACAAATCATTAGTAAAAAGCGTCATCTATAATTATGGAAATAAAAAGGTACTTACAAAAGAACCTTTCTGACAGTTCGACTCTAAGTGAGGACAGTTAGAGTGAAAATGACATGAATGATATAGGATGAAGGATTTAAATCCATATGATACTAAAAAAGGTTTTTGTAAATAGTAGTAGTAGTAGTAGTAGTAGTAGTAGTAGTAATATAAGTAGTAGTAGTAGTAGTAGTAATATAAGTAGTAGTAGTAGTAGTAGTAGTAGTAGTAGTAGTAGTAGTATAGTAGTAGTAGACTTATTGGATAACCTGTTTACCACAAGGCTAATTTGCCACAAGGTCCATTGCACAAATGTTACATTTCAAACTTTACATTATCAGATAAGCACGAAGGTAAATTCGGGTAACAGAACAAAATGCATGTAAAAAAATAACAAAAATAACTGTACATTAACTGTACATTAACTTTTTTTAATACTTAAAACAAAAGTGAACATAATACTAAAGTTATTAAATTGAATTTCACTTCTTTCTTATAATGTTTTCAGACGAAAATGAATCCACCGTTCGTATACTAATACTTTCTATGCTTTACTTCTCTGTCTTTAAACTAGTAAGTAGGTGTATTATAATAGCCTTTTTTCAAATCACTTCAAATCACAAAAGTAAAGGTTCATTGCAAAAGGTTCTTTCAAATAAAATACATATCGATGTTTGCTGCTACCGCCGTATGCTTTTGCATTGATTGAAGGACAATGTCAGCGGAGTAGAGGATGTCATTTGTTGAGATATATATTTCATCGCTTTATATCACATGTATGTGTCTGTAGCTGTAACATAGATCTAATCTTGGTGTTGTACATCCTTGAGGGATTCCACGTAGATGTGACACCATTTCTTCGTACTCTGTAATGTATTTCGCAGGGGAGGTATGATACTTCCCTGGTGACTTCTTCATCTGACCACCTCCCATTTATTTGATGTAAGTGAGATATCACTTGGGTTGATATGTGGTATCGAGTTTATGGCGAGCCCGAAATGGAGATTTAAACCGACGTCAAGTATCTATGTTTTTTGTGTATTTATTCAGGAAAGCCTTCTTTTCTTAGAGTAATTCCGTTCTTGCATCTCAAATGAGACATCTGTGGGGTCATATTTCAAGAAACTGTCCATCAAATATATTCAAATATATATAAATATATACATGAGTATATAGACATTGTATCATTGATATAAATAGAGTAATGTCTCAAGTTTCGCTCTTAGCATCCGTCGTCTGCTGCTAGGAAAGTAAATTTTGTAATGTTGTAGATCACTATCTCTTGACATTCCGGACATTTCTGTAGTGAGGGCCTGTATCTTATTTTCGAGTGTATTCTCTAAATGTAAGAGAAGTATCTCTCCTTTCGCATTACCCACTTCTTTTTTATTTCAGTTTTTATGTTAGTTTATTCATTTTTGGGAATATTATTTTATAGTGATTATTTCTATTTGAAGACTTAAGTAGTTTATAAATGTGCTTTTCATAAATTGAACGTTAAATCATTAAAAAGATGATGTGTGAATGAACTTATTTTCACTCGAGCTTTTAAGTTTTTTTATGTTGGGGATATTTAAGCATGATTTTCCACAGCCTATGGGATGGAGAAACTATTTTTCTTGAATCTTGAAAACTGAATGCAATGAAAAACTTATACATTCACATTTCAATATCAAATATGAGAAAGAACCTTAATACTTGGTGTACTCCATAAATTAATTCGTCATAAAACAGGAGCAACATATACATATGGCATTTCATGATTTTCGATGATAAGATTACAATGAAATATTTGTTTCCGACAATCATCATTTCTATTTTCTATGCATTACTATAATTAAATGGGAAGTCCACCCAGGTATTTAGTTGATTTGAATAAAAGCAGATTAGTGAAAGTGTGAGCAAAATCCGAAAAAAAACTCCGTGACTTATCTTACGAGCTCCTTTCCCATTTACTCAGTACAAAAAAGTTTCATTTTCTTACGTTTTGATGATGGAATATATTTGTTTTATACAGGTTTTGTGTAGAAACATACGAACAATGATTATATCTAAGGTGAATGTGATGGAATATTGTCTTGAGAGAAAATAGAAATTAATGATTTTGGGGTACAGGGCAAATGGGAGAGGAGCTCACAAGATATGTCACGGAGTTGCCAATTTTTGTTTGATTTATGACAACTTCAAAAATTCATAACTTTCTTTATTTCTTATCGTATTTGCTCTAACCTTCACTGATCTGTTTCTTTAGTTCGGATTTAGAAAACACCATAATACAACACATGCTCTCCTCTCTTTAATTAAAAATATTACAAGTTCTATTGATAACGGTACCCACACAATAGGAATGTTTTTAGATTTCTCTAAGGCATTCGACACTATAGATCATGAAATTCTCTTAAGCAAACTTTCACATTATGGCATAAGAGGCATTGTTTCAGATTGGTTTCGAAATTATTTATACGAACGTCAGCAATGTGTCTGTATTGAGAATTGCATGTCGCAATTAAGAAATATTAATTGTGTTCCTTTTTATTTTGTTTTAATTTGTATATAAATGACTTTCATAGATCATCAAATCTATTGACTTTTATTATGTACACAGATGACACTAATCTATGTTTTTCGCATAAAAGCCTAGAAACTATATGTAATGTGATTAATCCTGAACTGGATTCAGTTGCAAAATGGATTAAGGCTAACAAGTTATCACTAAATCTAGAAAAAAACAAATTACCTGTTATTTAGTAATACTTTTAACGAACTACATTTCTAGGCACTATAATAGATAATAAACTTTCATGGAAGCATCATCATATTGATAATATATGTAAATTGATATCCAGAAACATAGGTATGATTAATAAACACAAATGGTCTTTTCCGCCAAACATACTTCTATCACTATATTTCACGCTAGTTTTACCATATCTAAATTATGGAATATTAGCCTGGGGAAACAGAGCAGCATGCAGAGTTTTTTTATTACATAAAAAGGCTATGCGAATTATAAGTAATGTTAATTATCGCCACTACACTGATGGTCTTTTTCACTCTAATAATGTACTAAAAATTTATGATATTTACCGCTTCAACTTGCTGTACTTATGTTTCAGTATCATAATCATGAATTGCCCACTGTCTTCAATAATATATTTACAGTGAATAATGATATCCATCATTATCCCACTAGAACTCGCCAAGAACTCGTACAGCATTAACCCAGAATACTTTTTCATTTACAGCTCTTAAATTTTGGAATTCCCTCCCTTCCCTAAATATACGAGACAGTATAAGTTTGAGTACACTCAAACGTAAATTGAGAAAATCACTTATTGCTTTTTATGAACGTTGATCCCTCAATGAGGATTCTTGTTTACCTGTGTAGTAAAATCTATAGACTAAATGAAACCTTCGAGATCCCCCCCCCCCCCCCCCCCTTACGCACACCCTGTCACTTTGTCCTCCTTGTTCTGTCTTTTGTAAGTTGGCTCTTTTCCATTGTTACTATTCCCAGGTTTTTGTGTTTACATTATTTTTCAATGCTTTCTCTTCGATGGAAAGTGTGTTATGCCTATGATTTGTGTGCTTTCCATGGCCATGTAGCTGTCTTCTTCTTTTTCCCTTTTATTGGGCATATTATGCATGATTGCCCGGTCTAGTTTTTATGTACTGTATTCATGATTTATCTTTTGCCAGGGACCAGCGCTTCTACAAGCTATGCTTCTATGCTGGTCTCTGTTTTCATTTTCATATTCATAAAATTAATGTAATGTAGTCTTCATTACTGTCATTTGTTTTTCTTACAACTCAAACTTTAATGCACTTTATTTTGCTTTTAATGATCGAAAACTTTTCTGCACTAAGTTGTCTTGTCAATTTTATTGTATATTTTTGATTGCACTATTGTTATATACAAGCACTTTGAAAAATGAAAATGTAATGAAATAAAATCTAAATCTGAAATCTGAGACTTTTAATCAGGGTGGACCTCCCCCCTTTAAGCAAAAAAGAGAATTTACGTGATTTTGTTCCAACTGGCTCATCCTATCCAAAATGGCGTATCGATCATAATGTCAAGCCGCCTTACAATCCTCCCAACCCCACCCCATTTTTTAAAGGTCCATTAAAAAATGCAGCTTGCAATCAATGCAACTGATGATCCCCTTTCCCCCTCTATTTTTGGCTATTCTAGACTTTTTCGATCATAGGTTTATCTTTCCTCACTCCTGGAGCAGGCTGAGCATCAAACAAAATAAAGAATATCAATATCAATATCACTTGCAGGATGTGAAGTATGGAATAGTCAGCAGAAAGATATCAGAAGAAAATGCTTTTTCAATTCATTTTTACAGCTACGAAAGATAATTGATTACAAGAGTACATTCAACATTCATTTTAAATATCATTACCTGACTTTGTGAAGATATTAATGACTACTCTATTCTATTCAATAGTGATTTGTTACAAGGAATGTAATTCATGATTAATGTTAGTATCGTATTTGACACAAGGAACGTAAACCGTTTTTAAGGGTGCCACACCCTGCTAGCAGTATTACTATCTAGTTGAGTCTTATTACCAAAGAACTGTATTTCAAATGTATGCTGAATTATGACCATTTCTTTCGTAATATAGTGCTTTCTTTCATTAAAAACAACTTTGAAATAAGCGACAAGACGTTGTTTGCTTGGTTTTTCCCCCTTTATTTCTATTTATCAAAACCTGGTTCACTTCAGTGACATATCAAATGTCACAAAATGCCCCTAATCGGAATCATCCCATCTCATCCTCCTCTGCAACGGATGCTGGCACATGAAATTGAGACCTGTATTAAGCTCTATTCCCATAAGAATTGCATTCAATCAAATGAGGAGAAATCATGTTTAAGCTGCAGAACAATGTGAGGCTAATGAGGCAGTTGGCATGTAATTGATAGGTATCCAATTTAGTAAAATATAAATGTGCGTCAATGTTAGACAACGCTTGATTGACGCATATACTACATCTATGTTATTTAGATGATTGTTTTCTAAAGAGTAAGTGAGAGTGAAATAAATTTTCAGTTTACTCTTTATAGAGTATAATTATATAAATGTATATATCACTCAATTCAAATGGTATCCTCGCATTCACTTTGAAAATAATTTTATATGAATAATGACAATTTCAAAATGAAAACTATGAAAACACACACAACACTGACAGTTGTTTCAGTAATCTAATTGTTATGTGCTTTTGACTGATGACTTTACTTTGGAGTTCAACTTTTGTAAATTAAAATTTTCTTGTTGAAGGACTGACATGATATATATCAGAGGA
Source organism: Heliocidaris erythrogramma (assembly GCA_025617745.1). Lineage (NCBI taxonomy): Eukaryota > Metazoa > Echinodermata > Echinoidea > Camarodonta > Echinometridae > Heliocidaris > Heliocidaris erythrogramma. The sequence goes on along the minus strand of CM046860.1, from coordinate 8,613,780 downwards.
CAGTTAGACCCCACGAAACTGGTCCAATATTTTTCAATGACAAGTTTACTAAACATTCGACACTAGACACTAAATCAAAATAGTCATAATTCAACGTGTCTTTAAAGAGACCAACATCATCATAATTATGTTACCTTGTTGATGTTATTAAAAGTTTGTTAAATTTACGCAGTAACTATGGTAACAACTATATTGCTATCTTAGTAATCAAGAGGTTTATCTCTCATAATCATGCCCTTAATTGATAGACATTACCAAAGATCATTTTAAATTAATGAGATGTAATTCAGATAACTAAAATTGCCATGGCCTGGAAAAAATATTTAGATAACGGCATCTTTCTTCAAGTGCAATGGACGTTAGGCTGCCGATGGAGTTTGCATGACACCGAAACATGTATTATTCCTTCCAATGCTATGTGTTCTTTGAATTATATACAGGGTTGGAAAAAAGTTTGGAATATTTTTATTCCAAGAATTATTTCTTGTCTTAAACATATCCCTCGTCATTTTAAGTTCTTCTTTGAGGTTCAAATAAAAGATATGTGTCCCTTTTTAACTTTAAAAGCACAACATTAAAAATCAGGCTTATCACACAGTGCAGAGGTCCACTTGGAATTCGGAAGCGTATATTTGCTGTTTTTGCAAATGTCTAACGAAAAAGTTAAATAATCAGATACAGTTTAATTGCTATACCGAAGTCCTCAAAATGACTGCAAACTGCACGTAGCTTTTTCAAAATTCCACGTGAAGTACAGAAATGTATAACAAGATGTTCAAACACAAATAGAGCAAATCTGACAACATGTGGTTCATTGGTCAGCCATTGTAACATGTTTAACAATATTACGTAATCTTTGGTATAAGATGGAACAGTAGACTTCATTCAACACAGTTAATCCGATTTGGATGAATTATTCATCACAATATAGTAGAAACTAGCATTTAAAATCAGACATACTCATCGCCAAAAAAATATTCCAAACTTTTTTCCAACCCTGTATATCACATAAATTGCCAAGTACACCAAGATCCTTCAGCAGTTCACTAATACAAAATAGGGCTGTATACATGATACTAGGCATTTTTGTCTTTAGGTTTCATCATCGAGGAGGAATCAACAATCTTTGTGCTGATTTGAGTTTACTGGATGCCTCTTGAATTATTTTAAACAAACTTTGTTTTATTAACCGGAAAAGGACATTTTCATCCTGGGATAAATCATTTCTAATATCTGTGATGTTAGAAAAATATCAAACATATTACTGATCTTATACTTATATCAGACGAAAGAAATTCATGCCCAAGAAATTCGTGATATTGACGAACGATGTGGCTTACTCAATATTGAAAATAAAATTGAGGCAATAAATGAGATGAACAGAAATGCAGAAGGATAAGGTACGGGAATCGATCTGCTCCTGTAACATTTGCATCGCATACCAATCACTTTGCGGCTTCGAGCTTCATTAACCGTTTCTAAGGAAAATCTTGTTATCAGATTCAATAAAAGCCTCGCTGCCAATGGAAGAGAATCTCTTGCGGTGGGGTAAAATAGCAGCACAAAGAAATTGACTCTGGAGGGTATAAATGTATCATCTGCCTTACCCCCATAGAGAAAAGGGTGCTATTGATGTTGCACCTTGTATCTGCTAAAGCTAGTCTTTATATTGTGACGTAATAGATGAAGTTGTCTGGTCGATGAGGAGCCAGACTTCAGATCAGCTTTCATATGACTTTGTAATCTAGACACTTGGTACAAATCTATTCATAAGCACTGAGATAATTTGCCTAGTTGTCACTCTGTAAATGAGAAATTCAGGAAGATACATCGTCTGTATAGTCATTTTTTGATTGAGTCTTAGAGGGACCCATGGTTACATTTTTGGTTGGCCCAGTACAATCATGACAATGGATATTTCGATAAGCCGATATGACTCTGTTTTTAATCTAGCGATTAAACTGTCTCTGAGCCAACATCCATTCACACATTTGTGGTCCTCTCACAGATTTCATGTCTGTTGAAAAGAAAGCAATAATGGGCCATTCTGTGTGACCTGACAATAGTTCATTTAAACCTAATTTTCAGTATTTGTCTTGTAGCAGAAGTCTCTCAGTTTGGATATTTAAATAACAATCTTACCCCCAACAGATTGAGGGTAATTATTTTGAATTAGAGAACACCAATTTCTTTCAGAGGTCAAAATTATGTCGGTCACGTGTGTGACCTCGCATGAAAATGGGTCTTACTTGTTAGTATTCGGACCTACTTTTGTCGTATTTCCCTTGGAGTGCAAATTTCCATTTTTCATTGCTGCGTGGTAAGATTGCTCTGAACAGTTTAAATGCAATTTTCCATAAATTAGTAAACATTCCTTTTTTTTTAGAAGTGTAAATTGGGTCGGTCAAGTGTGTGACCACTCAAAAAAAGGGCGTTTTTAAATGTTTCTGTAAAAATATTATGGTTGGGAAATAACTTTTTCTTGTCAAAGAAAGGGAAATATTTTATGTACGAAACTGGTGATATAAAAGAATCAATAAAATATAATCGGCTTTTCCGGTCACGTGTGCGACCGTATGACAAAGAATGACGCTAATATTGCTCGTGGATGTACCAAGAAAAAAAACTCATATTTTAGACAAATCCATGACCATGGCTGTAAGTATTATTTCACTCTACACATTTGTATTCTTCACTTGATTACAACTCATCATAAACTGTTAGAATTTGAGCCTTTTGCAGTAACAGAGTTTACTTTCGTAAAAATTAGTTTGTTAAGACCATTAACATCATTTTCTCTCCCGTGGAAAAAAAAAGAAATTCGAAATTGTTAGGCTATTATTTTAAAGGGAATACATATTTGTTTACAACCTTGGATTGTGAAGCTGGAATTATTGTGATAAAACTCAATAGCCAGAATATTCCAAGTTGAAAGGGAAATAACACTGAATTTTAATGCTTCCTCTATCGGATGCTGCGTAATGGAGGGTAATGAACGAGAAGTAATTATTTCAAGCAATTCTGAAGAGATTAATATCAAGTGACCATCAGAAGTGTCAAACAGCTGAATGGTCTCAGTCTGTAAAAGAAATTAAATTCAGTGGCCCTCGCTTTGCAGGAATAACGCACACCCTTTCTCCCTCATCCTTTAAAGGGAAGGCTGAGTTCTGGAAAAAGTGAAAAATAATTTGTGAGCTTTCTAATTCCTTTTACATCATTTTGGAAGAACATCACAATAGAAATGTCCCCTGAAAAGAATTGCTCTTCAAATGCCCTCATATTCGAAATATGGCGTGAAATAGCTAATACGGGTCGAACATTAATTCATGCCACACGTCGTGTGTGCCGTCCCATATACCCATTTATGTGTGCAGTTAATGTGCTCTTCAGCGACATTGGGTCAATTTGTTGGTGATTTTGGTGATTCCAAAGCCTCACAGTATACACTAATTCTTATGATCAACCTTTCCCAGTTGCTTTGAGACGTTTTCTTTCAGAATTTGATCGCATGACCAGAACTCAACTTTATCTTTAAGATAATGAGAATTAAATTGAGGCATCGCTAGCTTTAGAATGGGTTAAGATGATGTGTTATCGATACAGCTCTTTGATATGCATATGAGGTCAGCGAACAAAGCTTTATTACATATTCACTTTCCGATTTATATGTCCAGTTTTAAAAAAAATCAATTGATGAACATAAATGGAGAAGTACTACGAAAAAAAAGATATACACATTCTTTTCACATCATCACTAATGAAGGTTAGTTATTTCGAAGGTTTGGTTGTTAGGAACATTCCAGAAGAAAGATCTACGGATAAAATGAATACCTTCAGAATATTAACGACATTTTTGAATAACAGATTTAACCTAGATAATTATCTTCTGGTTGTAATTAATCTTAAATGTTCAGTTTATTGTCATCAAAAGTTATATTCCAAAGCAGTGCATATTGTTCGTTTTTATCATCCATTTGGTTGCACTGTCAATAAACAAAAACAAGTACACAATTAAAAACAATCCAGAGAGGGGACAGATATGCCAATATAAAGAGAAAGAATATAAGAGAGACAAGAAAAAAAGCCAATTGCCATGATTACGAAGGATATGTGTCGTATCACGGCGATATAATGTCGATACTTGTCGACACTCATAATACTTACTCATAATACACATAACAGACCTGATTATATCAGCTAAGAATATGAACCTCCTGCATAATTCACAGTATGATAATACGCATGTATCATTATCACGTGCGTAAATAATTTTATGCAAGAATTTCTTTTCAAATGGGGGATGACCATTCATGGAGAACAACGGCTACGCCCCCCCCCCCCCCCCCCCCCCCCCACTAAGGAAAAGGAGGAATGCACGATCTACGCGACTACGCCAATGATCATTATCATAATATGATAAAAAGTGGGCTTATTTTTTTCTACTAATGTAGTTATGAGTAGTTTAAGACAGAAAAAAGTCGATGAGCACGTGATGATGGGTTTTCACATATGCATATAAACACAATTTACATCGACAGCTGATACATCGGAACCATAAACTGCTTTCATCAAAATATATTTTGGTTTTTAAATCAATGTCCATTTTGAACTAATTGTAATCCAATCAATACAGGACGGCGACTTCAGAGGTAGAACACAGACGGTTTACCAACTGAGTTGTTTACCTACACTTCCTCATCCACGGTCTTTGCCGCTTTGCAGGAACAGGTTTGCAGTTCTGAAGGACACATGAGGCAGGCTTGAAACGCGTAAAATGATTCTTAATGAGTTCAATTAGTGCAGTGCTTTGATATTTACCTTTAAATAGGGTTTACCATTATTCCGACATCTGATATTCGTATTAAGTCAGTCAATTTCTTTTTCTTCCTCTCATTCTTTTTTTTTTCTTCTTTTTACAGGTGATCTTAGTAATTGCACTGAATTAAAAATATAAACCTTTTTTTATTTGTTTCCTTTGATCAAAATTAAATCAGGAATATGTTTTTCCTCTTCCTGTTAAAGATCACATTGCAAGAAAATTCCATCAAAATAAATATTGGCTTAATACTTGTTATTGCATAGATGGCATAAATTAAACAAGGTTATCCAAATTCAACGCTTGGAAACATTTGAAGTAATGATTATTATCAATTATAAAACGGTAAAATACAGCCCCCGATATAGCAGCTGAAGAGCTCCTCGAACGCTGCTGAGATATGTGACGACACACCATGGACCAGTCCTGTCTAAGCAGACGATGTCCCATAACATCTTACACATTTTCAGAGCCTATTTTGTCATCTCCTCTTCACTTATTTCTCTTACTTGACTAGCGTCAGTCTTAATGTTAGTCTGTTGCCTCACTCTTAACTTCGTGTATGGTATTATTTTGATGAAAAATGCAGCGTTAAAAAAATAAAGGAATCAGTCACTTGTAAACAAAATAAGACGCCATTGTATTTTCAGCTGCTTGCACCGGGGCATGTTCGGCGTTTCAAGAGGGAACGAATACAATCTGTGATATTATTCGGAGGGCTTTTCAATTTGAAAATGGGGTTTATTTCATTGATCATTGACCCTTCTCCTGTGTATTTACAATCAAACAGTTTTAGTTATCAGAATCAGTTTCACTTTCCCTTTTAGAATGGTGTGAAATAAGGTCATGTTAAATATACCAAACTCTTTATAATTTGATAAATAATTGCATTGCAATTACGTTAGTTCATTATTGGACGTCGTCTGCTTAAGCAGGATCGATCCCTAGTGTGACGACATCAAAACTTCGCTATATTTCTGGCGAATCCTCGGATATTCCAGATGCTTAGAAGAGCTTTTATTTACGTTGTTTTTATAATCATCAGATACGCAGTTGACATAGGACTTATACGATTGCCATCTAAGCTTCCCAGTTTCTAGTGATACATTAATTGCCATATTTGTGATTTTCTTGCAATGTGATCTTTAAGGTTGCCATAGAAAGACAATATCTCAGATGGTATATTATAGATGAGACCAATGATCAAATATTAGAAATGGAGACCATCAAGCCATTCGAATATGCAGTGGATTAAATGAAATCAAGGAGGTAGTATAGGCAAGCTTGTCTAGTACCTCCTTGATGAAATTACGTGAAACGTATCTTATGTAGTTTTTTTCGAAAGTGGGTGACCCTTTTTCCAACACACCCAAAACTTATTTCTCTCGTTTTCTGAAACACTCTTCGGTTTAAATCATTTATTTTCGGTTTCCTACTACTTTACACGTTTTTAATTTTGTGGCTAAGTTACACATCATTAGTTCAAGCGTTGGAAGTGAATGGAAGTAAATTTAGTTATAGTATTCGTTTAAATTTTTCTTTTTAGAGGTTGTTTTTAATCTAATTTTATCTTTCAAATAATATTATTTAATTTTAAAGTGCTTGTCCTGTTATTTCGAAACCAATAATGTTTTTCATCCAGATTGTTATTATGGACGTTCTCAACGATATCGAGACTATATTTGAACATCTGGATAACGTAACGTGCTTGATGGGAGTAACCTTGAAAAAAAACCCGTTAGTGTTAAATAAATCAAAAGCCTAAGTATTATGGATGGGTAAGGGCTTGAGACGAGAAATAGGATATATGTTGAGGTCTAGAAAGAAAGGAAATTTGAGTCATAAGCTATCACATGTCCTGAAATCTTTTAATCAGTGCTCAAATATGTACGTCCAACTACTCAATCCTCAATCAACATTAACCTTTTTATGAATCATAAAAGAGTTCGTCCAAGCTTTGCGATTGTTCTGAAATTACGGCGTCTGGGTTGCGTCCGTGTTCATCGAGTATAATATAGTTGATTTCGAGTAATTTGTTATATACCTGCGTGATAACCTGATGAGTGCAGGTCGAAAAGCTTCGTTATCATGTCTCTTTTCATGCCATATGAACCTTTTTACCTTCACAATAATGATGAAGAATATCGGTAGTGTACTTCTTCGTCTTCTAAATAAGCGTAGAATATGAGTTTTTAATTTTAGAAACGATGTTGTTGCTCAATGTAAATTATTTAGATTGCGTCTCTGGTCTGAAGACAAAATGAAAATTAGTCTAAAATGGCTGAAGCATGAATCATTGTGAATAATCTTGAGTATGCATGGGTTCTCGTTTTAAATGTTGTCTTTGTCTGGTGGTTTTCACTCATAACTTCATATCTTAAAGTTGTGGTCTCTAACCTACCATGGCACTGATGCCTTTTTCCAAGACATTCACCTAAATTTCCCACTCTTGATGCAGGTATAGTAAACGGGTACCTGGGAGGGAGTTATTCATTGATTGGTGTGAGCATTGCAATCGGTAATCTCCGTAAAGTCTGGATACTATTTCAGCGCCTACAGCGTGGCGGATATGAAAGGTAAATTATTTAATAAACAAAAAATCGCTATCATATAACATTGTAATCATAGACATTCATCGCTTGAGGTAATTTTTCAGACTGATTGAACTCATTTTAAAAGTAAACGCAATGTGAAGAAAAAAAAATTGATAATAGTCGTATTTCCAAAATAAATATTTATAATCGCTTATATGAGAAAATTAACGGATGCATTTTGATGGAATGGTGATGAGGAACCTGGGCAACTGTCGGAATAAATATATTGTGGCATGCATGAAAACGATAATAACAGTGATTTAATTAGCCTGAATGCTAAGAAAATAAGTGTCTGCTTGTAAAGTAAGTATCCAGGGGGACCGAAGGCTTTAATCCTTATTCGAGGGACTTGGTAAGTAGGATTAATGCCTTTAAATACCACAGGGCTCTATCAACTTGGTTTCGAACCAGAACCGCTTGGTTGCGAGACCACTACCACTTAGCCATCAAGCCTCCTCACGTATGTGTTTACAAATGCACAACGAGTCCATCTTGTTTTCCATCTCAAAGATTATGAAAACAATTAGCTTGTTCTCTTCTTATAACTTCTGATAAAAGTGTGTATTACATAGCACGAATCTGTGAATTCGTATGCCCAATCTTGGAATTCAACATGGACCAGTTACTTCTCCGCAACTATGATATGCGCCCACACAAGAAAGCAGATTTCTAAGAATAATCATATATTAGAAAAGTATGTTACACGTAGTGTTTGTTTTGCTTTGTGTTTCCTTTTTCAAAGATCGCTAGGTATAGATAAGATAAGGAAACACTCTCTAAGACCAAATGATGAATATATTCTCGCTTTTCCATGGTGGTATATTGTTTCAAGATATCAATACAAGAAACCGATATGATTTTTGTTAGAAAATTGGACTTTCTGCAACAATAACACACAAAGATTTATTGTAAAGTCAAATTTAAAGTCCACTATTGAAAATGAAACATATCCTGAGAAATCAATGACGCAAATGATTAGAGATTCGAAACATTATCAAGGTTTAGCTGAAAAGAGAACAAGTGATCTTGCCTCAAGCAAAGAAGGTGCAGAAATTCAATTTGCACTATACTTTTGTTCCTGTTTGGAGAGCATACCGTGATTTAATTCAATCCCTTTCTTATTTTTCAAGGGATTCCATGTAGACCTTGATAGATTATATGCACTGACATAGTTTTCTCAACCTTAAAAATGAGGTTTAGTAGTATCTTGTTCCATGTTTAAAGAGATTGTAATATTCTCAGAGGGGGTTAACTAGGTGAGCGGTCATCATGCTTATAATACCGAATAATTAAGAATCGTCAAAAGCAAGCAGTTACCGTCCTGCGTTTAATAGGAATTTTTAAAAATATATTGTAGCACAATGCACTTTAAACAGACCAAGAAACTTTGTTATGAATGAAGGGGAGGCCATTTGAACTTTTCCCCATTATGTGTGTGTACGGATGATTTGTTCATTATTCCAATTACAAGGGGAAAAAAATATATAAACAGATCAATATCTTCCTTAAGGTAGGCAATCTTTAACACCGTCTCTTCGATATCCATTCATTATAAAAAACAACTTTTTTTTAACAATTATAATTGGAAGTTTGAAGATATTACAATTTAAAAATACCATTAATATGTACCTTAGTTGACTATTTGACGGTATCAAAAAAAAAAGAAAAGAAAAGAAAAGGAATTGTAACTTCAAGCTGAGTCAGGGAAAATAAATGATGAATTGGTCATACAAGTACGTCACACCGTAATCGGTAGCATATTCCAAAACTGATAAAGGGGAGGGGGACGGGATGCTTCCAAGACAGGGGTTACATGTATCTGGACAGCTCCCTTCTTGTAGAAGCATACTGAGTAGCATGTTGTACTGTTTTTTTTCCTGGGCATGTAAGAAGGAACTACACCAGCTTCACCCATTGCTGGATACGCCGATGCCCCCCCCCCCCCCCCCCCCAACCGACAACCGCCAACACCATTGCAGGTGGTGCCTTTCCAGCAGAAATCATCTGCATCAATACCTATTTTTACCTGAAGAGTGCTGGAAATATTGAATGCAATAACGGGAAAGGAACCCTATTAATTACACATCTTCTTCTTTAAATTTCTTATTAAAAGATACAAGACCCCAGAATAGACTGCTTCTGTAATGTATACAGATTCATGCACATATATTCTCTGAGCACCTAGAGACGAGCTATTCCATGAACCTGCTTTTTATAAATGAGCCTCAATGCTTGGAATCCAGTTTGCATACATTATGTGTTGCTTTGTCCGGCAAGCCTCCGCCAAGCTTTGAGCTTGTCAAGAACAACCTTTGTTTGAAAGGTATGCATAAAATTTGCCTAATTACCGAAGCGGTCTATTGCATGACGAATAAGAATTTAAAAGAGAATCAAATCTATTGATAAAAAGAAAGGTTTAAACATTTCTTCAATTAAACATGTACATGTGAAAGATATCATCATGGATTACAGAGCATCCTTTCCACATGCCCTAGACAGTAAGCATCCTCAACTGCTCGGAAGAGATGGGGCAAGGAAAGAAACAAAATTATTTGGTCAAAATCGGATTTTGAAAAATCTCTCTTCTTTAATTTAAAGTGGGACATTGTAGGTACATCTTCCAAGTCGCATTCTTTCGACTTACTCCAGTCAAAATGGAACTATGTGCAGAAATAAATAATCTGCAATGTTTTGTGAGTGTGTATGTGTGCGCGAGGGTGTCTATGTGCGGTTAAGGCATGTTCACAACCCGCCGTGCGTGTTTTTAGTCCGTACGTGTTCTGCAGAGGCCACGTCCGCCACGTGTTTCTAAAAACGTGGGGAGGGAGTAGCAAGAGCAGGGAAGGAGTACGTCAACGCACTTCACATACACTACAACGCAAGGTGTAAGTACGTAGCCCGCACGCCACGCCTGGACGTGAGTGGTTGCGTGCATCGTACGTTGCGCACCTGGTAAGTGAGTTGTACGTGCTTACAACGTGCTTACAGCGTACGATCGCCGTGCTGTTGCCTCGTTATCGTAAGGAGCCTTACTGACTTGCAGGGAGTAAGTGCGTGCAAGTGCGAGTTTTTTCCCGTCACCATCTGCCAAGTCTTCATCGCTCCTTATCTGTTCGTCGCCTGCCTTTACATCATCTACGGCCCGATTTTGTTGGGCCTCTCTGGCCCTATTAGCTGTCTTTTGAGCTTACCCCTTTTTGTTAAGCTTCTTGGGCATCTTGGAGAAGAAATGATGATACTCGTCAGTCTGCTCGGCTTTTATATATCCTGCAGAAATCAGCGCTCACAACGTGCGTTGCAAGTGCATAGCACGTACTTCCTCGGTGCCGTTTACGTGAGTTCTGCGTGCTCACTGGACAATTGAACTGGAGAAGCGCCGAATAAGCACGGACCCCGCACTTATCACGTGCGGAGCACGCACGTGCTAGGTGCGTTGTCCGTAGAGCAAGTAACTGTGGGAATTTTTTTTCAAAAACTCACGGAGTCCGTGCGTTGTGCGCTCGTTAGCAGCAGAGGGCACGCACGTCAACGCACGTCACCCGTACTGGGGGTGAATCTGTAGACCGCCCGCAGCCTGAACGCAGCGAAAGTTCCTCGTGCACTAAAAGTGCTACGGCGTGTCTGCGTGCTCCCAAATCCGTACTGAGGCGGTACTCACCACGTACGGATCCCCAAATTTTGCCCACGTTTTTGCAAGTAGACAGCACGCACTTGCAAGTACGGCGGGTTGGGACCATGCCTTTAGGTATGGGATTAACGATAAAATGGTTTTTCAAATTAATTAATGATAGTAGACAGAGAACATGCAGTTAATGCCTGATACGCACTTTGATGAAATTCAATACTGAGGCATTTTTGCGCAAACCAATTTTCGCGATTTTAATCAAAGTAAAGGGTGTCGATCGGGGGGGGGGGGTGGCCTGTATTATCATCCCCCTCCTCCAATATTTTTGGATGAAATAAATAAGAATTATGATACATTAACTTAAAACTAATAATTATCTAAACTCATTATGTTTGATCTTGAAATACCATCACATTCTCTAATGATTACAAGTAAGGAAACAAGAAATGCCATAACTTTAAAGTAGAACGTTAATGATTTTAAATATTGGCTTAATACTTATTATTGCATAGATGGCATAAATTAAACAAGGTTATCCAAATTCAACGCTTGGAAACATTTGAAGTAATGATTATTATCAATAATAAAACGGTAAAATACAGCCCCCGATATAGCAGCTGAAGAGCTCCTCGAACGCTGCTGAGATATGTGACGACACACCCTGGACCAGTCCTGTCTAAGCAGACGATGTCCCATAACATCTTACACATTTTTCAGAGCCTATTTTGTCATCTCCTCTTCACTTATTTCTCTTCCTTCACTAGCGTCAGTCTTAATGTTAGTCTGTTGCCTCACTCTTAACTTCGTGTATGGTATTATTTTGATGAAAAATACAGCGTTAAAAAAATAAAGGAATCAGTCACTTGTAAACAAAATAAGACGCCATTGTATTTTCAGCTGCTTGCACCGGGGCATGTTCGGCGTTTCAAGAGGGAACGAATACCATCCTGCTATTATTCGGAGGGCTTTTCAATTTGAAAGTGGGGTTTATTTCATTGATCATTGACCCTTCTCCTATGTATTTACAATCAAACGGTTTTAGCTATCAGAATCAGTTTCACTTTCCCTTTATAATGGTGTGAAATAAGGTCATGTTTAAATACACCAAACTCTTTATAATTTGATAAATAATTGCATTGCAATTACGTTCATTCATTATAGGACGTCGTCTGCTTAAGCAGGATCGATCCCGAATGTGACGACATCAAAACATCGCTATATTTCTGGCGAATCCCCGGATATTCCAGATGCTGAGAAGAGCTTTTATTTGTGTTGTTTTTATAATCACCAGATACGCAGTTGACATAAAACTTATACGATTGCCATCTGTAAGCTTCCCAGTTTCTAGTGATACATTAATTGCCATATTTGTGATTTTCTTTGAATATCTACTTTAATGCGAAAATATCGAAGAAATTTCGTTCGCTCGCATTCCGTCCATTGGTATAGATCCGTACATTCCTTCTTTTCATTAAAAAATAAAATTGGGATGCTCTAAAATGAAAGTTTTATAGACAGATTTTTGAAAAAGTCCCTGGTGTGGGAGGGGGATACCCCCTCCCACACCCTCCCCCGCTCGGTCACTTCCCTCAGTGGCGTATCTAGGGGGCAGGGGGCACTTGGAGTGGGTGTAAAAAACGCAAAGGAGAGAAAGAAAAAAGGGGAAACGAAGAATCCCCAGGGTAAATGCACTACAAATTTAGTTTTTGAAGGTTTGAAATGCGAACATTTTCCAAAGCTCAGTCGCTTTGCTCCCTCGCATAATTATTTTCTTTCAAGATCTCGTAATTTCGTGCCCCCAGTAGACATATATAGTTTTTTTAAATAGCTTCAAGCCCTTGTTCTTAAAGTGCCGCCCATGGGCCACTTGCGGCCTGCGAGACAATATCATGCGGCCCGCCAAAAGTATCTAGTAAGAAAAGTACTATGTTGATGCATAATATAATATCCTAACTATTGTTATGAATAGAAGTGTCAGTATCATATTTATCCGTTCCCTGTTCTCCCACGTACATATAGTTTTAAACAACCAAACAAACATGAAACGAATAAAAAATAAGGACACGGGAGGAGTATTCTAAAATCGTTCAACTGTCCTTAGATGAGCCATTCTGGTATGTATGCATTAACATCTGAGGCGGGGGTGGGGGCTGAAGCCCTCTCCCCCGAGGATATCAAAATGTTCCTGCATTCGGGCACTGCCATCTCATTTCCAGGCAGTGAAATGGTCTCTTTGTAATGTTTATATCTCAGATGATCTAAATTAGCACATTTTGATGACAAAATTAGATTTTCACGATTCTAAACTGTCAATTTTCTGCTCGCAAGCTTCTCTCGCTCGCTGAATCGAAAAGCTAGAAAGCTAATACACAATGTATTCGGGCAATTGAGACGTGATCCCCATACGTCTTTATACGTATGTGTAATACTCAGTGGCCTGCGACGTAATTTGAAGAATATTTCTGGCCCGCCTGACAAAATGATTAAGAACCCAGGACTTAAATTTGAAGAAAAATAAAGATGTAATTGCTTTGTTCGCTATATCATGAAAATATTGCGCCCTCAATATAGGATAAAGTGTATAAAACAGCATTTGCAAAGGTTCAGGTAACTTTAGGTAGCCTTGCTGAATTTCTCGACTCTTTCTCAAGCCTATATAGGGTTTTCCTTAGTTTTGCTCCCGACTGTAGAAGTGAGTGAATAGAAAACCGTTTACCAATGTATAAAATTCGAGCTTCTCTACCGCTCAATTGCGGCGGTCAATTGCAAAATTTCCTGGGTAAAATGCACAAGATATTGCGTTTTTTTAGGGTTAAAAATTGAAAAATTTCCCGCTCGGTTGCTTTGCTCCCTCGCGAACGTAGATAAGTTTGGGTACTTGGGGGGGGGGGGGGTGAGGCGTGAACACAGATCGACTCCCCTGCCAAAGTAGCCAGTACTCACTCAAGCGTGAAATATTGTCTGTACTCATAATGTCATCCGATTAAACAGACTCTCACCCATAACTTTATAAGGAAAAATCATATTGATAATGTAAAATTTATGATTTTAGAGAATATTTTATAATAATAATAATAATTGCATTTATATGGCGCTTTATACGGGCGTTTCTAAGCGCACTGGTTGTCTGTCTAAGTAAACTAGTAAATACGATAACATAAAAGCAAAACAGTAACTACATGATTGTATGCGCCTCCATAAAATTACAACTGCTTAAAAAGATGGGTTTTTAGGAGGATTTTAAATGATTCGATAGATGTGGCATTCTGAATATGGGATGGGAGTTTGTTCCAAAGGGTGGGGGCAATGGACGAAAAGGCTCGGTCGCCATACCGGGTTTTTGTACGTGGGCCATAAGATAATTGGAGAGAGGAAGATGAACGGAGGGGTCTGGCAGAAGAGGAGGAACGAAGGGTGACTAAGTCTTGAAGATATATGGGGCAAGATTATGTGTGATTTTGTATGTGAGAAGTAGGATCTTGAAAGTAATGCGAAAATGGACCGGTAGCCAATGAAGTGAGCGGAGAACAGGAGATATATGGTCATGTTTTCTGCTAAGAGTGACTAATCTAGCGGCTGAATTTTGGATACGTTGAAGTGGGGATATATGAGAAAGAGGGAGACCAGCAAGGAGGGAGTTGCAGTAGTCCAAATGAGAGGAGACAAAGGCGTGGACAAGTCGCTCAGCGGATGATTGGTCAAGCAGACGCCTGATCTTCCCTATTTTAAAAATACCCCAAGATGCAGATTTGCAGATGTTTCTAATGTGGTGTTTAAGGGTTAAGTGTTTTTCCAAAGTAAAGCCAAGGTCTCTAACACATTCAGAACTCTTTATTACTCCATCCTGAGTATTTAAATTTGCTAGAGGATCTGTATTCCTGAACTGAGACGAAAAATGGATGAGTTCAGACTTGTCTTCGTTCAGACGGAGTCTGTTAGTAGTGGACCAAGCTTTGATGTCCATGAGACATTCTCTCAGTGGGTTAACAGCAGCAATCCTATCACCAAGTGACATAGTAATGTAAATTTGAGTGTCATCGGCGTACATAGCGTAGTTGACAGCACGATGGCGATTGATGATTCTTGCGAGGGGACCTGTATAGAGGAGAAAAAGCAGGGGACCGGCAACGGACCCTTGTGGAACTCCACAGCTAAGAGAACAAGGAGTTGAACAAGTTTCACTGATTATCACCCTCTGTGTGCGATCTTGAAGGTATGACTTGATCCATTGGATGACAGTGCCTGTGATGGAATAGTAATTACTTAGTCGTTGTAGAAGCAAGGTGTGATCGAGCGTGTCAAACGCAGCCGAATAATCCAGGAGAAGAAGAGCAGCCTCACTGCCCTTATCAACAGCAAGGAGGAGATCATTAAGCACTTTCAACAATGCAGTTTCTGTTGAGTGGAAGTTGCGATACGCTGACTGGTTTACAGGAAGCAGATGATTACTGTCCACATGAAACATTAGCTGATTAGCCACAATCCTTTCAAGGAGCTTACTCACAAATGGCAGGTTGGCAATTGGTCGATAATTGCTGAGAACATCAGGATCGAGGTTTGGTTTCTTCAGCTGAGGGGAGACAAGAGAGTGTTTAAATGGTATTGGAACTATACCCGATGACAATGATGTGTTGATGATATTTGAGCAGCCAAGTTGGAAGAGGGTCCGGACTGCAGGATTTCGGTGGTGATAACATGATAAGACGTCGAAGTTGTACTTCAGTAACTTGCATGAACTCGCTCAGGTTACAGTTCAAAGAGTCTGGTCGCTAGTTCAGCATCAGATGAATGTTCAGGATAAATAGAGGACTGAGAAGGGGTGGACAGTTTCTTTACAAAGTTAAATAGCTGTTTAGTGTCCGCATTGGCGATCTTATTTCTCAGGTACTGCGACTTAGCATCGGTGATCTGACTGTAATACAGCTCACATTCCTGACGATACAGGTCCAAGTCTATCTGCATGCCGGACTTCAACATGCGACGTTCAGCACGACGCCTACGCCTTTCGAATTTTGTACTTTTATATACGCACTCTATATATATATATACACTAAAGGAAAAAAGAAACTTATAAAAGTTCAAGAGATCACCAAATTAAATTCTCTGCATGGAAATGTACCAAATTTGGATATAATGTTGATTCAATGCATGGCTTTAAATGACAGTCAATAACAAAAAGTTTTCTTCAATGCCACAAAAGAAATGTGCACTGAAGCAAAGGACTCTCTAATCCCCAAGTCACAAAGACAAACTGCAGCCTTGTACACCATATGCATGTCAATGAATGAAACAAAAGAATTTCAAAAGGGATTTGCAAGTTCATATCCAAACAGATTAATAGCCAGTATGTCCACCTCTAGCTTGCTGGCAAGCTGTACACCGTCTTCGCATGCTTCCGATCAGATTCGCGATGGTAGCCTGGGGAACATTGTTCCATTCCTCTTGCAGTGCTGCAATGAGCGTCTCCCTATTGATGGGTTGATTGTCACGCCTTGACACACGTCGACCAAGCTCTTCCCAGAGATGTTCAATTGGGGAAAGGTCTGGTGAACGGGCGAACCATGGCAGAACATCAATATCCTCTTGCTCGAGGGGTGCAAATCCCTTTTGAAATTCTTTTGTTTCATTCATTGACATGCATATGGTGTACAAGACTGCAGTTTATCTTTGTGACTTTGGGATTAGAGAGTCCTTTGTTTCAGTGCACATTTCTTTTGTGGCATTGAAGAAAACTTTTTGTTATTGACTGTCATTTAAAGCCATGCATTGAATCAACATTATATCCAAATTTGGTACATTTCCATGCAGAGAATTTAATTTGGTGATCTCTTGAACTTTTATAAGTTTCTTTTTTCCTTTAGTGTATATATAAATGTGAAAGAAATTGCGAGAATAACGTTGCGTAGCTCAATCAAAGTTCCCCAGAGCTGTCCTCCCTTTTTGAAATTTTTGCAAAGGCTGAAAAAATGTCTCCGCCGGGAATCGAACCCGGGTCGTTGGCTTAGAACGCCAATGCCTTAACCACTAGACCACGGAGACGGGTTAGTGGTTTCGGCGACACCAGATTCAATTGACCGACAGATTGACAAATCCTCAACCTTAATTAATTCCTTTGTCGGGGGCAGGTGAGTTTTGAACAAAGACAAGCCGCGTGCCTCAGCTGGATCCAAGCGAATGCTTTGAATACATGTATACATTAGAATAATTATTAACAAGTGTAAGGAAATAACATATACAACAGCTTTGGCAAATCTCGTGGAAATAAATACAAATGTGAAAGAAATTGCGAGAATAACGTTGCGTAGCTCAATCAAAGTTCCCCAGAGCTGTCCTCCCTTTTTGAAATTTTTGCAAAGGCTGAAAAAATGTCTCCGCCGGGAATCGAACCCGGGTCGTTGGCTTAGAACGCCAATGCCTTAACCACTAGACCACGGAGACGGGTTAGTGGTTTCGGCGACACCAGATTCAATTGACCGACAGATTGACAAATCCTCAACCTTATTAATTCCTTTGTCGGGGGCAGGTGAGTTTTGAACAAAGACAAGCCGCGTGCCTCAGCTGGATCCAAGCGAATGCTTTGAATACATGTATACATTAGAATAATTATTAACAAGTGTAAGGAAATAACATATACAACAGCTTTGGCAAATCTCGTGGAAATAAATACAAATGTGAAAGAAATTGCGAGAATAACGTTGCGTAGCTCAATCAAAGTTCCCCAGAGCTGTCCTCCCTTTTTGAAATTTTTGCAAAGGCTGAAAAAATGTCTCCGCCGGGAATCGAACCGGGTCGTTGGCTTAGAACGCCAATGCCTTAACCACTTTGATTGAGCTACGCAACGTTATTCTCGCAATTTCTTTCATATTTGTATTTATTTCCACGAGATTTGCCAAAGCTGTTGTATATGTTATTTCCTTACACTTATATATATATATATATATATATATATAACACAATCAGGAAAAGGTAATGTGTTTAACACAGAACTAAGTACATAATGCAGTAAGCTAAGAATAAAATAAAATAATAAAAAATAAATGGCAGTGCGATACTTAAAGTTTCACCCAAAGGCTCATCAGTCGCACATTATTGTTAGTGCGACTGATGAGCCTTTGGGTGAAACTTTAAGTATCGCACTGCCATTTATTTTTTATTATTTTATTTTATTCTTAGCTTACTGCATTATGTACTTAGTTCTGTGTTAAACACATTACCTTTTCCTGATTGTGTTACATTTTTGCTCCTTCTAAGTTGAGCACTTTACTTAACTTTGTATTTTGATTTGTATTTGTATATATATATATATACTTACATATTTGATCTTTAAATAAAAGTTTTTAGCATGTCAAGAAAATAAATGCGTAGTGTACAATCCATTTCAACGTAATACAATGATGCAAAGTGTGTAATGTGTATAAACAAAAATGAATATATAATAAAGATATTTGTAAATGCCTGTCATTGAGCCATGTCGTCTCTCTCTCTCTCTCTCCCTCTCATTCTCTATTTCAGAGCTTTCGTTTCATTAAGAGGTTTCCTGCCTCCATGATAATTTTGTTTGAAAATATAATGGTAATTATTATCACTTTCATTTCTGACTCGAACCTCTCAAAGGATTATTAGTTTCTATGGAAACCATTCCCTTCAATCGAATTTAACCTGGATGAAGAGGAATGTCATGATTTTGATGATGGTTAGTAGCAACGTGGTATTTTTCTTATGCTACTTGAAAAGCCTGGGAACACAGTACTTTCTTATTTCAATATCAAAATCACGATGCAAAATTAATTAAAATCCATATTTATATGAAATACTAACAATAATGTGTTAGGGCCCTTTCTCACATCACAAACATTAAAAATCCATAGTTCTGACTTCAAATGAATTCGCAGGATGCATAGTTTATGAAAATGTAGCCTGTTAAATTTGATATTTATGTTACCTTTCCCCCAGGGAGGGTTATAATAACAAATTTTCCGATGAAGAAATAAGTATAGCATGTATCATTTTTTTACGGAAATAGAAAAGAGTTTAAGCGATTTAAAGAATGCACGAGAGATTTTAATTCTTCTACATGCCGGATACCACCGTGAAAACCCAAACTTTAACAAGGGTACACATCTTAGACAAGGAGGGTATATTTTGAGACAGGCGTAAATAATTCGCTGTGTGGTAAATAATTAGAGATGATTAATAAGTACTTAAGTGCTTAAGATCACACCCAAGGTACTATATTGTAGATCGGGTGTATTTTGTCATTATAAAAACTAACGTGATTCATACGGTGTTTTTGATGCACGTATAGCACAACGACTCAATAGGGAGATAAAGCAACGTTTTTCTACTCATAGCAAAGAGACTAAAAAACACTTTCACTAAGGACTTTGAGACGTATTAAAGACTGTACGGTAACCTGAATGTCTGTACAGCTACAAATCAAATATATTTGCACTTAATTGTTATTGATAGAACGGGTTCAATCTTTTGTTTTCTACTCTTGAAATTCAATCTGGAAGGTTGATGCAAGTAGTTCCTTTCACCATTATGTCAAATATTTCATAACATGATACCTCAGATGAGAAAATGAACAAATGCCGTTCAAACATTAGATGAGAGCTGGTAAGACCCAACAACCGCGAGTACATGTATATTGTTTACATTAAATGTCAGCATGGAAACTGATACTGTCAATAATTAATTGAAACGTCGCACTTCTCGCGATTTCATAGGATATACGTTTTAGCGGTTTTTTTAATATCAGCTGTTCACTTATGCTTACCTCTGGTTTTGGAATATTCCTACGAATTTGTTCAGTTGCCTAACAGAGTCTATTCAAAATTACATCTTTGCACAAATAATGAGAATATGCAAGTACTAAGCAAATTGTTTGATATACTTATAAATCATACCTGGTAACACTCTATGCGTCAGAATTACATATCAGCGAATTAATAATGGAATAAAAGAACGTAGCACCTTTTCTATCCATGCTGGCAATAATACGAACAATTTAGCTCATCTGCAGACGAACGACCTCTTGGAGTTTGATCGAGGAAGGCGAAATACGGAAGACAAAATACGACATGAAACGAGCACAGTGGAACGGAGAGGAGCTTTCTTTCAGTTCTGCCATACATCCAGCCTCTAACATGAAAACTACGGAGCTCCAGAGCACAACGGTTCTCATGCACAGTAGTACACATGACATGTGAAAAGAGTTCTAATGAAAAGAGCGTATAGATACTTGTTATTAATACACCGGTTAGTAATACACCGGTTGCGAACCAATAGAGAAGATAGAAAGTCGAGCAAAGGAAGTGTTTATTTTCGACAAATGTCAGTCATAACCTTAAACAAAAATCGGAGAGCGTTGGTACTGTTACGTAATAGAAAACTTCCAAACACATTTCCAAAAAGAGATATTACACTTTTGGCCATGTTGTTAGTGAGCATTAGATTTGAGATGCACGTATTGCCCCCACCCCCCCCCCCCCCCCCCCCAAAAAAAAATATATATATATATAATAATAATAAAATTAAATTAAATAAAAAAATTAATAAATAAATAAATGATATAAAATAAATAAAGAAAGAAATTTAAAAAAAAACACAAAACACAAAACAAAACAAAAAAAATTGAAGTGGGCGTAGTTTAGAAACACAACACCTTATCGACGCTTCTAGTCACACTGTCTATGTGCAGGGAGAAAAATCTGACTAAATAATGAACTACAACTGTTGAAATTTTTCTCTTAAAACAGACATTTAAATCTTTTGAATGAAGGACGAATGCGTCTGCTTCAAAAAAAGAATGCTTGTTAACAAAAGCGTTTCCTTCTCTTATTCTTACCGTATAATTTATTATTCCCTCTCTTATGTTTCAAAATATGATTTTTTTTTCGGATTCAAGAGACAATGAGGCTTCACGGGAACACGTTGGAAACACAGAGTCAATAATCATACAAATGTAAATTTGGTGGAGGTTTTTTGCGTGCGTATGTGGGTGTGTGTTGTCAGAGTGTGTGTGAAATTCAGTGAAACAAATCATTCTTTGTGAATCAAATCCTGATCATATACCTGTCTCTGTAATCAAATAAAGAGACTATCAAAGCTTTTACTGATTTTAAAAAGAAACAAAAAACAAAACATTTTAAGCCAAATCGGTAAAAAAAGACAGAAACACAGACACACACACACACCCATACACACATTATGCTACCGAGGACTTGACTCAAACAGCTGTCGTGAATAGATTTCAATAGTTCCTAACAGAATGGCAACAAAACCAGCAAAAACAAAAGTGCCAAGAAACCGCCTAAATCATCGACGAAAGAAACCCTGATGCTGCAAAAACCCTGGACGTGCGGCCTAGAAAAACCATCGGTGTCACATCATTCCTACCGGGTATTTAAAAATCAATTCAATTCATGCGGGGGATAAAGAAACGATCTTATTATGATATTAGATAAATGATTTATGAATGACTCGATGATTCGATTACCTTGAGGCTATCAAGGGGTTTATACCAATCGTCCATCGGGAAAAGAATCCAAACGATTAGCGGTTCTGGTTCACAGTTTCTACCAACGCTTCTTCTAGAAATTCGCTTCCAATAAGAATAAGAAACAAAACTGTTTTAATGAAATTCCTATCTCTCTCAGACTCTCACTTTCCAAAGTTTGACCAAATATGTGAAGAAATTGAACTTCTACACATATATATATTTTTAAAGAAGACACTGAACCTCTAAAAGTAGCTCTAAAGAGCGCCTGTGGATCAATTTGAATATGAACATTCTTCCGTGAAATAAACCCTGTTAAAGCTGCCATGAATAATCTGCAAAAGCTTGCAATAAAGAAGGAATAATAACAAACTTATGCGTGATATAATTTGGGGCAAATAATTTTATGTCAAAGGCTATGAATGCGACCTAAGTAGTAGAAACAAAATACCAGGAATAAAAGCGATACACTTTCTGTTGTACAAATATGGTTCCCTGGGATTGTATTCCTCGATACAATAACTGATCAATATAAATTGATTATTGTACCTTTTTAACGCCTTGTAAGTATTAAAAAACGACTGCGTAAACTATGTTAAATTATCAAAAAACAGTTTGATGACAAATTATGACAAACACTAAAGAAGTTTTGAAGATCTGAAAGCAATAAAAAAAAATCAAAGGCATTACAGCATTCGTTCTATAGAAAATTTCCCCATAATATAAAGAACCTCAAACGAAACAGAAAATAACTACATTAAAAAAACTCGCAAAGACGAAAGAGCATTGCACCTTCCACTTCTTTTTATGTTCATCCTCTTAGTCTTTCTTCCTTCGCCAACTTTGGGTTGATCGGAGTTTGATAATAATCTGAATGGTTTTATTTGGTGTCAATTTAAAACACAACTAACTGAATACTGAAAGAGTAAACCGACACCACATGAACAATCGCTGTTATCTCTAAATATTCTAAACCAACATTCAGAAACAGGTACTCACATTTCTTGTCTTCGTAGAAACACAAATAAAGAAAGTGAAATCCAAAGTTCTTTTCGAGCTGTGGAAACAGGGAGACGAGGACCAAGGTTCGAATGCAAATTTTATGTCCTCCGGAGAAGACAAAAGTTGTTGCATCCCATGTTCACAAGTCGGGTAAAGCGTAAAATTAATCAAGCAGAAGCAATTGTTTGAGTAACATGAGATCATTAAGATCATGTGGATGTCCAGGTAAATAAGATGAATAAGACACACCTGTTACCTGTTACGAGTAGTAACAAGATGAAGTCATGATCACGACAGCTGAATCAAGTGTAAGGCATGGTGTCGCCCGCTCTACCTAACGGCACAAGCTTCGAATCGAAGGCGCACACGTATAAAGAGCATCGCGAGCCCGCGTGCGCACACGCAAAAGATTAAAAATAAAGGAACATTGATCCCTCGGTCTCACATTCCAGCTATCAAGCTGCTACGTGAGTATTTCTTAACATTAAATCACTGTCCAACTCATTTTGAAAAATGTAAAATTAATATCACCTAATACAAACTCGATTGCGAAGGACGGGAGAACCCGTACAGTCATGTTAACATCTAAAGCTGTTTTTGATACAGAACATGTGCAATCAATATCATCGTGTTTATAACTTATTGACTGTACAGAAAACGTGATTTTACTCTTGTATTTTTCATTTGATTTTTAATGAAGACTACATTTCTCTGTAGTATATGAAAACATCAGAATAGTACACTCAATATGAACTTCATGATGTAGGGACCCTACAATATACCTGAGCTTCCGTATTTTCATTGGAAGACTCGTAAACAATATCCCTCTGTCATCGTACAGTATTGTAATTCTTTATGCTATTACAGATAAATTAGACGCTTCCACAATTTCCAACGTGTTAAGGTCAAAGTTCATGGCGACAATTAGTACTTCTTAAAAGCATCAAACTTCAAACACTATGCATTTGGAGATTTTTCAGCCGAATTCGTGCAAACTTTGTACTACTTTGTACTTTATACTAGACAAAACATTGACAATCATTTTGATAGACGTCAGTCTTACGATAGCTTTGTCATGAAGAGTAATATCTCGTGACTTATGGCATGTTGCATATTAGTTTCGTTAAAGGTTACGATTTGGGAAACATTTTTACTAATTCATATTGAATAATCCAAAGGAAAACATTTCAAACGGGATCACACAATCATTGTCATTGTAGCTGATGTCCTCATCAGTGCACAAGCGGTTTAAAATTTCATAACCATTCCTTTTAAAAAGTGGGTTAAAAGTCACGTGAGACAAAGAATATATATTTTTCCTAATATGTTTCGATTTGAAATAAATGATTATTGAATTATTTATTGGTTCATCATAAAATTATCATAATCTTAATTAATACGATTAATGTGATTAAAAGTTTATAACTATTATCTTTGTACCGCAAGTTTTGCTACTAGATGGTGGCACTGGCAAAAGTTTCAAGGAATTTGTGACCACAAATAGTTTTGTCTCACTAGGGCAATGATATGTTTACTAATAATTTCATTGTACTTCCCCGCTTTCGACTTCCTGCAAAGAAAAAAGGAAATGAGCAGAGAAATTAAACCCCATCCATTACGGTTTAGCTGCAGGCATCTATATCACATGATACTTAATATAGTGTTAACACAACAAACACCTGAAAAGATTATATGATAACTGATACTTTACTCTCCAGATTCAGGCTTTTGAATCAAAACACTGCTTGTGGTGATTGGAATCAAAGTGAGTAAGGAGTAATTAACGATATCATACAGTTCCAGTAAGGATAAGCCTGACAAGAGTATCAGGTTTGGCGGTGAGAACTACTTCTTTCGTAAACCCAATTAACGAGTTTCTGCTAATGTTCGGCTTTCTCTGTTTTTTTTTTCATTTTTACTTTTGTAAGTGCATTAAGTAGTCATTCAATAACAAGGCAACTTATAAACTTAAACGTTTCAAAATGTCGCATAAGAATTGAAAGAACAATGTACAATGACCCTCCGACCCGGGACGCTTTGAAAAATACTAAGAAGTTTGTCACCATAATGAATATATTTTTATTACAGCAGTCCTATCACGACATCAAGAGTCAGTGCCTCTTTTCCCGCCATTGTTAATGACATTGACATTAACATCGCCACGAACAATAAATTTAAATGCACACAACCATACTCGCGGTAAATTTAGATTTAACTTACCCTCAACGTTACCCATTTTGCTGACGTAGTAATTGTTATCTTAGGAATGCATAAGATGGAGGAAAAGACAAAATGGATCTTTACGCATCAAATTGCTACTATTTGAAAGACTAGTTTACTGTCAATCGAAATGTCATTTTTATTGGTTTTCTCTTTCAAGAAACCGAACCGTGAAGTACCACATAAAGCTTTAAGGCCTTGCGCCGAGACGTAATACGCTTCGAAATCCCAAACTGATTAATAGACAACCTGGTTACAAGTAGCACGCTTAAAATAAAAAAGACGGGATGCGTAGACCACGACGGCTCGAATGACGGATCAGATTTCTAAAAAATCTCGCTAAGTGTGAAATAAGAGTGCGGCCAATGGTGCAATTAACTTGGTCTCCATGTTCTGCAGAATGACTCTGTAAATAATCCATCACCAAGACATTAGCTGAACACCTGCGCCATCGCGGTGAGTTTGAAGAGGTTGGCTGCCAGGCATGTCTTGTGTAAGATGCAAGCACTGCCGTAAGGTCAAAGCGTGAACGACAGCTTCGTGTAGGTTGCTTGCTTGCCCTTGCTCTTGCTCTTCGAAAGAATGGATACAAAATTTTGGTTGAAAATGAAATTTAGAATACAGCTTTCAGAGAAATGTAGATTGAAAGGATAAGTCTGTACTGGTGAAACCGTCTCTGGTATTAAAGGAGAATTAACCTCAAACAATAAAGACGATAGTGTTCAAACGTGTTATTTATTCCTACTTGTTAGACTATGTGGCTTCGCGTCAAAATATACGAGATCGGTACGTATCAAGATTTTTTGAGCAAAATTTATCATCTGCTAGCAATATGTATCGTCTGCTAGCAGCACATGGGGGCTGCCATTTTTTTATGTGTACAATAAGATTTTCTTAATCCAAATGCCCAATTGCCTTTTTCAAAATTAAAAACCCATTTGAGATTAAAAATATAGAATTGATATGTCAATTTATTTTTAAACTGAAGATTTCCTTATATATTTCTGTTGAAAATCGATATTCGCTTAATAGAAATCTATTTTCTCGATACTGTGACGTATGGGACGGAGCAAATTAATTCAAATTTTATGGATGCTTCTTCCCTGAGCATCTATAGCGGCAAACTATGCATTCACCTGCTTTCGGATAATGGACTTGAAAAGTCAGAATGCATGCTGCATATATTATGTTCTGCTCTGTTTGGCAAACCCAAGAAAATAGACAATTTAAAAATATCATTATAAAGATTTAATTTTTATAATACATGTAAACACCCACTTCATATTTTTCGTCACATATGGGATTTTAGGTAATGAAGAAAATCAATTTAGGTCTTGGATTCAAAATATCTTCCTGACTGGAACATTTCTCAATGGTTCATGTACAACTCCAAATCAGCAAGAAAATGGCAGCCCCCATGTAAATGAGTAGGAGACGATACCGGGTGTTGGAATATCTTTATTTATACCCTTTTCTGATATCTTATTAGAAAATGATTTAGGCCAATAAGTAGGAATATATTACACCTTCCAATATAAGTAAATTTATAATTAGGGGTTAATTCTCCTTTAAAAGAAAGTTCATGTATATAAATGGCAGGAATAATGGGGCAACTGGTGGGTCGAGATAAAGCGTCCTTTTGGAAGCATGACAAGGTCGAGGGACCTCTTGCCTAAAATGTTGCAACGAGCAGTAACGTGGCTTTCAACCAATAGGAATAGTGTATTTAGGACTTACGTTAGATTTTCAAAGTTTAATCGCATTTGTTTTATTTAGCAATAGGCCCGAGAAGACATATATACATAATATATGTTTTCATTATACATGTTCGTCACACCTGGAATCATGTGGAATGCGCTATTCTCAATAGGGGGAAAGCCTTAACTCTCGAATGAATATATTTTCCTCACTAAAGTATTGAAAAAGGGGTACCTCATTGGAAATTGATAAGCATCATCTCAAGACGAGGGAGGGGATGGTATGTATCTGCGCAGATTTGCAAGTTGTATTGAATTTCCCGGATCCTTGAAACAGGGTGAGGGCCTATGTTGGCTGCATCCGGAGGTGGATACGCCCCTGTACCTTCATTCACCCTGATCCTTTTACTCACGTGAGCATTCCCGACACCCCCCCCCCCCCCCCCCCCATTGAGTCTCCAGCGGCTTATCATCGACCTATTTGTCATCATGAGACATCACTACATCTTACCCTCAAGGTCACGTTTCCTCGTGTTAGTATTCTGATGCCAGCATTGAAGGGGGATCATAAGACACGTAATGACCGCTGGAAAGGATTCTTGTTAGTATCCATGGAATCCACTATGTTTAAAATAGATATTAGGGTGCTACAAACAGGATGTTTTTCACTACCGGGTATCGTTCAATGAAAAAAAAAAGGATTTGTGCATGGTATGAGACAGATTTATCGGCAATATCATCAATCATTACTTTTTTTAATTCCTTTTTTTTTTTACTTTAATCAATCCGAAATAATTGGGAACTGCTGCTTGAAAGTCTCTTATATATATTTAATACTAACATACTATCACCATAATTACGTTATTTATTACAATTGATCCAATTTTTTTTTTGACATGTGTAGGAGGTCATAACGGTCTAAAGTGTAGATAATTATCTTGATTGAAGCAATGTAATTCACATGGTTGAAAAATGGCTTTAATGAACGAAAAGTTGTCTTATGGAGGACTATTCTCGGCTTTTTTACATTTTCTATTGATTGGGTATCGTTATTTTCATATACTGAAATAACCGCTTAATCTTTAGCAGATCTCTTCATTTAGTTCATGAAAAATGCATGACGTAAGGATAATTAACATAGTTTAAGATTCCTCTGCAGCTCAGCTTGCGAAAAATAAAGGAATCTGTTTTCTATTCCTTTTTTTTTTCAGTAAGCTTTCAGAGATTTTTTTATTATAGGAGTAGTAATGACCATACTGTGTTCGTATGAAGTGCCAAAATGTCGGCTGGATTTCAGTCATATCGCTTTAATGCGTGGGAACTACGAAATTAAATTCCCGAGGCATTACAATGATTAATAGTTCACTTATGATCGAACATTTAAAAGAGTCCACACAATTGCAACCTAAGCGAAGATTAATTGCTTTATTGTTTAGAAAATTGAAAGGTACAGACTGCTCTCTTGTCGCGCTGCCAGAAATTACATGGATCATGGAAGTTTGGAAAACATGTTGGATAGGACGGTAGATGAATACATACACCTGTCGCTTAATTCCAATTGTTAGCGAGGAAGTTATGAATACGTTTGTAATCAATCTGTTTCTCTTTCTGTCTCCTCTCCCTCTTTCTCTTTTTCTTCCTCCCTGTCTTTCTCCCTCCTTATCTCTTCCTTTATTTCTATCTCTCTTCCTCTCTCTCTCTCTCTCTCAGGCCCCCTCTCTCTCTATCTCTCTCTTTCTATCTCATTCCCCTTTATATTCTATCTACCTCTTTATTTATTTCCCTAACCTTTCTCTCTATCTCTCTCTTTCTCTCTTCTTTTTCTTCTCTCTCTCTCTCTCCCCAGCCCCCTCTCTCTATCCCTCTCTTTCTATCTCATTCCTTCATTTCTATCTCTCTTCCTCTCTCTCTCTCTCTCTTTCTTTTTATTCTCTCTCTCTCAGGCCCCCTCTCTCTCTATCTCTCTCTTTCTATCTCATTCCCCCTTTATATTCTATCTACCTCTTTATTTATTTCCCTAACCTTTCTCTCTATCCATATACTTGTTGTTGTTATCAGTTAGTCTGTAGTTCCAATATATATTCTAGCTTCCTCCTTTTGTTATCACGCTGACCATCTTTTTTGATAAATAGATTTGAAAAAACATATTTTCTAATAAAACATAATGGCCTCTGTACAAATTATGCAGGGGCCGCAGAGCGTTTTTTGAAAGTGGGGGCTGATTCGATTTCACTTGAATAATGACAATTTCGCACTTTTTTTCAAGGATCTTATGAAATGTGTCTACTCAAAAAGCTGGGGGTGTGGCTGCAATCCCCAGCCCCCCCCCCCCCCCTCCCCGGTTCCGTGGTTCATGCTTTGATTTGTATTACTGCCGAGATGTTCAAAGTGAAGACGCTTAAAAAAATCATACATCATGATCATCAATGACCTCATACTATATAGTAACAATACTTGCTTATCAGGGTTAGATGTGAACATATTTATTCATGTTCCCGCTTTATACCTTGCTTTTATTCTTTGTTTTCTTCTTTCATATATATTGCTTGTCCCACCGAGAAAGAAAATATAATGAATACTACGACCATGTGAACGCTTGTTTGTAAAGATGCAAAACACGTAAAACATTCTTGCAAAACACATCCACAGGCATTCTTTCAATATCCTTTACTATGCCAACCTAGCCATGCACTCTTTGACATCTAGTGCTTCTATCGTTTCATCTTTAGTCATTGTGCTGTTCCACTCTTGTGTAATTGAAGCTGCAACCATATAAAGGTATATAATTCAAGAGACATACAAAAATACTTTTCTTAGTCTCATTACCAGACGAATTATGTATCAACATCGTCCTCGATCAAGAGATGAAATTTACATTACCTTTCATTACTAATTACTCGTTACTGATTACTAATTACCTCTTGTATAATGTCGTATAATAGTGTGAATCTGCTTCATATTGATAGGCCGATTGCGTATATTCTATATCGCTGGACTACAAGTCATGCCTTTGTGATGTTCAATGAAATCTGGTTGACGAGACTATAGCCTTTCTCCCCAAATCTTCAAACCAGGCCCACTTTCACATATATTTGCCCTCTTAGTTCTCCCTGGTGGGTATCTTCCCATCCATACCGTCTGAGGAAGCAAGGAGTTATCACATAACTGTGATAACTCCTTGGAGGAAGTAACTCCTTTTGGCACTTAGCTGTCGTTTTGGTGACGCTTAGCGATCAAGTATCTCTCGAAGTGGAAAGGGAATATTAGGGGATATTGTATGCTACGAAGCGCTTCGTACTACAAGACACTCTGGGCAGTTTCCTGAGTTGATCCATTTAATTTTAATCACGGAAGTCTGTTTATTTATAGTACTCTAAAGTAAATATCAAATGTTGTCTGAGAGATCTATTAACTCACCTGTGATTCAGCTTAGCTAAGAATAACTTTCGTTTCGCTGATGATTCCTCGTCGGATACATTACAATGCAAAGTACTTGTTATCCCAAAAGGGTTGTGGTATGTTTAATTCATTATTTGCATTGAGAACAAAACTGGAATGTAAATAGTGGTAGTAAAAGAAAAGGAGTATATGGAATAATATAGCATTTGTGCAGTCTATTAGACATGTAAGATTTAAAAAAAACATGAAAAACAACAACAACATCAACTGAAAGGGGGACGGTGCTTATGATGATAATGTTGTTTGATCTGATGGAAACGTTTTTTAAGTTTATTTCTTCTGTTTGTTTTTTTTCTTTGGTTGGTTTGTTGTTGTTTTTGTCTTTAATTCCATGTAGCATAAGTGCCTCAACCTTTAATTACCCGAGTCCGGTCTGCTAGATTCGTACTCTTCTCTCGAACTCTCACAATAAGTGTATGATGTATCTACAATTTAATGGGTGAAAGAAGCCAAGTATGAAACTTGCAATTTTACAAAAGGAAATTCTTGCCCGAATATGAACTATCCTGTTTGTAAGCTTTATAAAGAAAAATTTTGAGACTAGCCAAATATTAGGTGAAGTTTAATAAGTTTTCTTGGAGCTTCTTTGGTTGATAATGATATAAAACCCCAAAATATGTCTATGAGAATGACCTGTAACCTAATGAGCGGTATAACTTTTCAATTCAGACGTTTTCCCCCCTCTGCAAAGCATATGACAAGTTCTCTCTATCTCTTACTATCAAAACATACTCGTTTGACAATTTCATTAAATATTAACATTCCAAAACCTTCACACCGTACCCCCTTTGCAGATGGTAAATGGATGTGACAGAAATCAACGATGGGGTAAGAGTCTACGAAAAGAGTCTCGTGGTGTGAAAGTGAAGTAAGAATGTTATAAGGTACGTGGTTGACTTCTCATCAGTCATACAATGCTTCGTCTCCGAAGCAAGATGTATGTGATTACAGGAGGCATCTGTCATCACGACAAATCAGGAGAAAATTTTATGAACTATACCATTCTATATTTTACTTGATTGGTATGAGATATTTTGACCATCTAATTGGTTTAGGGAATGTCAATCATACTACTTTGTTGCAAGAGACACATCTAGGACTCTGGCGCGCAGGTAAAGCTTTGCTTAAATCATTAAGGGGTAAGGAGAAGGACCTACGAGAAGGACTATACTTTTTTGGCGCACAGGTTCACGCAAATACGTACACACACCCACAACCACACAGATATCTCCACGAACACATTCGCCCAGTGTAAGTTTTGGCAAATTCACGACCTAGTAGCACTTTATTGGAATATGCTTGAGTGAAATAACCGAAATCGTCTATAACAGTTGAATGTAAAACATTTCCTTATAGACTTCGATTTACAACACATGACACCCCAAAGAGACATAAACATAAATTGTATTTGATCTCGTACTGCAGGATTGCTTCCTACCTCATTTACTCCCTAACAGTGGCGGCACCAGGATTTTTAAAGTGGGGGGGGGGGGCAAATGGGGGGCAAAAGAAAATGTTGGGGAGGGGGGCAAGGGCGGACAAAAAAATTTTCCACCCTTTTATTTTTTTCACTCCGAAAATTATTGGGGGGGCAAAGCTTCTGACTGGGGGGGGGGCAAATGCCCCCCATGCCCCTCCCCCCTTGGTGTCGCCACTGCTCCCTAAATCAAAAAGAATACTTCATAATCATAGCAAAACCGTAAAATAGTCTTCAGAGTACTTCATTGGGTATTGAATATTTTGAGTACGCTATAGATACTTTTCGCATGGTGCCTTTTAGAATAATTTCGAAAATATGTCTCAACAATCGAGCAATTTTCACTTTGATGAACGGAAGAAGGGAGGCTTAAAAATACATCGATCATGCGCCATACTGAGTCAATTTGATATTTCTCTTTAATCGTGATACACATTCCTCATAGGCCTATATTTGTTTGCCCATTTGATATTCATCAAGCTACCCTCATAAAAAAAAACCCTCATTTTAAACATACAATTTTAAGAACTGTAGCGTCAGCCAGGGACGCATCCAGGATTTACTTTAAGGGGGGCACACAAATGCAGCTTTGTCAACTTTTGGAAACGGTAGACCCGTAATTTTTCTTGTCTTGCCAGCTTCTCGAAAAGTCGCTCAGTGTGGGGGGGTTGTCGACAAAAAAAAACAAATTTCGCCAGACCTCCAAAATTTGCTCAGTGGGGGGATTATGGGGGTCCAGTTTCCCTCCGTTATTCTCTGACAAGCCAAAAAAAAAAAAAAAAAAAGGTTTTTCATTCTAAAAGGGGGCACAATCATCGACAAAAGGGCGGATCCTTTATGATCAAAATGCATACTTTTCTTCCAAGGGGGGGGGGACGGAAGTGCCCCCCCCCCCTCCCTGGATCCGCCAATGGAGTCATCCATATTTGGTGGAGCTGGTGAATGCCCCGCCCCTGAAGCAAAAAATAAAATCCATAAAACTTGCACTGGGCCTATACGGCCAGAGGGACTGCCAGGTACATTTCCATTTCGTATTTTAACATTTCTGGATATGCCATTACTGTCGACGTGCATGAACGGGGTGGTACATTTATAAATACATCAGCCCTCATGTATTTGAGTGTTTCGCGATAGGTTGATATATCAGATTGACGTCATCCCAGAGGTTCGATATTGCCGGAAAGTATGGATATGGACTATACAGGACCCATCATGGGATTTGTTCAATCGTACATGAATAGAAACAAGACGTCGTATCAGTCGGATATCTTGCTTTTCATTTCCCTTTCTTGTTTATTACTATTGACGTTCATCAGGGGAGCATTTCATCAAGTGTTTCGTCAGTGATTTTTACCGGCAAAATTTCCTCTCAGCCCATGCATCAGATGCAAGGATTTCAGTAGCTTATAACAGTTGTCGGTAAAAATCACTGACAAAACACTTGATGAAACGCTCCCCTGGTAAGGGGTTTGTGGGTTTAAAGGTCATCTTAGGTTCGGTGTAAAAATGCCAGAGGTAAAAATGCCAGTGGTAAAAATGCCAAAGGTAAAAATGCCAGTGGTAAAAATGCCAAAGGTAAAAATGCCAGAGGAAAAAATGCCAGAGGTAAAAATGCCAAAGGTAAAAATGCCAGAGGAAAAAATGCCAGAGGTAAAAATGACTCTGGACTCCAGATCGTAGACCCGGCATTTTTTTAATCGACGTACGATTTCATTATCCCGAATGGAATTTGGAACGAGAAGGAAGTCTACAACTGAATTTTAGGTTTAGAGAAGGGAAAGGAGGTATGCAAAAATGACATCACCCTAATGTGGGACAGTCCTTTTGTGGGTAAATATGAACCTTTTCGGAATTATAAACCTTTGGAACCTTCGGAATAACGAACCTTCGGAATAATGCAACAAATGTTCGGGATTTTGAATCCCCAGGCATGGGAAATTAGTGTTTAGGAAATACGAACCTTCGGAAAAACGAGATGCCCCCGCATCATGATACTAACTGTATAACTTAAGGACACAATACCTGTACCTGTAGTAAAATAACTTGTACCAAATTATCTTGACTATTTTTTTTTTCGTTATCTGTACTTGTACCTGCACCTTTTTTTTCTTTTTCAGTTCTCCCTTCTTCAGCAAATGTACAGGCCGTCACACAAACATCGAGCATTACGGCCTCGTCAACATTAATACGGAGGAAGGGGGGAGGGGCTCATGCACATTAAGTTATGAACAAGATGCAGATATATTCAAACTGAATTAAAAGTGAAAAAAGGAATATAATATTGAAGTTTTTAACAAAAAAGGGTCGTCAACTGAAAGCGAGTAGCAAACAATACATGCATGCTATATCGGGGGGGGGGGGGTACTAGCATTTTTTTACCTCTGGCATTTTTACCTCTGGCATTTTTACCTGGCACCTTTATAAGATACCTGCAGGCCATACTATACGGTGAACTTACTAATAGATAATAGAAGCTGATACCAGAATTTTAGGATAGCAAAAATAACCAGTAAACATCTTCGACTAAAAGAAAGAGCCTTGCAAGAACTTGGGATCGAAAATGCCAATAGTCACGTTCAGACGTAAACTTAATATAGTATAGTAGCTTACTGGCGGGAGTGTATGTAAAGGCCATACTCGTTAGTAGGCATGGTAGGTGTTAACATAATGGCTGTACTCTTGAGAGTAAGATTGCAAGTGAGGGTCGATGACCCAATGTAAAGTTGTTAAATCATCATTTGGTCATGCTTGAGATGCTACCGAGATTTCTTGGCATTAAAACCTCTCGAGTAATGCACTTTAATAAGGAGGCGACTACCGAGAACCTCTTCACGGTTAGGAGAGTATGACCATCATGTGAACGTATTCGACACAATAATTATATTAACGTAGCAATATCATAATCAATGTAATCTCTTTCTCTTTCGCATTTTATTCTTTTTAAAAAAATAACTTTGTTAAGTAATGTTTACACTCGAGCCCAAAGCAAGCACCAACTTGCGTCCTGGACTCATCTAGGCTCCTTTCCTCCTACTATAATCAATACCATGCTGTCAATGTAGGCTTTGCTCATTATGCCACACGATGTCACAATACGATGATGTCGAGCTTTGTCCTCTCTCCGAAGAAAATAATCAATGGACTCACTTCATATCCGTGTAGTTAAAGCAAAGCACCATTTAAAATTCAGAATCTTAGATAAGAGAAATTGGAAGTCCATCTTTTATCTCTACACAAGTAATAGTGCCTACATGCAGAGCTAGATCTATAGTCATGATCTAGAGCAAGCATTCAGAGTCTTTATTTATTTATACAATGGCTCTTAAAACTCAGAAACAAAGATTTTCATCAACGAAAGGTTTTAATACTGCTCACTGGGATTACAAGACCTCTACTTATGAATTTGCAAATCTGCAATGTAATGTGTTAAGTGAGAGAAAATGTGCCCTGAATGCAATACGTAGATAATATCATAACAAAGCAAAATGTATACATTTCGAATACACACTATTCTATTTGTCATGCTGCATTGAAACAGAATACGGAGCCTGGCCAACCTGGCCAAGATCTTGTTTAAAATCTTCAGATAGCGATTGAAAAGGAAGTCACCTCAGGCAAGAAAGTATTCAAATCGGCTGAAAGGAAATGTTAGGAATCAATCCAAGCTCCCTAAAACCAGGCCATCTATGATGATGGCAGATAATCAAGCTTGTTAGCTTTGCTAAAAAGAGATCTGACGAAGTCACGCGAACATACAGGGGTGGCGTTATAGGGCATCAGAGGGGATTAGTACCCACCCCCTCACACACACACACACACACACGCACCCTCGCACACACATGATATGCCAAAACTATCTTGAAAGGCGAGTGTAAATGTTTTACTCCCTGCGAAATTTGATAAGCTTTTCAGAGATAACGTTTCATAAAAATGTGAGAACATGTGCGGCTCCAGCACAACACACACACGCCAGCGCGCGCGTACACACCCCCACACACAAACGCCCACATGGCCATAGACTCCTGCATAGATCCGCCATGGAACGGCGTACGACCATCGACCCAAATGTTGGCTTTCACCCCCCCCCCCCCCCCCCCCCCCCCCCCCCCCCCTCCCTGACAAAACATGCTTATCTGGCATATCTTGGCTACCTTTCATTTAACATACAATAGGAATATTGAGCGAATTATTCAACTTTTTCATGCGCTTAGATGAAAATATAACAATAGTTTGCAGTTAAAGCTACCGTAACAATAATATAGTAAAGGCTCTATAATACAGGTGCGTTAATATGCATTAACAGGATTATTAACAAATCATGTTGATTGGTGTGTGTCTTTTATCGCGATTGTTTGGTGAAAGCTCAGGTATAGTAATAGAAATCACACATACGTCTTTCAGAAATAAAGAAATACTTGTTCTCATTAAGCAGACAACGTCAGGGAAAACATCCTCAAGCACTACATTCACATCTAATAAAGATCATTTGTGAATTTAGCCCTACTATTGATGCATAAGTGAATTGTTTGAATAGTGTTGTTAAAGCAGGTTTTCATGCCAGAGCAAACACTGTAACAATATGTTTACAGATCGATTTACCTCTACCCACTTTCTACGCTTTTGAGGAAAAATATATTTGAACTAGTGAAGACGCGACCCCGTGGTAGAAGCGTCGATGTCGCGGGGCTGGAAACTGGACAACGTCATGGACAGTGTCCTGAGCCCATTCTGCCAACACCATCATCTGAATGAAGACGTGATGGGGATTTAGTACAAACTAATGGATGCACTGGAAGTAGGCAAGTGAGAAAAGGAGGGCAAGTCACCCAATATAAGAAAGATAAGAATATCATACAAATTACATTATCCACGATCCTGTGGGCCGATACTCTTCGGGTATCCCTGAGGTGAAAGCTGACAAATAGAGCAATATATTTTTACGCTACGGTCATTACGTGCTATTTGCCAGTCAAACATTGAAATTTGAAGGCAGCCAATATTTTTGGCAAAAGCAACCTATAATTATGAAGTTGTAGTACTGCTTTGAATCATATTGCACAGCAGTGGAAATATGGCATGTCGGTACTTGTTGGTGTGATTTGGTATTACTGCATATGTTCACAGTTCTGTCCAAAATGTGGCTTTTAAAAACAAATTTTTAATCGTTGAAAGTTAAAGTTGAATATTAAAGCTAATTCTTCATACACTACACTAAAATAGTTTATTAATAATATCACAAATACAAAACAATATGCAGAAACATGATGCGTATTGGAAATAAATAAGTATACCACATGAATTAGAATTGCTTGATACAGCTGCATTCAAAGTAGGATTAAATGTACAGTAAAAATTGCATTGTGTAAAGTTTAAGACTTTAATTACAAGCCCTTTCTTGTTTAAAAGGAAAGAGCTCCCGATTTTTCATCTAAATATAGGTATGAATGAAACCTGAGCCTTCATTTAAACACTTACACGCTACAAGCAAGGAAACTGTTTAAATTTGCGACATTTTCTAAGGCCTCATACCCGAATTTACACAATGATAAAATAATGGCCCGCATGGATTTTGAAAATTGTTTGACATTTTGCAGTGTTGCTAAAACAAATACCTCTGCGGCTGTGTTTGTTCATATTAAGATAAATGATCTATAAACGAGATGATGACTTTTCTTCTATTCAAACTTATCGATAAAATTCACACGCAGGAATCCAATTATCTCTATAGACCAAGCATCTAAAAAAATAAATCATATTAATTTTACATTACCCATAATGACGAACGTGCCCAGAATCTAATCATATATTAGACTAACAGTTAGTATGATATTCACCCATCGCCAAAAGAACTCGACTTGACCTGACTTATGAACATCTGCTTGATATTGTCCACCAACGTCTCTTTCTATTCATCATTGGATTGTCCCAGAGGACTTACATTGGAATGTCTGGCAGAACAGAAATACGAACTGGCAATTTCGTAATTGCTACCACATTTTGAAGAATAATTCATGAAATTAGCGGCTTTCTTTTCATGTGATTTTTTTTATGGGATATCCATTATTATAAATTAATGTTCATATTCTGTCAGCTAAACTTCTATTTTCTTCTATCATTCCCGCTTTCTGAAAAAATGCAATTTTACAGGATTTAAAGAATTATGTTATAACAATTTGAATTAAAGGGGGAAACTAATCTGTAAAATAAAGAATATATGCAATTAGCCAGTGTAACATCAATAAAGTTTTAATAAATGAATGATAGTAGCTGGTTGGTCGGTAGGGTGGGGGAGCACTTAAAGCAGAGAAATTGACATGTATTCGAGACGTCTCTATTACATCCGTTTCTCTTAGGAGCGTCATTTGCGACATGTTTTAACAGGAGAATGAATATGCATGTCACATCGGGCAAGCTCGTCTTACCAGCCTCGACTTCGCTCGTTTAATCGACAATGCCGAAGGCCATTGACGAAGTCGCATCATCATTTTCAAAAAGCGGATAATCCCGGTCACTTGGCTTCTCTTGTTGCTTACCCCCGGCCTTGAAGTCTCATCACCAGAAACTTAAAACCATCTTTTCGATTGAAAATGGCTTAAATCGAAGGGTTTTCCATTTCCATCTGTCCTTCATTTCCTCTGGAACTATTTTCACTAATTTTATAGTTTTCACAAATATTTTGTTTTTCACTGTTTAAAAAGAAAGTTCTTCATCGCCAGATTACAGTTTTCGTGTTTAAATCAAGATTTATATTCAATTTACGAATGGTGCATCAATTTAAGAAACATAATTAAGATAAAAATACATTATTTTGATATAAAATTTTTAAAGTCCTGGAAAAATAACCATTCACATTTAAAAATTCAATTCATATTATAACTTATTTTTATGATATTTTATAGGCATTTGAGAACAAGAAATATAATTTTGTTTATTTTGCAAAGATCAAAACTACCTGAACAGTGTTATAATTTGCAT
This sequence comes from Heliocidaris erythrogramma, assembly GCA_025617745.1. Taxonomy (NCBI): domain Eukaryota; kingdom Metazoa; phylum Echinodermata; class Echinoidea; order Camarodonta; family Echinometridae; genus Heliocidaris; species Heliocidaris erythrogramma. The sequence goes on along the minus strand of CM046860.1, from coordinate 8,575,414 downwards.
GTTGGTTCCTGATTAACATTATAAATAGGTTTCAAAAAGTGATATTCATAGGCTTAGAAATGGGAAAGACATTGTCAGATTGTAAATAACATAAATCGAGAAGAAAAAAAAAGAAATGTGTTAGCACGGTAGTATAAATAGAACATTTCTTTCAAAGATAAAATCTAAAACAATTATACTGTAGACCAGGTGCAAGGATAAGAAAATAGTACAAACGAAAGATTCGTATATTGATCAGTTAACATGAGCCTAATATTTGAATAAAATTAAACATTGATATTGCACTACATTGATTTAAAAGGCAAGGAAGAGAACATTCATATGTATAGAAAATAGAACAAAAACATGGTCATGAATATCCCTAATGTTTTAATGAGCATACTGATATGCAATTAAATATTGCACATTTATCAAGAGAAATAAAACTGTTATTAATAATGTAACACTATTACTCAGAAACAATTATCTAATAGGATATTCAAATCTGCATTTAGATCACACACTGGATCGAATTATAAACCTCATTGTTTCAAATTAAGCAGTATATTATAGATGGTATTGTTGAAGAACAGTACCTGGTAGTCCTACAGAGGGAGGGGCGTATTCAAATGGTGGGAAGAGCGAAGACGGCGGGAAGATATTTCGTAAGGGCGGGAGGAGATTTCGATGCCTAGAGGAGGTCAACAAGTTATTAGCAAAAGAGTGCAGCAACTGTTCGTGTCTGTTTTTTCTCTGTTCATGATCTCCATCTTTCCTTCTCCCACGTTTCTTTTGCTCCATTTCTCCATCTCTCTCTTTCTCTATCCTTCTGGTTCTCTCATTTCCCCTCCCTCCTTGTGTATTGTCATGCCCTTCAAACACACTCTTTTATGCTGTCGCTATCTTTTCCTCATATTTTCATTTATAAGATGACGTAGATACTTGTCTTATGATTGGTTGAGAGCGGATCAGGTGACCAGGTATTTAGTCTAACACACGTAAATAGTCTTCTCCACTTTCTAAAGACCGGTCAATAGTAACTTGTTTATGATCGGTCTGTTAATCGTGTAACTCTGTAAGTTGACGCTAAAATCTATGAAGAGATATGGGGGTGAGGAAAGTTTAACAATATATGTTCCGGCATTAGTATAGTTATCCATCCTTTGTAGCTCCGAAACAGTCCTAATTCCATTGGCTATCGAGTGTCAAGACCGTTCCTAATAAAGGCCCACCTTGTGTGGACAATTCATTCTAACATCCTCATTAATGTATGTTATTTGTATACTCTTTTACGGTTTTATGTCTTGGCATTCACAGTCTTAATGCTTTCGTTATCATTTTCTCACTGTATGTTAATCTATCTCCTTGGATATCACCTTTTTATAATTTCGTTTCACTTTACTTCGCGGGATATATAACGAACAAGGTTGTGGAAATGGAATCCAAGCTAGCACCAATATAGTTATTTGCGTGTGGATCGCGTATACACCAATGAGACGAGAAAAAATAGCAATCAAATTACTTGGAAATAGAATATGTAAAGTATAAAATAGCCCTTTACTGGATCAGATATAAATGTAGAACATAACGATTTACATCTTCGGGCTAGACACTATAGAAAAAAAAAACTTAATATAGGATGTTTGTCTCGATCAGTGAACTTTAATTTGTTATAATTTCTGAATTTTTCCACCCGAACACGCAGAAAATCATGAACTTACATTACTAGCGGAGACATCGAACGAAAAAAATCATGACATCTAGAAAATGCCTTCTCATGTTTCGTAAACTGTATTTCCATATGGTCTTATAAAAGTGGATCATGTGACTTTGATAATTGCTCTCCCTGGTGTATAATTAACACGTAGATTACATCATCACACTTGTTGCTACGTGCATTAGACGAGTAAAACACACCAAATAAAAACAGAGAATGATGAGTGGAGAGATAGGCATGTGCACCCCAAGGAAGAACAGCGGCATTTTGTAAATACTGCTGAATTTGGGTCATCCTCCGTTTTTTAAGCTCATGTATACGTTGTATTTTATGAAATGTATGAAATAAAAACAAAAAACAAACAAATAACATAAATAATGTTTATCATTTTGGTGGATTTATAGTCCTACCATCATTCACCATTGCTCCATTAAAACTCATATTTTCCTCCAACTCTGTTATAGAGTGTTCTTTGTTCAACGCTCGGGAGACATAGACTGTCCCTGCGGATAATTATGAAATGATCAATGCATATATATATATATATATATATATATATATATATATATACTAGCAGAAGCAGCCCGTGGACATCCACGGGCGCTAGCTGTGTTTATGATTAATCACCGTACCGTATATTTGTCAAAATAATCAAGTGAATTAAAAAAAAGTCGGGCAAAGAGTTATTTTTTTTTACCAAGAAGTATTTACAATATGTGAGTATGTGTTATTTTTCCAAATCTTGCATGAGTTCTGAAGAAAATACATTTTCATCTTGATGAAGACTAAATGATATGGATATAATTATGTAGTACATGTATCCATGCAAGGAGCTAGAGGGAGCGATTTGATCTTGCCATGTTTCTGTGGTTTAATACTCAGAGAAATTAAGGCCATGAAATCATAACATGCATAATTAGCGGTACGTCCCCTGTAAAGGATGCAAAAATGAGAATAAATGAATTTATTGTCATTTTATTTTCAGGGGGATTATGGCCCCCTTATATGGGTCTTGGGAGGACTTGAATTTTCCCTACTACTGCCCCCCCCCCCCCCATTCCATTGTCATCCCGTCACCCCCAGCGCGAGGGGAGAAGGGATTAATATCCTATACGTATTCATATCATAGTGGAAATATTATGGAAGGAATTTTTTTTTTCTTTTTTTTTTCTTTTTTTTTGTTGGGGGGGGGGGGGGCTCCTTCTTTACACCGTTGCAACCGATATTCCTAAGTGACGTGATCTCCTACACATCCCCTCCCTCGAATGATGTCTACATATCGGTTTAGTCTGTCATATAAGGGAATGAATTGAGGCGATATACAATAACATCTTTCCAACGGTATGAAGGCCATTTTCCCCATTCACGTCAATTCAGCTGTTGACAATAGGAATGACTTGTGCGACAACCACCCAAATGTGCGATTAGGTAAGCCCTAAACACTAACCCTAACCATGTGAAGCTACAAAATAATGATGTAACTCTATGCTGCGAACGAATAACACGCGTGTTGTTGCGCCGTGTACATTGAAGCCATCCATGCATGTGGATATGGCCTTGGAGTATATATACGTCACGCTGTTCTAATTTGGCAATACACCAATTGAGGTTTCTCCCCTTCACAGGTAAAGGGTATGGGTTGGGCATGAAGCTACAAACCCGCTTCATGGGTAGGCAGAATTATTACTCCCTCCGAAAATTCAATGTTTAAAATGAATTTATGAAATATGGACGGCACGTCAGCCCTTAAGAAGTGCCTCCCACCACTCTAAGAACCATTCCCCGCCCGTGGGTACCAAAATGCAGGGACCGAAAGGGCCAGGGGAGACGCCTATTCGAACCAAAAAAAAAGGCCCCAAATCCTTAGCGTAATATATATACATTATTATAGAAAATATATATATATATGACTGTTTTATTATATAAAACTGAAGAATGTAAGTAACATGACTGATTAATTCGCTTTAAGTGACGGACATTAATCTTTCCTGCGACCTGTATCGAGAAAAAGAGACAAATCGGAGCGTCGAAATACGCAATGGCTAGGGAAAAAGTTATACAAATTGGGACGTGCATTAAAAACTTCCACCCGCTTATCGACAAAAATCAACCATCAGTTCATTCACATCACAGAAAAAAGGGAGAGCACGTGACATGGCTCTAGCTCTCTAAACCTCGGCTCATTTATTTCTCACCATCACGTTCACAAAATTTCTTCACAAGGTGTCGGAACATGTACAACTTACATTACATCTACATCTATACAGAAGTGTTGTGGTCTAGTGGCTATGTGAACCACAAGGTATGGGGTTCGAATCCCTGGCGAAGCACTAGTGGTCTGTTGGCATGACATCAATTTACATTTTCCACGCTCGACCCAGGTAAGGTAAATCGGGTACCTGGCAGGAATTAATTCCTTGAAATTCTGCAGCGCCGATAGAGCAGCCATGCTAAAGCCGGGGTTGTTGAGCGTCAGGAGTGTCAACTCTGACAAACATGTGCGCTATACAAGAACCCACTATGACAATCTGCATCACATCTCAAAGGTCAACCTGGGCCCCGTTGCATAAAACTTACCATTAATGGTAACTCTGCTATCAATGGTAACTACCATGGTAACATCACTCAGCAGCCAATTAAAATCAAGGTTTCCATGGGAGTTACCATTCATGGCAAAGTTACCGTTAATGGTAAGTTTTATGCAACGGGGCCCTGGACCAATATTTAAAATTACAGGAAACTACTTAAAACAATTTATAATAATTATATTAGGGAAAAAGTTGATTGTGTTGTCAATCATGGTCTTCAATATCGGGGGGAAACAGGGGCCACCATCCCCCATAAATTGGAGTTACCCCTTCAATCCAAAAGTCGAATAGATGCCTCTTGTTGGTATGTCCTAAGCTTATCACGATTTCAGTGAAAGAAATCTGGTTGTTTCCTTGATAGACTATTTATCCAGATTTTCTTTCTTGTTGTTGTGTTGATGAATTATCTATTTCTAGTTGTACATCAATGTAAACGTGACATTAAAATTATTATTTTCTTTGAAATCTTTGATGGACTTTATTACGCAATCCTTTCTTCTTGGTCAAATGACCCTGCTAGTAGTTAAATATGAGTGTTTTAAAAATATTGATAACATACTGAGGATTGGCCATCAGGTAAGATCGAATGAGTGTTGTTTGTGGCATTTGCACTTTTCCTAAAGTCCAAAAATTTGAGTGAACTTCAAATTGCATGATAATTGTCAACAATTTGTGACTAGGATGAAAGCATTCTTAAATTTCGTGCCACTTCGATTATTTGCAGCCATGAAGACGGAGGAAAAACTTAACAACAATCGATGTTCCAAATTTCCAAGGACACAAGTTGAAATGAACCGCCCTCGTACAAATTGGGCCCCATCTTTGATCATTATGTTGAAATAAAGAACACATGGAATAAACAAACCGTGTTCACCTCCATAAAAAATAAAGCTATCAAACTGTATCTTGCTCAGGGATTTGCTCAGCCTCGGGGTAAAAAAGAATCGCCAGTCTGGTCGATGTTGTGTATCTGATCAATTGGGTTTGATTTTTGGATACCATGAACGCCAAAATTTATTGGAACATTATGGGATGTATGCATACACCCATTGTGAAAGATTAATTACTCTGATTTTCTGCATGAGCAATTTAAGGACGGGGAACCTGAAAATACGGGCAATGAGCGGGCCCGTAAGACAGTGTCACAGCCGACAATATTACCCTAACCGACCGTGATTAGCCAGCGCTACCTTCAAAAGTGCATTTGTTATTTAAAGTTCTGCAGTAAAAATATCATTTTAGATATATCAAATCAAATAATATGTACATCCCCTAAGAAACACTGTGTTATTAGCTATATTGCTCTCATAAGCAACGGATGATGAGATAGTAAGGATTTATTGAAGCAAATAAAAAAATACAATATAATTGAGAAAATTAATCTTTGTCATTCAGCTCTTTGAAGACAGGACATGTCTACTATACCTAACAAGTTTCATCTGAGGACTCGCTTAATTCTGATAATGAATCATGGGGTCCATTTCAAGACTGACAGAAAAAAAAGAATATACCCTAGGATCCTTTCCTTACCACCAGCAATAGGTCAATAGCGGTAATGAGAGGATTGAGAAATAGGCATTAGAGAATTATATTTAACGCGTCAAAAAACCGCGAAAATGGAGGACGGGTGGATTAGTATTCCTTCCATGGTTGTCTGACACACGCTCTGACGACAATTGCTCCTCATCAATTTCGTACAACCGAGTTTTAAACTTCAACCTTTCAGCCAGGTTGACCAAACCCGAACCCTAATCCTAACTTAAAACCAAATTGCAAAGCTGTCTCTATATCTTTGAGAAAATAGAGCCAGGAGCATTTAACGGAGGACCTCTCCCATAATATTCTATTTTTTCGTAATTGCATAATCCAATCACAAGTATAGTGTTTCTTCAGCCCCCGTAGTATGCGTGCGTGTGGGAGTGTGTGGGTTTGTGCGTTTGAAAGTGGGCTTGTGCACTCGTACAGGATGGAATCGAATGATATCGAACTGCTAGGTAGAAGTGGCTTCAGAGAAAATCAACTTTGATGAATATCAATTCATAATAAACCAAGGATTATTCATTCGGTCCATCTTCTTAATCAATCCAATTAGATGCACTTAGTCACTCTGTTGGTATCAATAATAATCTAAGTCGAAATGGTAACAAGAGAGGAGAAGCAGATAAGTATCCGGCAATATTCGGCCGTCAAATAATGGATTCACATAATTATTCAAATGCTTTTCCCTTTTTTTCAATTATTCACTCGCATGAATTACCTTCTTGAGGAGATGTTTAGGTTGCAGATATTTTTAGCTCATTATCTTATCGTTTCCTTGCAGGGGTCATTGCCCAAGCACTTATTGACTCCTAGAGACGAATGTAAGACTTAAGAGATGCTATCTACTCCCAAGTACGATGGATCTACGCTCCAACCATCCCTCAAGTACATCAGCCTGTACCAAAACAATGTTCACTTACGTCTTCATGTCGTATAGGATAAAAACAAAAATGCGTTCACATACTTTAGGTTGAACTCGGACTCTAGGATTTATCCTACCTGGACATGATTTTGCGTAAATACAAAAAAGGATATCCACCAATAATGGTGGCGGTATTAACACTGCTGGGATAATGTACAGCATCATTGCAATGTGGGAACGGACACTCTACTTCTGTCTTCTTAAACACCAAAGTGAACATTTCTAGAAAAAAATTCCATCCAAAGGGCCCTTTTATCAACTTAACACACGATGAAATAATATATGTAAATGCGATGTTTCTCATATCACATCGGTCAAATTTCGCTCTCGCTCCTAAATTGCAAAATCTCCGATGAAAAAGACAACAACGAAAATCTTTAAGAAGGATTTTGAGACTTAAGGATTTTCTGTTTGATTGATTCAAGAGATGAAACACCCTTGATGCGTAGTTGTGAAGCATTCATTTTCCTTACGAAAAATGCAAATATTTATTTTCTTTTGCGTGTTCCCTGGTTTTCTTTTCTCACTCCCATGTATCTTACATCATGGTAAACATGATGATGATTCACAACATTTACATGTCGCCATAGTTTTGTTAACAATAGAATGCGCAGTTAAACATGTTAATCATTTACCAAGAAGGTATAAGTAATAGGCAGGTCATTCTTTTGTTTAAAGAAATTATTGCAGCTAGTTCGGTTTCAATATTATTATGATGAATGGAATAGAGTGTTGGCGAAAGCAATGCATTGTTCAAACAAACAAAATCACATTGATCATTTGGAAAGCACAAGTGTCTTGAGGTAACGTGATCTTGTATATTGCACGAAAAAGGATACTGCACTGTAAAAAATATCAGAACAGCTAGTCTGATGTTATTTGTACATCAGTGTCATAGGAAAAAGTTACAACTAATCTGTATTTTTATATCAGAAGTTATGGCGACTCTGCTGACGCCAGATTTGCTGTAAAATTACAGACAGTTTTTTTACAGTGTGCGAGTATGGGTGCCATTTTATATCCAGTCACGTTTGTAATATTTTCTGCCCTCATTTCATCTTTCTGGATGGTCACCATCGTTAAAGAAGCTTTTTAAAAAGGCCACACCTGTGTCGCTTCGTTAGAAATCTTGGTTCCCTACTTTCTATCAAGTCGTTAGTCATTAAGTCAGTTTATTTGCATGTGAGAAGGATCCAAGGAGGACGTTAAAATGTCAAGCAGATGGGCTTTTCGTTATCTCTTGAGTGATTAGAAAGATGAGAGAGAAAGAACGTGCGTTTCTTGAAATGATTGATACCGTTAAGAAGCTTTTTTGCCTTTCATGGCATCTTTCTTTCTTTTAAACACTGTCTTTGTTTCATGTATTATATATTTCGATGGTCTCTGTGATAGTCCGGAGTGTCAAGCTCTCTGTCAGTCTTTGTTTCTAACTTTATTTCTATATCGCGACCTCTCATTATCCCTCTCTCTCTCTCTCTCTCTCTCTCTCTCTCTCGTGTGTTTTTTTATGAGCCTGCCAACGGTATCGTTACAATAGACCAGCGGGAAGCATTGCCGGGAAAAGTTGAAAATTGATTGCAATTTTGCAATAAAAGTTGCATCATGTATAACATATCAAGAAGGCTGTTTTGATCGCATAAGCAGGATGTTTAACTCTTCAAAACTGCAACTGAGGGTATTTATAAATCGGAGGTGGTACGGATTGCATTCTATAGCCTTTCACCGTGGCAGATCTGGATCTATGCCGGGAGGGGACGCTCCCATAATTATCATGCACGTAAAAGGCTTTGCACCCATCTCCCATCCCCTCTAATTTGGCCAGCCCCATGAACACAGTATTTCGTTAGCACCCCCTTTATTTCAAACTCTGTATGTCATGTACTAAGGATGTCCATCTGTTCATACATAAATGAAGTGTTCGTTATCGTAAATATATTTTTATACAAAATAGCCTAATACCTCGAGTATGATTTAATATAGCATCTTCACGTTTCCCTTTTCTTTTTATTTTGCTTCCTAACTCTCATTCTGGTAATATCGATGGGTGATTTCTTTTTTCCACGAAAAAAAAAATTCTGTTTCAAGTTCCCACATTTCCAAAGATTTGTTAAGCGCCTGGTGGTCACATTTTAATTCATAGTAAACCTGGTTAATACATCATGCTCTGTAAGGGGAATAACAAGCTTCTGACAATAATAATCATTCACTGCCGATTTAACATCTCGATTTTCATTAGGATGTTAATAACATTTAAAATATTCTACGTTAGCTACCCTTACCACGGTAACGGAAAGTGTCACTTTCAAAGGTTTTTCACCTTAAAAATGGATAAAAGATGAAATTACGTATGTAACATAGATAAAGATAGATTCGAATGCGGCAGGCAAATATCTATGGCTTAAGCAAGTAACGAAGATTGCAGAACAAAGGGGGAAAGATTATTAAAAATCTATTTACTGATTTTTGTTTTGCTTTGTTTTGTTTCGTTTTGCTTCTTTTTTTCTCATTATAGTGGAGGAAACGGCTTTTATCAGCTGACAATTGAGAGTATTTTACCCACTGAAATACAACGAATCGGAAAAGAAAATTGAGGCTATTAACAAAGCTACCCATGGGTTTTAATAAAGTGATGTCGACATCAAAGTGTTGATATGAATATAACAATAATCATCAACTTATTGAATTCGTATCTCACATCATCCAGAAAACGCCATTATGTTTTCGTTGTTATTTCATGTCTATGTTTGCGAGTATGTGTTACCTTTTATAGCTCGAAGACGTGACCCTCGTTAATATTTAATTACTCTTTCTTCGTACATCTTGAAACTCGATAAATTTATTGATCAATCACCGCTCTGTAGAGTCTCTCCGCCCCACCCCCACCCCCTCTCTCTCTCCTCTGTCCCATCTCTCCCATCTTATTTATCTATCTATCTCTTTTTTCTCTCTGTAGACCATCTCTCTTCTCTCTTCTCTCTCTCTCTCTCTCTCTCTCTCTCACTCTCGCTCTTACACATAATTTCACTTTCATCCTGTTCCTTGGTTACAGTCTTGTGTGAAAGATAATTAACTCTGAGCCCATTTATAACGGGTTTGTGTGAAGCCCTCTAACATGACTTCCCATTATAGATGTAGGCCCCTATCAAAGGTGTTGATAGTAAACCATCTATAACTACACCAATGCCTGCTGTTGAAAATTCGATCAATTATAAATATATAATGCTTTATAGTTAAAGTATAATAAGGAATTACATAATTTCTGAAAGTCAAATCATATGGAAGTCAAGACACAGCACATTTCCCCTTCTCTTTCGGTTTCTTTTATGGAAATCAGATTTTTTTTCTCTTCTTCAAACTAAACGTTAAGCATTGTCAGAATATCTTACAGTCAAGTCAAGCTTAGTGCGTTCACTTGAAAATAGAATCTCTTTCATGATGTTTATTTTTCATTATATACATTCGATACGATACTGGGATTTGATTATCCTTCTCAGTAATCATATGTACATTCATACTGAATTACAAGAGAATTATATTGTTATATGCAGGTACATAGGATATTGATTAGATAAAAGGAATAAAAAATAGCATAAATGCTAATCAAGTCTGATCCCTTAGCTAAACTAGTATTATACAAGTCTGTTTACAGCATTAATCATTAAGAGATAAATGGTTTAAAATAGTGGGAAGAAACAACATAGAACAAAAAATTAAACAAGCAACCAAGCAAAATATGACCGAAAATTAAAATCTTGGTTATACACTTTTACATATTGTCAGAAAAGAAAATAACTTATAGCACACATCATATTCAAGAATATATTTAAATTTAATTCTCATAAAAACAACGTACGCCTACACAGCTTTATACAAAAGGAAATTTGTAAATCCACTAGTTTCTTCTCAAATTTGCAATAAATTGGAGGATAAATTTTCGAACGTTAGAAAAAGAAGTGGATTCTCGAGATGATTGGTGTTCTCTTTGGATAACCAGATTTAACATCGATAACTGGTTTACAAGAAGAAAAATAATTCATTATCTCGGGGATTTTCCCGGAGCTGCCCTAAAGAAACGTATTCAACTCAACCTATTTTAACATCTGTATCGCTATTTCCCATTCATAGAATGGTTGCAAGAATTGTATGGAACATTATGTAATGCATACTATTTATTGTAATTCAAGTAATTCACTATTATAATAATAATAATAATATTCCGCTTTTATATAGCGCCTAATACATCAATGGTGATGTGTCTAAGCGCTTTACAGATATATATTATTACCCCGGTCATTGGATTCTGGCACGCCCGCACACAGTGTATGCACATTCTCCACTCCCTGGGGAGCATTCCAGCCAGTCGCCTGTTAAGCGCACACATGCTAAGCAAAGGACATTAACTTTCGCCATCCTACCGGGTACCCATTTAACACCTGGGTGGAGAGTGGCAAATGTAGATTAACGTCTTGCCAAAGGACGCTAGTGCTGTGGTGGGATTCGAACCCCGGACCTCGTGGTTCACAGTCCGGGGACTTATCCACTGATCCACAACACCTCCACCTCCACTTATCATTTTTGTATGAACTTAAACAACCTTGGAAAGTGAGAGGGGGAGAAAGTTGCCGACAGCAGGAAAAGATCGGAAATTAATCTTGATATAGGCCTACAAATATATCAACAAGTCATACAATGTAGTTCTTAAAAGAAAAAAGAATATGCGAGTAAAAATGACTATACATGTATTAGAAATGTTGGATACACAAAATACACAAATAAAAATAAACAATAGATTTCCAGGATGAAAATGCATTCAAGATACGCAGTGAGCATTTATGCAAAGACGTAGAAAGTGTACCCCCCCCCCCCCCCCCCTCATTCTAATTGTCGACAGCAAAGCTACAATGGTTGTCGGCAGACCTGGGGGTTGTCAAATTGGCAGCATTTTTACTCCTGTTGGTAAAATTGTCAAATAAGAACACTAACCTTTTCCTTTGCTTGTCGGCAAAGTTGTTCCTCACCCACCATTCCGCTGGCACATGACGCAACTGACATCCCAGTATAGCTTCCACAGAGCTGCTTCTTTTGGGATTACTGCAACAAGAAACAAGTAAACCCTCCCCCTCCTATTAAACTGTCTACCAACGCCCTAAGGTCTCCATATCACATTTAGAAGGAAGAGTATAGGATGTCATTGTATATTTCGTTCTGAGTTTAATGTCCTTTGTGTAGGAAACCCTGCGATCTGCGAGCTATTCAATTCCCTAAGACCAGTGAAGACATACGTATAAATGAAAATTTGTTCTCGCGTACTCTATGTAGGGCAACGCCCACTTTCTTATTCTTGCCAGGAAACCAGTGAGTGAATAATATTTTATTACCCCTTTCCACTTTGATGGAAATTAATCTTCTCAAGCACAAGAAGTGCTTTGCTAAGGTTTATTTGCTTTACTCTTCCATTGAGACATATACCCCGCACACCTCAATGCTAAACGTTATTATGACGTCATAGATATGTCAAATGGTAAGTGTACCCCGTATGTCCATTCTTTCCTTCCTCCTTTTATCATGCTCTCTCTCTCTCTCTCTTTCTCTCTCTCTCCCTCTCTTCTTCTTCTTCTTCTTCTTCTTTCCGATTGTTGGACGTCTGATGTATGATTAAATGTTGTATTTAATTTTCAGCGGTCAGTGGCGTATCCATGGATTTTAAAAGGAGGGGTGAACCTTACTTGACTTTTGTATCTCCATTTTTCTTGAGTTAACCGAAAAATTAAGGTTACACCACGCGATCTTCGTCGTGCACATGGTGCTCAGAAACAAAAGATAGGGGGCACACCCTTCTTGCAGTGGTCAGCATTATATCTGATCATTCTGATAGGCCAAACAAGGATATATGGTTTTCAATAAGTTGAAATAGATTTCGTATCGCGATATCTATTTTGACAGCGTTCTGCTTACAACAAAGTCAAACATAAGATCACCCAATGACATTTTTCTAATGACAACTGAAGAGAGAGCCATTTAAAGAGCAAATAAAAACATGCAAATAAAAAGTGAAAAGTTGGTGTTTCTTGAGTTGGCCAAAAATGAATGTCGTGCATATGGTGGTTAGAAACAAAAGATAAAGGGGGCACACCCTTCTTGTAGTGTCAGCATAATATATCTGATCATTCTTTAAGGCCAAACAAGGATATATAGTTTTCAATAATTTGAAATAATTTTGTATCACAATTCTACCAGACAGATCTCTATTTTGCCAGTGTTCTGCTTACAACAAAGTCAACATAAGATCACCCAATGACATTTTTCTAACATCACGTTTGTCATCTTCTCAAATCACAATCGGTTTTGGGTTTTTTCCATAAATTGAAAATTAAAAGAGCAAATTTTAAAATGCAAATAAAAAAGCGAAAAGTTTGGTGAAGATAGAGCCATTTAAAAGAGCAAAGCTGTTAAGTACTGAAGAAGGCCAATTTTATTTTTATTTACCAATGCAAATGTTCTTTTATCATAGTGTAATTTTTAGTTTGAAGTTTGAAGTTTATTTGATCCACATTCCACATTTACATCAAAACAATTTTTCAGTTTTTTTTACAAGCATAACTATCAATTTCAAAAGAACTCAGATCAAGTATAATGTACAGTAAATAGGTAAAAAGTTTGAGAAATATAAACGACTGGCAAAAGAGGAAATATGTAAAATGTGGGGAGCCTAAATAAAAAGCATTGCTTGTAAATGATTAGGCTCCCGTATAAAGTAATTCTGATTTAGATGCAATGAAAAGGGGGGACGGACTAGAAATATCAGATTTATAAAACGTACACGGAGAGCAAAGCTCAGAATATGGAGTAAAGAGTAAAGAGTAAAGAGTAAATTCAACAATTAAAAAAACACAATTTATATTTTTTATCATGAAGTCAAATTCAACTCACAAGTTAAAATGTGATAGATTTTTCACCTGTAAGTTCAATTCATATCAGCTCTAAGCTTATTTTCCCCTTTAAGAACTTCCAATGATGTACCAGGGGTGTCACGTATTTCATGTGTTTAAGGGCGTACTTATACCATGACCTTACCATCTCACGAATAAGAAAGGAGTACGATTGAAGTACCGATGAACATCTGTTCCCCTGTGGACAAAAGTTCAGTTTGACTTGTCTGATCTATAAGAACGGACCTCAAATTACACTGAATTCTTCTTTATGGTATACATGTGGTATACGCCTATAAATTTTCTTTTAAATCATAAAAGATATACCTTATTAAACAAGCGCATTTGAATTTGAATAAAAATGATATTTACTTGAATACATAATTGTTACCCACTTCAATTTCAATATCCAATCTTCAAAGTGCAATATGTGAATATTAAACTGTTTGTTTCTTGATATATTATTATGTCGTTCTTATATTTCGTTACTCTATACATGTTTTTTATTGAAGTTTTACTTTTGGTGTATTTTAATGTTCATTTTAGCTGTAAATATTTTCACAATTCGGCATCATTACTACCGCGATGAGAATATAATCAAACCATTGAAAAAATATGTACTTACTCTCCTTCATGAATAGAAAAATTGTTTAAAATTTTTGTCAGAAAACTGTCGTAATAAGTGTTATAATATTTCAATAGTTTTTTTTATAATCATTTTAATGAGATGTACTTATTTTGAAGATGAAATGGATCCGTTCTGTTCTTGAAAAGAAACGTTATTTTTACTTTAGCAGGACTGTTGTATATTTTAACTGAAATAATATTGAAAGCAAATTGATAGATTTTGTAATGCAGGCACCGCCGTAAAAGCACTATCACTATCATGTCTGAGTATTTGGACTTCCAATAGCCATGATAGCAAAGTAAATCAAGCAAGCACTAAGAAACACACTAAGAAAATAGGTACACTCTCCAAATGTAAATGATTAAACTGTCGTCAGCAACCATATGGCTAAAAAATAGGGAGAAGGACGGCGAGATTGATTTCCCCCCAAAGGGTCTTATTCTTTCTCTCTCATATTTTTTATTTCTATCTATTTCTCCTTCTCTCTCTCTCTCTCTCTCTCTCTCTCTCTCTATCCTTCTATGTCTCTGTCTGTCTCTCTGTATGTCTGTCTCTTTCTCTGACAAATACTAACACAACCTCACATGTACACTCTCCCTTATTTAATTGCGCATATCAATCGTTCCTTGGTCAGGGTGAAATATACATAAAAGCCGATCCTGATTCAGCTTGATGTATGATTTTCATAACATCTCTTTCAACTTCCTTACAGTGGATAGTGATTTTTTTCAATAAAAGCCTTTCATCACGTTCTCCGGCATTTATTCGACTAAGATAAGTGACCCTTTCAAATTACCAATGATATCTTTCACGATAGTGATGGATCCCCATAAAAGTAAACCTATTCGTCATAATTGCCCTTTCTTGTCGTTTTTAAGGAAATGACGACGATAATATTCTGTTTATGTTCTCAATATCCTCTCTATTTTCAAAGCAATGAATTTGTATCATTTATATAAATTTGTTCAAAAATAAATCTCGACATGTCAATTTATCAAATCCACGAAAAAGTGTATATTAAAGGGAAAGGCCATGTTTCAATTCATAGTGAATACAATTTATGATTTTTAAAAATGCGGAATATTCATATTATTATTATTCCTTATAATGACATTAACGTGAACCTTTTGGAGGAGAAAAATACTCCTTCCATTTAATGGAGAAAAAAAAATCTTCTTTCTTTTTTCAGTAGCAAGTGTCTGTTGGGCCCCGGTTTCATAAAACTTGTTATCAATAACAAGTTACAATAATTGTTGTAAGCTACTGAAATCCTTGAATCTGATTGGCTGAGAGTAAATCTGTCATAGGAATTGGGCAGTTGCTATTGATAGAAAGTTTTATGAAACAGTGCTTCTGCATGTATAACGATCTCACTTATCTCTCTCTCTCTCTCTCTCTCTCCCTTTCTCTTTCTCTCCATCACTCTCTCCTACCTCCTTCTCTCTTTATCTATCTCCCTCTCTTTCTTTCTATCTTTCTCTTTATCACCGTATCGCCTTTTTTTCTCCATTCGATTGAGGCACGTCCTCCTGCACTAACCAATGTTCCTTGTGTAAAACAATGAAATGCACATCAAGGTTCACAAACTATTAACGAAATGAAATTAAATTTTGTACATCCTGATATTATCACAATTATTGAATTGATACTTACCGGTAAAGGACATTGGCCGGTCAGTCGTCCACTTCCTTGAAACCAATGACATGAGTCTTCCAGGCCAGGAGATAATTCCTCGCACCTTAATGAATATTTTGTACACCTCAACTCACTGGTGATCTCAGCAGCTAAACAGATTAGGTTTCCAGGCTTGGAATACTTAATGAATAGGTATTTGGCTAGCGGACCTTAACCAATTTCACACAATTAATATCCCAGACGCAGTCGGAAGCATGTGACATTCTTTCTTTGATGTCGGCGCTTTATAAATTTTGAATTATAAAGACGTTTGGGGCTTAAACAGTTGCCAATATCATTAAATGTTTGGTCAAACGGTCTCAAGAGCCAAACCTCAACTGAAATTTGTCACCGCCGTGACTTACCTTCGTCATAACGTATACATGTCATTGTACCAGGACAAATAACGTTATGACACATCGCTTAAAGGCTTTCAACATATTGCCGATAACGATAACTGTAGCTATATTATGGGACGATGTAGGTATTGGATATCGGTATTGCTCACCAATTTAGTCTAATAAGCACTCAGCACCGATTATCGTGGATCCAATGCCTTTTCTGAATATACCGATTATATAATATCGTTGTTGTTATTGGTTGTGCGTGACCAGTCCTTTAGTTATTATTGTATCGAATACGTACAGATAGTATCGAAAATATGAGTGAGCAATTTGAGGAAACAGATCAGGTATGTAGACACTTCTTATACGTGTGGCTATCACCACAGTACTGATGTGGGTTTTATGATCAGTGATACGTATTCTATTCATGAGGCCTCACGTAATACCATAGGTCCAGATGGCTCGTAGATGGATGCCTCTCACTTTTAGATACATTTAGGTGAAGAATAACAGGAAACGCCCTTCCTGTCTCACATCCTCTACTATCCCGATGATGGATTTTTGGCACATTTGACATTGTTGATGCTCATTTTCATCTTAAAGTGACATTTTCTAAAAGTCTAGATAATAATTGATTCCATATACAGGTTTCCCCCACTAACTCCAATTTTCAACCACATCACAAGCAAGGTATTAGTTGAAAAGGGCGATAAAATTTACAACCACGTCACAAGCTACTAATTGAGAGGGAGACAAATTCTGTAGCAAGCTTATATCATATCTTAATGACAGATACTTCCATGTACCATGTATACTCTACATACTTTGACCTGATTTAAATAAAGAATCGTAGAGAAACCGAGGAAACAATTTTCTCTGAATATGAATATGGTGAAGGTAAAGTGGTCTTATTATTATCATTGTATGAAAAACAGATCGAGCGAGTATTTCATTCATTTCCACAATTGGATCAGCCTGAAGGATACTTCATGTTGAAAAAAAATCACACAAAAGGTTATATGAAATAAGACTTCATAGATAGATATAAATAATCAATGTCTATCTACTTGTGCATTTGAATAGTTATTTATACTACGCCACAAATATAATTTTCAGTTCATTGTTTCCTTTGTCAAAAAAGAAATTGTGTTTTTTCTATAAACATTCATCAGAAATGTCTACGTTCTACATTATATTTTTTTTGCTAGTACGTTTACTAAACGCACTCATATTCAAGAAATACATAAGAGGAAAATGTCTCGTTTAACAGAGTAAGCAAAATATATTTGGTCTGACACTGTCTAACATCATTTTTCAAACAGCTTAATAAATTGATTCATGAACAATTTAACTTCTTACTCCTTTTCACCGGAAAATGTTCAGTCGTATATTTTAGAAGTAAGCATGAACCCAACTCTTATATTGGCATAGTGTACCCTTCAAATTTAAATGTCGAGTACTTCTGAAAAGTCAACTTCATTTTTGCCATAGAAACACATTACCCCTTCTGAAATCTTCTCAAAGATGCTTCTCTCTCTCTCTCTCTCTCTCTCTCTCTCTCTCCCTCCCCCTCTCCCTCTCTCTCCCTCTCTCTCTCTCCCCCTCTCTCTCCCTCTCCCTCTCACCCTCCTCTGTCTGTCTGTCTGTCTCTCTCTCTCTCTATGTCTGTCTGCTTCCTCTCTATGCAAATCACCAATTGTTCTGATCATGAAATCACTGAATCTTTCAACTGTGGACATAATTTCAGGCATATTTAGCATATATTTCATATTCATCAGTGACTATTATTTTAAAATAATTTCATTACTTTTATTTTCATTTATCTCTTACAATTGGCCTGACTTTGGCATTTTCCACAAAGAATTCCATAAACTGCTGATAGGATGTGCTTTCTGTCCGTATAAATTATTCAACAGACCTTTTGAGACGGTTTTTTCCAATACTGCCAGTCTCATTACCAAATCGTGATTGAAAGAATTATCACAACACCATGGGTCTTTAACACCCAATTATCAAGCGTTTTACAGTAATTGTTCAACGCTGGTTTACATATAGCCATCTAAATAATCTTTGAATTATCTGTCCTGTTTTCAATAGCTTACCCTCGATATTAGGCTGGCAAGACCCCTAGCAAGGCCATGGCGGATAACTGCAAGTACTGTTTAATATGTTTACATAGCATCGGCTTCAACGGTCGTCAAAATATTATTAATATGGATAATTTAAATAGGCAATTATATCGAGTATTTGGTGTTTATGCAAGCCTTTGTTGCTGGTTTTTTTCTTTTTCTGCTCATGTTTCTTTTACCGTTTTTATCTTTATTGGTTTGTGCAGGAATTTCAGTTGGAAAGTGTAAAATCTATTAAAGATTTTCGTTTGATTTGAATGTGAATTCGAATTTGAATGTGAATGTATTGACAATATCGCGGAAAGGAACAAAGTATATTATCATAATTTCCATAATATTGAAGTGAGATGAATCATTCGGAAAAAAAATATTAATGAAAGAAGGAAGGAGTGAATATCAAATATTTACAAATAACGCACTAAACGTCATCAAAATAACAATTAAAATTCTAGAAGAAAACAAATCAAAATTAATTGTTGTAAAGCTTAACCCAATGCCCACTGGGCCCAGTTTAATAAAACTTGTCATCAATGACAAGTTGCAATAACTGTTATAAGCTCCTGAAATCCTTGCATCTGATTGGCTGATAGCAAATTTGTCGGTAAAAACCACTGACAAGACATTTGATAAAACGCCCCAGGTGTATTAGGTCATATAATGACTCACTCAGTAAAAATGCCGCAGGTGTTTTTGAAACTACAAGTGTTTTGAGTTAAATATTATCTTATTTTTTTAAATTAGTAATCACGTGTTATCAGAGGTAGATGTTGAAATGTTAGAGTAAACTCGTTACTGACTATTATTTGCACTATAAAACCATAGTAATGAAAAGTTTTACTCCTTACCATGTTCCCTTGGTTCTATCTTCGTTTTAACTGTCTTCACATCTTCTTCTGTATTTCTTTTGTCTCTCTTTGTCATTCTTTTCGATGAAATTTTAATCTTATATATTGTAATTTTGCATGTTTTTTTTTATTTGTAAAACTATTACAATTCAGCCATCCGGCTGCAAAGATATGTTCTAATAAACTTTGAATTGAATTATTTGTCTTTTTTTTCTTTTCTTGTCATTCTTTGTCCTTCGTGGTCTTTCGTGTCCTTCCATGAGACCATTGCTCTACATCTGAGCCATCAGATAACATCAATGTTATGTTTGATGTTAGTGAAATGATACAGCATAGTCCGAGTAGTGACAGTTTTAGTGACATTGAAAGTATCATTGCATCGTTCACCTTGCATGCTATGGCTCCAGGCTTGATCTTCTAACCCTCTAAGGATGGGTGCTTTCTATTCATTAAATATTGATAGGCACACATCAAGAACCCATCATCTTCATCGCCAGGGTTGGCTATACTAAACAGGGTT
The DNA here is from genome assembly GCA_025617745.1 of Heliocidaris erythrogramma. Taxonomy (NCBI): domain Eukaryota; kingdom Metazoa; phylum Echinodermata; class Echinoidea; order Camarodonta; family Echinometridae; genus Heliocidaris; species Heliocidaris erythrogramma. The sequence goes on along the minus strand of CM046860.1, from coordinate 8,555,600 downwards.
CTGGTAAGCCCATCATTCTACCAATCAGGGAATGTGTTCACATTGTTCCTGTCCTTGAGGTTAGTATCCAAGAAAACCCCTTTCCTCAGACTTAGGCCAAAGTTGTTGAAATTTAAAAATCATGGATGTTGCCTATATTTTTGGAAGAGTTCAATCACAATAATGATGTGTTTTTGATGAAGCAACCTGCTGATTACTTTTGGAGTAAACTGTGATGTTGTATTTGTTATCCATCAGAAAATGGTCATGTGTGGTGAACGGAGACTGTATTAATGATATTCTCTTTAGTGTGAAGGCCGTTTGAATTAAATTATGTCCCCATTGACCTTCCTTTCCCCACTGTGACTGTATAAGGTTTAACAACTTATTCGTTTATAATTCGTTATGGATGATATGATACCAGTTTAGTCGACCTCGCATCCCTGATTGAATACTTCAACAGTGGTAAGGCCTCTCTTGTAAGATGACCACTTTGGGCATGGCAGTCTAGAAACATAGAAATGAGAATGTATGAGAGAAGACCTCATTTTCCACTTACAGCCTATTTATATCCAGCCCTCCTCTTCTTCCGAACCGCTTTCCAAGTTCAGCTATTCATCCATTAGGAATGTATATACCGCAGAGATATTCCTGAAGTAAGATCGCGTTGAGTTTACTTTTCTTGATTGGCGCGCCTTCGTCTACGCGTACGTTGTATCATCTACATATGACCAACCAATCTGATTAATGGTGCGAGATTGTGGTTTAAAATAGAGTATTTCCTGGGAAAGGGGTCCAATTTACTAAACATGCTAAGAGAACGTTGGTGTGTTATTCAGAAATAACGATCCATCCCTTGCTTACCTTTTCCTCTGTAATAGTTCCATAGCCTAAAGGAGGTCAGGAGTGGGTAGTAATTGTTCACAACTAATTGATCTATTATTGTTAGTATTCCATTCCACTCCCACTCCTCGTGGTAATTAATTAATCTGAATACAAGCTTATCTTCGTAACCAGCAATTAGGAACGAGGATTTCATTTTAGGAATACATGAATGCTTAGCTTAGTACAGGTACTGTACCTTTTCTGGAACAAGTTCCAATCAATAATCCGAGAAAAAAATAGTATGGATAGCGGAGAAAAAAGGGGAATACATGAGAGTTGATTCCGTTAATAAAAATCATACATGATTCATATTCATTCAATGATTAAACATAAAACAATGTAATAACAACTAACAATACAAAGAAGGGTATTAAGAAGAATACAAAAATAATTTACACAAACGGATCATTATTGATCATTAATGACGATAGTGATGATTAAGAATAAGATAATTATTACGAATAACGTTGGTGACGATAACGATAATGTTGATGACGACGAAGACTTTGGTGATATAGGAGTGCTGATCCAGATCATGAGTAACATAGTGATAATCATCATCATCTTCCCCATCATAATCATCATCATAATCTATAATAAACTATGATCGGTTCTCTCTCTCTCTCTCTCTCTCTCCTCCCTTAATCTAGTTCTTCGTCTCACTCTTTTTTTTTAGTCGGGCATTGTAATCCTATACTCATGGATGAACAGATGAAGCAAGGAAAATGTTTCAGGTTCGTGTTAATTCATATAATGACTGCGATCTTAAATCATAGATATTAAGTTATTATTACATTAATGTAAGATGAGAACTTTTCAGTCACAACATTCGATACATTAGTGAAACCAAAGACAGACACGGCATAGCACTTCTGTAAATAGGAAATGGGTACCCAAATACGAAGATATTATAGACAAAAATGTTTGATAACCACGATTACAATTTTAACACATTTGAAGGAAATGCTATACTTTCAAGGCTTTTAAAGTGTTTTCGAATAAAATCATGGGGATTAGACTCACATAAATTTTTGTCCTCGTACTTTCCTTGGTACATTAATAGCATGTAGCAAAGGTGAGGAGTTTACCTTCCTTAAAGATATTATTAATCTCGCACACCTGCAATCGAGATAAATGCTTCATCTTAGTTCGTAACTCCGGGCCACGATGATGACAGATTCCTCACACCATTTCCAAGGAAACTGATCGGTTATAACAAGGTTCAATGTCCACGAATTTGTTATTTCTTAATGCGGTATTGCATTTTGAATATAGCTGGCGTCTATCTTGATATCGTCCCATTTCCTTATCTTTTTCAATCAAATCGCTTTGCCACAAGACATACAGGATTGTACTACATACAGGTATGCTCTAGCGAGTTTAACCTTTAAAACCTGGCGTCCACTAGGGCGCGGACAAGACGCGGAATGCAAAATTATAAAATTCGCATTCATTTAGCAACCTATCCACATATTCTTGAAAGATTCCGTTCAATATCTTTATCATTTCTAAACACTTCCCGGCGTTTCCGCACTTTCGGCATGTTCGGGAGAGAGCTAAATTTCCGCGTCTAAATTTTGGTCTAGACCAAAATTTGGACGCGGAAATGAACTTCCTGACACCTTTGGCGACTTGTCTGCATTGTTGTGCGGACATCGTCAGAACATCCCGCCTTTAATTCTTCGCCTCCTGAAAGCCTCTGCGGTGCGGGCAGATTCGCGAATGCAAGCGGAAGCCACGCAGAATGTTTCACGAGAGCGCGGATCCGATGCCGATCTTTACAAGCGAGTGCGCGAAGCCGAGGAGACCTCACGGGTTCCGGCTCATTGACCCTACGGAGGGGACTAGGTCTCATTCTAGACCGAGAAGTCTGCTCAACGCACCGAGCCGGACTGTCCAGAAGATACGACCGCCCCCCCCCCCCCTAAAAAAAAAAAACAAAACAAAAACAAAACAAAACAAAACAAAACAAAAAAACAAAACAAAACAAAACAAAACAAAAAAAACAAAACAAAACAAACAACAAACAACAAAACAAAACAAAACAAAACATCAAGTGGAAGGACTCTCTTTGATGACCGAACCTGCGAGCTCCTCGACAAAAGTAAAACTGAAAACAAAAATAATAAAAACAAATAATCAAACCCGCACGCAGATGGCGTCAATATTCGGAACCGAATCGTACGCCATAAATCCGAAACAACAACAACAACAGCAACGCTGAAAGAGAGAGGGAGAGAGGGGGAGGTGGAGGGAGAAGAAAGTAGGGAACGGTTTGTGCTCAGATACAATAAAGCACAAACTTTTCATATGATGATGAATGTGAAATGTATATGGATCATTACCATTTCTCCAGTTACCTAACTTGATCATCTTCTAAGTAGAGCACACGGTAGTAGTTCAAAGGGGACATAATCCACAAAAACTTAATATTGGGTAATCGCTGATTAATCTTCGAAACCGTATGTTCTTAATCACCAATGCAACAATTAATTATTTACGATCATCTTCGCTATCCTGCTATTTTCTTCTTGCAAAAAAATTCTATAAATATCTGCAGCAGTTACTGAGCCATAGAAGATACGGAGCGTAACAAATGGCAATATGTTTACGGAACAGTGTCCTGAATAGGAAGAAATTGGAACCACCAAACATTTCGCCTTTGAAGTAAAATGGGAAATGAAAAGAAATAGCGAGAAAAAGAATTCGAAAGGACAGTGGAAGAAACTTCGAGAGAGAGAGTACTGATAGCTTGCAAATTACGTAACGATGCGATGTACTTCTCTTGATTTTCTTTTATTTCTAAAGACGCCTATATCATAATAATCATATGACAAGTTCCGAGGCGTGTCCTCAAAACATATTCCCTTGATACAATTAAGTGAGATTCACCTTATCACATTATCTAAAGCTTTCAAGAACCCTTCAACCTGATGTAAAGTTTTAATTTACTTCAAATTCGACAGCGCCACTTTCATTATGACTGTCCAAAAGGTATTTCTTATATTCGAGTTCTCATTCCCAATTGCGATAGCAGAAACTTCAAATTCTTATATAAATCGTGAAATTTAGTCCAAAAATATGCGTTGTTTTGAATTCTAATAAATATGTTTAATGCGTGGTATATTTGCGAAATTGTGTTATATTTGTTTTGTACTATGGCTTTGCGTCTAAACGGATATATGGCTTGTCTAACATTCAAGTTATTTTCATTTATTCATAAAGAGTCCTTCAGAACAGTTGGTCTGTTTTTATTTTTAAAATTTTCAACGTGGCCTTTGTTTTTGTTTAAAATAAAATGCACACAACGTCACTTCAACATGCAAATGTGTGTGTGTGCTTTTATCAGTATCTTATTACCTTAACACAAGACCCAATTGTCGATCTACTTATTCGGCGAGAAACATGTCTTTAAAACCTTGCGTTGGTTTTTCATGGTTATTATCTAGTTTCTGCAAGGCATTTTTCAATGTTATAGCGCATTAGTAAATCAGACGTTTTCAATTCTTTACCCGACCTACAAAACTTAGCAACTCTACTGAATAATTCAATTTCGATTCTTCCTTTCCTGGTGTCAACATATTTCTCTCATTAATCTTTCATATCACGTTTTTTGAGAGCCAGAAGGACGTTATCTCCGTGTTAAAGTATATGAGTTAACGCCCTTTTGGCTCCAGACGATTATTGCTGCAGATAAGGGGATAGATTTGCCTTCATGATTCTTTAATTGTGATTCCTTCGATTGGCATTGGTGGGAGCAGCGTAAAACGTTGCAAAGGAGATTTTTGTTTTATTTTTTATGATTTACATAGAAAGTGATACAAATTTACAAATTGGCTAACATTAACAACATAGTTTTTGAACGCCATGTGATGGGGAACGGTAAGAAAACTACTGACAAACGTATCCGCACTTCATGTCGATATTCATAAAACACGGACTACTTTATAGTCCTATTACTTTAGTCCGACTGAGGGTGTTCAGTTCGCGGGTCATCCCATAGACAAATTTAAAACCCGATTTAACACCCGATAAAAATGTCCGTGATCCTGTAGGCCTAACTGTAGGTGAATGAACGAAAAATCATGTAATCATAAAGATTGTTTTTCGTGTTCATTAAAATTTAATGAACACGAGAAAATTATTTTCGCATATTAATTTCGCAACAGAATTACAGTCATTAAGACGTAATGTAGAACGTGCTGACAATTTGGTCTTCAACTAGTTTATGAGCTCCTTCGTTTAACATGCCGAGTAACATCTCTAATTGTGTTTTGTTAGGCCCTCGTGATTAGATTTAAAAAGAAACAAACATTACAAACAACATACTACGTTGATTCATCCACTTTCCAGAATACGCCCTTCATCTTTATCCCGATAGGAGACAAATAGAACAAAATAACAATAACAATTTATAAAGATTTAACGAAATTTACGAAGCACCTACAAGCTTACAATTTGAAGAGATACAATGGAGAACAGCATTCTTACTTTTTAATTATTATTATTATTTCAGGGTTGGAGTGGCCTCTTATGCAAGGCAAAGAGCGTTAAGACGATCACCTGCAAATAACCTTGATTATACAATTATGAAGGACACAATGTTGTTGACAATGATGGCGATTCACATTCATACAGCGCCACATTTCTGTTAAAAAACATTAAAATTGGTGTTAGCATTCGCTAAGAAAGAATGATAAAAAGTTTTTTTTACAAAAATTTCAAAGAAGAACTCTGATCCACATATAAAAGTTTTAGCAAATCCCACTGGGGCACAAAATGGTGAAGTTCGGGTCACGTGCTTGAGTGCCCTTTACCCAACCTTTATACGAGTATCGTGTTATTAAGTTTTTTCCCCCATTTTCTAGAAAATTTTCACACGTCCTCCGGGGATGAGCGAGTAAATCCTCCCACCAGTTTCATCTCTCATATATCTCACCTTTGAATGGCTTAGGGAAACTACTTCTCCCTCACCATGGCTACCGGCTAGTTGCTCCTCGTATACCACACATAGAAATATGATGCCATATATTTTCACCTCACACGCTTATTTCAAATTCCAGTTCAGACAAAACCTCTACACTCCCCTAGGTATCGATATTCAATATGTTTTTTCTTATGCAGTTTCTTTCTTCTTAAAAAAAAAAGTGTGTCTACTTCGCGATTGGATTGTGGGCGATTGAATCCCGTGAATAGTGTGAAAAAATCGTTCGTTAGACGCGCTAATATGATTTATCGGAGTGATTCTGCGTCGTATTATTTTGGCTTCTTTCACTTGATAACATAAACCCCATATTTTTCAATTCCAGAGGGTTTTTTGCTAGGAAAATTCATAGATGCATTTCACTTTTACGCCAGTTACAGATCTGTTACCTACTTAAGCTTTATAATGCGAATGTTTCTTTTTCAAATACCCCCTTTCTTTTTTTTAAACCAATGTCTTTAAAGATCAACCAAGTATTCTAGGTGTAATGTTTTATCCCAGTGCATTGCAATGCATTGATCTTTAGGCTTTAAAGTTTGCATCTTAAAGTGCATATTGTACATAATTCTATCTGCTGTGAATTTCTTGCTATTGTACAATAATATATATTTAAAAAAATATTTTTCTTGGGTGAATAATATTGAATTGATGTTGACTACAACACAAACAACAGCAATAACTTTCTGTCATGGACATACGCCGAGTATATGAATAATAGTATAAACTGAATACTAAACTTTATATATGAAATTCCAAAGATTTATTCATAAAATAGATAAAAACGGAGACTTACAATGCACTGTCTATAGTGACATACAGTCAATACAATTATCAAGTCATTGTGTTTGCTCCAAATGAAATGGTAATATATCTGAAATTAATAAAGAAATCTTAAATCATTACATCTGGCCTTACGATTTAATTCCGAGAACGGTTTCATCAGCATCAGCTTCATATCTGAAATTGTTTACATAACATGATTATGTTATGACCATTTGTTAAAAGAAATAAAACATCTGTACAGTATTTGCATAATGTACCCTATTTGAGGAATAAAACGCCTCAGGTTGATAACATGTTTATCATTTACTTCATAATCATGTGATAAGTGCTAGTTCACCTCCCTCCCCCACGAAGAATTCTGTAAATGCAATTGCCTGAATAAAATCAACACGTCTTCCCCGGTGGCTTAATTAACATACCCAACGTTTTATCATGTAATTAACTCCCAAGACAATGCAGGCAATTGTTTACAAAAGTGCCGTAGAGAAAAATAACCACCAGATAACTGGTGACTTGAAAGTGTTTGCGTCACGTTCGCTGATGTCTTCAGCAATTTTAAAGTTAAACAAATGGCAATTGTTTTTACTACCCAAAGCTGGTAATTGGTCCATTTCAATTTCAATGTTATTAGCGTATTTGTTTAGTTCAGACATTAACATTATTCAAACATTTACATCATGTCAGTAGTTGTCTAGAAAAGTATAGACCCTGTTAAAAATAAGTAGTGAACTTTAGAAATGTTTAAAAATCGTATTAATAAGCTCCCGGTGAAGGATTTTTTATTGTATTAGGCACAATTTTTAATTATACATCTTTTCGACATTCGATTCCATGCGAATCGTTGGCGTGCCCCGTGAAAATACACCTTAATGAATGCAAGGACAGAGGAGATGCATGCAAAAATGTTGGCTGTTTTTTAACTAACCTGCGCGCTCCATATCAGTCCGTACACCGTCTTGAATTATAACCATTACTGTGTGCCCTTAATGTGCCGGGTACATGCCGACATGTTCTTAATGATGAAAGGAAGTAATACACCCCTTCCTAAATCTGTATGCCCGTTGCATTCAAGGAGTCATTCCGATTACTTTTATAACTACGCTAATCAAGCCTATGAAAGATTGTTAAGACATGCTTAAGTAATTCGTATTAAACGCAATGTTCCCCCTTCTCATCTTGCAATTATTTTTTGTACGATGTCACTTTCACATGGTGCATCAAAGTCAGTCAGTCACTGACGCATGATGGCGTCAAGATGGACGTATTGTGTGCAATAGGTCATTATCACGCTTTTCACCTTGTAATTTTTTTCTCCTTATAAAAATATCTATTTCCCATTTCTCTTTTCTCTTTTACCCCCCTCTCTCTCTCCTTCTATCCCCCCTCTCCCTTTACCACCCTCTTTCAAACACTCTACCCCTATTTCTACACTTTCTACACTGTTAAAAAATATGTGGGCATTTTTACAGGAAATTTCCTGGCAGTCGAAACGCCAGGAGTGCACGTTATTTTACAGCCTCATGTAAAACTACAGTCTGTAAAAAATATTTCCGTTTTTTTACAGGAAAGAGACTGTAAATTTAAAATAATTTGTCGTCAGTCTCAAGGAAAGCCAGAAAGTCTGTAGTTTTACAGTTATTAGTGTTTAGCCATGCTTTATGTTATTCTATTCTCTACCTTAATCTATCCTATCCTAAACATATGCTATCTAGTTAATTGTGTGTGTGTAATTGGGTTTTTACAGACGTGTATCTGGGACCGACCTTTAACGTCACCATCCGAAAGACGTGACTCAGTCTCGAACCTGGGTCCGCTGAATCAGTTTATAACTTCCACTGGTAGCTGGATTACAGGCGCACGCCACAACGCCCAGTTAAAAATTTCAATTTAATGCAATCTTTTATATGCACCTTATATTTTTTTTATTCCTTTTGTGACAGTTACTAAATCGGGCAACCCCAAACCATACGCTTACTAAAAATTCATGAATATTCATATAAGTGTTTTCCCACATATTTGGTAATTTAACAGAGTAACTTGTTAAAATATGAGAAAATGTTTTTTAACGGTGTTTTTTATCGGGCGATTGAAAATAAATGCTGATTTCCGGTAAACCAACAAACTTGCTGTTGTTTTACAGGAAAAAGCCTGTAAAATTGAAATGACGGCAATAACTTGTAATTTCAAGGGCCAGGAAACCTGTAGTTTTACAGTTTTTTTTTACAGTGTATGTCTCTGTAATGTCTTTCATTATCTTCCTCTCTCCGTTCCCTCTTTCTCTCCCCCTTTCTCCCCCTTTCTCCCCCCCCCCCCCCTCTCTCTCTTTATTTGTTCGTCTCATCTCTCTCTCTCTCTCTCTCTCTTTCTCTCTCTCACACACACGCACACACACCCACACACACACACACACTCTCTCTCTCTCTCTTTAAATATCTCATTTCTTTCCATCCCCTTCTCTGTCCTGTTTATCCCCTCCTTTCTATTATTTCCTCAATCTGTCTTGTCCTCTTTGTTTTAATTCCTTTCATTCAAACAGCCAAGCACTATTTCACCTCATCTCCCGAAACCCCAGCCGTGCCCTTTGGTTCTTGGCCACAATTTTTTTTCTGTATTTAACTACGCCTGAAAGAACATTAATGATGAGTTGGACGGAAAATCAACATTAAGTGTTTTCGAATTACATAGGGAAAAGAACCCATGGGGCGTCAACTGTCTGCTTAAATTCTTCGTCCCTATTTGCTCATGCTTTCCTGATGTCTTCATCTAAAGGCAAAAAGTCATGCATTTCGTAATTTCAAATTCGCTGAAAACTTGATTGTGTTGGTGTTGCGTCAACAGTTCTGATTTGACGCCTGAGCAGTACGTCAGCACAATCATGTATACATGAAAACGGAAGTCTCACCATTCGAGAAAAGTGACGAGAAGAGGATAGCCACAGGCGTGCCATACGGGTACATTTTCGCCGCTAGGGGTGATGCCTCTTTCACGAATATTAGCTTTCTAGTTTCTAGAAACTGAAACTTGACCATGATTTTTAAAAAATCGTTTTAAACATGCTCTAGAGAGAATTTAAAAATACATATTGTGGTATATCGCTGCAGGAATATTAGGGTATTCGGGCACCTCTCTCCAGAGTGCTGAACATGAAGTGACGGTTGAACGAATATTGATAGTTTCGAATATCGAATATCAATATTCGGTCCAAACGGAATGATTATGAACTGTTAAAACATGTCCTTCCAGTATATTTATTATTGCTGTGGAATTAATCCGCAATTTTAATGAGAGTACTATTTACAAGTATGGTACTACATGTACTAGTATAACGCCCAAAGCCAATAATAAACACTCATACAAAAACGTAATATTTCCTTTCGATATTGTTTTATTCATATACGTTAGATGATAAGCAAGAAATTAAGGAAATGCATGAACCGTGGATATATTTCTGTATACATGAATCAGAGTACATCGTGTACAACTTTCAAATACGAATAAATAATGCTGCTTCTTGGAATAATATAACGTGATACCAACCATAAATAGCATGCCATGAACATATAGCAAAACTGTATACTCGAGTTTCCCAAAGGTTGGTTTCCAAGATGATCTGATGATACGATTAAGTCATACAATGTGATTCTGTGATAAGCTAGACGCATATGCAAAGAACTACAAATGAAGTAATCAAACAACCATGATTTATATGGAACAATTAAATGGTATTGCACAACAGTTATCAGGCATAATGCTTAATTATTACATCATTCATCACTCTAAATGTTTATTTTTGTGTAATATCATATCTATGCAATATCTCTGGGCCTACACTGTAAAAAATATCTGTATTTTTACAGGGGAAAAAATACAGATTAGTTCTGTATTTACTCATAACAGCTAATCTGATGTTATTTGTACATCAATGTCATAGGAGAAAGTTACAACTAATCTGTATTTTTACATCAAAAGTTATGGCGACTCTGCTGACGCCAGATTTGCTGTAAAATTACAGACAGTTGTTTACAGTGTATGTAAATAGTTTATGTTTATATTACAAAGTGGATCATTATTTTGACAACAGTTCCCAGCATCAGGAAAATAAGACATAAACTAACATGCAACGCAATTTCCTTGCACAATTGCTTACAGATCTGATTCAATAAAAAGATAGCTATCGAGAAGAGAAACAAACCATATTTTCGCCTTGTATATGACTCTGCTCAGGGAAATATTGAAAAATATTTCCATGTTATAGTTTATTTTGAGACTGACGCCAGGCTTGCAATCTGCCAGAATGACCAATTCATTTTATAAAATGGAAGGCAAAATTTGACCCGATTTGCTGACCATTCTTATAGGTCATTTGACAGCCCATGCAATATTCGTGTCCCCCTATAATAAAGGGTATGTACAGAGTGGTGTTTTGTTCATCTCCTTCAGCGGTTTCGCTACGATTTATTTTATTTCTCAGGACGGCATATTGAGAAACACAACAACAGAAATGGTGGAAAATGGTGTTTTCAACTATGTAACAACGAGATGAATATGAAGTATTTTGATTTTTTTTTGCAAGGGAATATATATATTTCTTTGTCAAAAGATTACAGCTGTACATGTACATGTTAACATGTATATCACCCTGGTTCCATCTTGGACCTCAAACCCTTAGTTTCAAACCTTATTCACCACCAGGCACATCGCTAGACCATATTTAAATAATGTTAGCGTCCTGCTCCGACTCCGACAAACTGTTCCGGGAATGCTAACACGTAGTATGCAATTATGGCGTACTATGCATGTGAATTTAATGTGTTTTTTAAATCAAGATATACTTTGCTAAATTGATTAAGCTTTAAGTTAATCAATCCACTAACTTCAGTTCCAAAAAATAGTTCTTTCAGCCGAAAACTAAATTCCATGATGTGTGACGTTATGACATTATGCATCTTTGTGACATTAGCGGTTGTAACAGCCCTCTTATAGGATTGTGGGAATAAAAGGGGGCGACATTGTACCCTCGCCCCACCCGCCTTTATGAAACATTTAGGGCTAAAAATATCCATATTTAATAAACCTGATTAAGGGAAAATGGAATATAGTGATGAGTTATAATTATTCTACCCCCACCTCCCCCCCCCCCCCCAAAAAAAAATAATAATAATAAATAAATAAATAAATAAAATAAATAAATAAATAAATATAAAATAAAATATAAATAAATAAATAAATAAATAAAATAAAATAAATAAATAAATAAATGAATAAATAGATAAATAATTTTTTTTTAATGAATAAAAATAAATAAATTAAACAAAATAATAATAATAATTATAACAAATTAGTAACTAAATGAATAAATGAATAAATATCAAAACAATTAAAATTGAAAATTGAAAATTAATGAATTAAAGAGTCAATCTAAGAGCTATTCCTTCAATATGTGGGTATTGTAACAGGCAGCATAACTTGGATTCCGTACACTCACCCTCCTTTCGGCGTGTTTATGTATATACTACGGACATTCGGAGATGATATTATATATAATTCATTTTCGAAAATAAACAAGGAAGCACTATTCTGACAGCAGGCTGTAATTTAAGTTGTCTTCCTTCTCTATTTTCAAACACATATTTGTCGAGAGTCGTAATAACATTTTGTAACTCAATACACGCCTTCCTTCAACAGGACATAATGAAAATAGAAATGGGCAACCAACGTCGTTGTCCTGTTGGAATAACGAAATTTCCCTTGAGATTTTGCAGATGCCTTTTCCTACCTGTAAATGGAATACAATCTTTCTTCTGGCTAACGACCTCTAGTACTCTACCTCGCACATATACATTCGTTCTAATTTGCTTTTGGCATTGGAAGTCAAAGCAGATTATCAATACTGTCATTCTACGTGTTTTCATAACAACTACGAAATGGGGTAAATATAATAATCCAGTGATAATCCAACGTTATAAATGTCAAATGGAGTTATTTAATAGTAGTTGGCATCATAATCGTATTTCATTTGGTAATAATGGTAACAATGATAAAATATCATAGAAGTAATAATGAAACGAATCATGAACATCATATTTGTGTAAAATAGTGCAATATTGTCATGAAAACTGACATAAACATGTAATTACAAGGAACATGTATGATGAAGACGCCAGTATATTAATGACATCAAATAACATGACTTATAGAAGAGCCCATCGATATGAGTTTACATTCACTTTACTTTCATCCAGATATACCAACTTTATAATTAATATAAAAATGTTAACAATATGTCATTCCCCAGGGTTAAGAGAGGCAATAAAATGCTGGTCTTGAGAACGTATTATGCACAACTGAAAACTGCACATGTGTTCAGAGAGAAAGGTATATGCTTTCCAAACATATTTTGCGAACACAGGCACAAGCGGATCTTGTAATCAATACCAACGATATATTGCAAGGCATATTAAGGCACATTCATCAGACACTAATTGTTTATTATCTATTTTTAAGGCATTTTCGTTGGTACCTTTCGCAAGAATAAGCATTGAATTAAGACCACAAATAATGCTAAATACGCCTTGGTTCTCACAGAACACAGTCATGGCAGTTTACTAAATATTTTCACATTATAATAATATTCCCTCTAACCATCCGAATAATCTACATCTCACTTTTAGATTTCCATTTCAAACAAGTTAAATATACGTATAGGATGGAATGCCTGGCCAGTAGTACCTTGCTTAATCATGTATCTTTATGATTGCCGTTAACTTCCTCAATATATCAGGTACAGTTCTGCACTGCCTCGTGTTCTTCAATTTTTCATTTCATGAAACAACACGTGTGCATCATTCATTTCTGATCAAACTTGAAGAATCTCGTCACGTCACCCACGATAAAAGCTAAGGTTATCAAGATATCGAGCAATTGGATCCATTGGCCTCTGCCCTTTTGTTCTCTTTTGCACGAATTTGTTCTGAAAGTTATAAAATAGAATAGAATAAGACCACAATAGGCAAAAGAATAGCAATAAAACAAATCACATAAAAACAGATATGACATTTGGGGGTCGAGGGTTGCATTTATAAGTAATAGGTATATGGCGAGATACAGTGTATACAAGGGTCTGATGATACTGAGGAATCAAGGAAACCAATTTGTCAGTTTGTCGGTGACATCAGACTAGATTTGTCATTCCATTTTGACCTGGGTACAGTTATTTGTCCAGGGCGTCTAAGTGCCCTGGTTAGATCCAAACCAACAGTAGACACAATGTCTACAGAAGTTCACATTCAGGCATGATGCCAGTCTCTCCGTGGCCTTATTTAAACGATATTGCGGAAAGCGTGGTACAGTTTATGAAACCCCATTTCACGCAGGAGTCCATGAAGTAAAGTGTCGGCATTGATTTGGTTAAATCACATAATCGAGACCTCAAATTATTCAATATCCCTCATGCCGTTAAGGATAGCTATTCGGCCGTAAACATGATATCAGTAAAATCTATATTTTAAATATACGCAAATGTAGAACAAGCAAGCATTGCCTACCTCATAAGGTAATCCATCGACCCAGCTATCGAGCTGAAATTAATTTGTTTTTTTAGTAGCGACCCTCATAATGACGTTTCTAGGCCAATGCTCTCGGTTAACTCATTTTGTACGTGACATGTCTTTGTCGTTCATAACCACTTATACAGTACGTATTAAAACTTATACGCCTACCAAGCCTTGATAGATAATTAGGAGCACTTTAATAGTACTGCCTCTTAAGTTAGTCATGTTAATTGTGCAGTAAAAAATAATTTGTTTTCCATAACTTATTCATATCTCTGTCATCTGCAATAAAAAGTATCAATGTTTTAATATTCAATGTCAAAATATCATTTTGCCAAGTTATCGTTGATGCATGGTCTACATGAAGATTTGATATTCATTTGTTCAAATTATAAAAATCAATTCAAATGCAGTCGTGGTAAATATACCTCCATACGGAAACTTTTTGTTTTGTTTTGTTTTTTGTTTTGTTTTTTGTTTCATTACACATTTCCATTATTTCCAACCTTTCCTTTAAGCAAGGAAGATTAAAAACTGTCGTCCCAGTTTTAAGTAGTGTTGACAGAATGTTTAATGAGCAGTTGCCTTCAAAATGGTATATAGATTAGATGTCGATATCAAAACAAGCTTTGCTAAAGACAGTTGACATTTCTTTTTTTCAGAAGCTAAATACTCAGTAATCAAAGTTGAGAGATATTATGACCAAAATGTCACTGTAAAGTTCAAGCTAAGAGCTAATTATGCTTATAACCTTTTCATACTAAGCTTCCAAATACTTCTTTTCTTCTTTTTTTTGTGGGGGTTGTACGATTTTACAGTGGGATATGTAAAACTGAGGTTTATTCGCATTTTAATAGTTTTAGAGATATTGCAGCAGATAATTCAGTGAAATATGGTCTATTTAAAGATTATCATCATGACACCCCACACAATGATGATATATATAAGTATGTTTTTTTTTAATTTATTTATTTCCTGTATGGTACAACAGCTGATATAGTGTGAACATCACATGGAAATGAAATCAAGACTAACATTTTAAAGTAAATATGATCACAATATTATATAGACATGAATAATAAATCGTATACAGTAATAGAACGTATAATAAAATACAGAGGTATGACGAAATAAGCCCGAAGGCTTGAAGCATCGCCACACCTTTAAGCATAAAATTGTTGTTTAACTATGAGTTGTTATTCAAACAAGCAAACTTAAAGTAGACCTTAGAAATAATCATAATTTCCTATGTTGATATGAATAAAATCATGAAAGAATAAAATTGAGCGAGGGCCATTTATGTTCTCCAAAAGCTTTTCCTTTCAATATTCATTACGCCTCCCAAAGAAAGTGATCTACAATTTGAACATGTTGAAAGTTGTGTTATCTCTTTGATACCCTGGCATTCCTTTGTGTATTGTTTGTTAATCAAATACCGAGTAAAATGGAAAGGTTTTTTTAAACTATTCAGGAAGTATTGTTTCCTTCATGGAATCGAAGAAAAGCATCATCTTACCCGCCAGTTTGTTGCAGTCAATATTGGTGAGACCTTGGTAGAGTTCTTTAATTGGATTATCCTCCAGCCCATGTAACCATATCAACATCATACGATAACCATGTTCCTTCCATGCATGTTTACCTGCATCAAAAAGAATAATTCGATATTTTCTGAATAAACACAATATGTGAACAATATTTCCCTACTGAATCATGAATGGTATACATTAATCCCTTGGCCTTACGATTTTCTGTGATAAAGGCAAACTTGATATTGGCCCTCTGCAAATTCCAGGATTGGATTGGATTAGACCATGGACATTTTATGTCGGGTTGGTACATAGAAAATATTGTTTTGTTTTGTATTTTTCATTTTTTGAGGGGTCATTTTGAGGTTTAGTCACATATTTCTTGAGGACCCACCCCACACCCACGCAAAACGCACACACGCACACACAAACCAACACAAAGATACACGAACTATGGGAACGATCCTACCAGCCTACAAGAAAACTACATCAGTGGCAAATTTAATTCTAATCGGTTTCACTAACAGATCACTAACTTTTGCAATGTCCGTCGCTCTCTAGTCACATCCAAAGGTATTTGATAAAGCGCCTTTTCCTGGCGGTTACACAGCGCTGCACACATTGCTCAATAAGTTTGGGCCACTAAAACAATAATATACCACTTCACAAAGACCAGTCGAGCCCTAAACAATCAAGTGTTCTCTAGCAAAATAAATATGACTTCAGAAGCTTCTTGAACTATAGTTATGCTTAGAACCGCGGTATGACATCCCACCAAGTATGGACAGCTGATTTGGATGAGATTTCACCACCCTCAGCGTTTGAGATATCTCAGTGTGCTAAGAAACGACCGTGTAATCATGCGCTGTCCATAACGTGTGATCTCACAAGTATGGACAGTGAACTGAAATTAAAGTGAATCCTGATGAAATCAGGTTATAGGCCGAATGAACATAGCTTCAAGAGAAACCCTTGAAAAATCTCAATGTAAAGTTTATCAGTCAAGATTTCATCATCGATGATGAAATCTTGACTGATAAACAATCAAGTGTTCTCTAGCAAAATAAATATGACTTCAGAAGCTTCTTGAACTATAGTTATGCTTAGAACCGCGGTATGACATCCCACCAAGTATGGACAGCTGATTTGGATGAGATTTCACCACCCTCAGCGTTTGAGATATCTCAGTGTGCTAAGAAACGACCGTGTAATCATGCGCTGTCCATAACGTGTGATCTCACAAGTATGGACAGTGAACTGAAATTAAAGTGAATCCTGATGAAATCAGGTTATAGGCCGAATGAACATAGCTTCAAGAGAAACCCTTGAAAAATCTCAATGTAAAGTTTATCAGTCAAGATTTCATCATCGAATGGCGTCTGTCGAAAGAATACTATCACATTAATTTTGTCAATCACAATGTTCTCACCTGTTTCCTGTGTTTCAATGGCTGCGATGTGTTCAGGTTTGAAGCCCCAGTAGTAGAAGAGTCGCTTGCAGTCGTCCTTAGCGATCTGTTTATGGGCAAGCTTGTAGCAGATAGGACGCATGATCTCCTGGATCTCAGGATCTTCCTTACGAAACTGGAGAACATTGAGATCAGGGATGGCTCCCGGTCTCCTCTTGTGCTGGATGCGGTAAAGAAGCGAGGGGTGGATAAAGATTTTATAAGTATTCGTAGCTAAAACGTAAGAAGTAATTATGTAATTATTATTATTATTATTGTTATTATTATTGTTAATATGTATTTGTAAAGATATAATAGAGGTATATCATCTTCTTTTCACAAAACAAAAATACAAAGATCCTTTTCAAATTCTTTGTTATAATTTTTGTAATGCATTTTTCCATGTTTTATTTCCTCATTAACTGCAATATCCAGCTTAATTTCTTTCAATGATTAACAAATTCCATTACGATATCGTAGATCTCCTTTGCAATTCTCCTTTTCTTTTCTTTTTCAGATTGCATGATACTGCTGTCAAAATTTCCTTACCTTCACGAAGTATCTGTCTGCTTTTATGATCATATCTACGATGGTGATATTATCTGCTCTGGCCGCCATTGATAAAGCTGTCTTTCCGTTCTGTAAGACATGCCAATAATAAGGGAAGAAAAGGTACATCGAACTGATTAAATAGTCCTGTCATCATCCTAGGCCCCTTTCATAAACTTGTTATCAGTAACAACTGCCTCATGTCTATGACAAATTCGCTATCAGCCAATCAAATTCAAGGATTTTCAGTGGCTTATAACAATTACTGTAACTTGTCATTGATAACAAGTTTTATGAAATGGGCCCCTGGAATGATAAATAAATAGCAATGCGTACAAAATTTAAAAATGGGTTCCAAACTTCCTTTCGTCTTATGATGGTAACTTCGATTTTTCCTACTATGTTTCACTTTAGAGTAACCTGATGGAATGGCAGAACATAAATCTAAATGAAATGTCATGTTTATCTTAAATGTGGTGATTCCAAAAAAAAAGAAAAATAAAGGTTAGAAATAGTGTCAGCAGTAATGCGCAGCAGCATGAACAGGTTATTGGTTTAAAATTTTATTTAGAAGGCTTCGCTAAAGAAAAAAAATGGCAAAATTGACTCTTAATATTTCCTCTCTCCTTGTGACTAAATCATTGTAGGTCACTCAGTTTTGCGGAAATGATGCAAGCAGTCATATATGAGTATTATAAGAAAGTATGTGCCATATAAATGATATCCGGAGTACAATTTCAAATGTCACTTCATTTTCTCTTAAAAGAAAATGACAAGAAGATATAAGATTTTGCCAGTTATTTCGGGTCCAATTGCTATTCATAAGGACGCTATTCGTAGAAAACCGCTATTCATTTAACACGCGTTATGAATAGCGGTCCTTATGAATAGTGGTCGTTATGAATGGATGTCCTTATGAATAGCGAGGTAATTTGTCTATGGTTTGCTCGCTATTTAGAAGGACTGCTATTCATACAAAACCGAGGTTACCCCGTTATTTCACCTTTAAATGGAGTTTATTATTAATTTAGATAGAACAGATATTTATGTCAGCTATGAAACGGGCGAGATGGGGAGACTGTGTCTACATCAATTGCTCATTGTGCTTACATAATGGAATGTTGGCAAAATAAATAGGAAGCTTACTGTATTTCAAACATGCGCAAATAATATCTCGAATTATTCATCAAGACAGAACGAGTCATGGTAAACCGACGTATAATGTATTCCTCCTACCCTATTTTCTCTTCTATCTACTTCCTGGTAATTTGATATTTTTTGTCGCTGTTCAGTCTTGATCTTCTACATCCATTCTGTCTATACATGTGTCTGTGATCTAGAAACGTCAAGATTGTACTGCTAAAGTGACTTTTAGGAAAACTTCACTATAGTAGTTTGTCAGATGGCTAGATAAGCATATCAGTTTTCAAGTCACAGGGAAATGGATTTTAATATTTGGTTGAGAATTCTGGAAACGTCCACCATTAATAAATTAATATAAACTGGGTCGTTCGGTGTTGATGCCTTACTTAATGCAAGTGAATATAATTAATTCACTACGAAGGTCCTTACACCATCAAACTTGTCATTAAATATTTTCTTCCACGTAGTTGATATTTCTCCTCATTAACTGGTTAACGGTACTTATTAAAAATGTCAATATTGTATTAATTTTTTTTTAATTTAAAGTCGATGTATTGGAAATTTCCATGCAAAAGTCTTTAGTTATGTGTGGAGTAAGAGATATTCTCATTTATTAATTTTTTCAGTTTGTTTTTCAGTGCCACTTGCAAAGGAAATTTTGAGTGCTAAAATACTTTTTAAATTCATTCATTTCGGGACAAATATATCACGTGCATGATTTTCAGTTGTTATATAGATGAATTACACGCGTTGAATAGAGAATCAAGGCCTCCGATAATTCGTAATTTTACTTTCTAATGCATTAAATAGTGTACACATCTACATCAAAACTCACGAAAAAATTTGTTTAAGATTATTGTTTAGAAGAGAAAAAAAATCCTACATTGCTTTTGTGTTTTCATCTCCGCTTGGCAAAGTCATAGACAACTTTAAGGCAAGTGTATTTTCATCACAATACTAATCAGGGGCTTTTCTAAAGGGGATGTGCGTGGGGGCACGACACATCCTGTCTTACTCCCCCTCAGTCAAAGTTTTTGTCGGCAAATCTCTGAGTGATGTCGGCAAAGTCGAAGTATTTGATCCTCCTCGGTAAATTCAAAATAAAGAAAAGATGGAAGGACTGTTTTTTAAATGAATATCTCTCTTGGAGAAGTCGATAATCCGTTAAAACCTTTGTCGGAGAATCGAAAATCTGCCTAACTTGGGAAATCTTAACTAGCAGAATAAATTTGTGACGTGTATTACATGGAATAAAACAACAAAATCACAAAGGAGACACAAATATTGTCTCGTAAACCAAACTTTTTCAAAGATTATTGTTGTGTAATATAATTCACACATAAAATTTCATTTTCTGAATACATGAAAGAGGTCTATGACCGATGCAATAATGTTGGAGCGCCAGGAGCGTCACAACGTGACGGACATTCATGAGCGCTATACAAGAAACCACCATTATTATTATTATTATTATCATTATTATTATTATAATGAAGGGAAAGTCCACCCTGATATTAATTTGACTTTTAGAAAAGAAGAAAAATTAAAGGGATAGATCAATGAAAGTTTGACCAAAATCAGATAAGAAATAAGAAAGTTATGACATTTCGAACTTATAATCAATATAATACAAAGATTATCAAATACAAGATTCGATTCGGTACCCAAGCGGAGATATTTTCTTATTTATACATTTTCCTCATCGAACAAAATAATAAGGAATTTTGATATGCTATACCCATCATTATTATCATGTTTCCGGATAAAATGTATTCATTGCACTTTAATATTCACGTCGGTGTTACTTCCTTACAGTCATACGTGTATAAACATGATAATTATATATATTTTTGATGAGTGAAATACACTTAACCGATTATGAATGTTACGAGAAAGTCGAAATATATATTCAGTGGAATTCGAAGCTACTACCATGACTACCGTATTATAAATCACTGATTCTGATTTAAAATGACAAGAACAAATGAATATTTCTAAATTAAAGTCAACTTGTTCGTTCGAGCACAACTCTTCTTAGAATTGATTATCAAATTTACCAACATAAACGCATGAAGACGGAAGGATGAAATACGAGTACTATTTGCCGACATTTATTGAGCGTCTTCGTTCACAAAGGTCAATCATGAATATTGTCGATACATGAAGTGAATTTGTTACTGAAGGACATACCAACATCTCTGTATGTCATTTTGATTTCCAAATATATTTCCACGAAAGCCAAATTCTGTAAGGTTTTCTCAATATTATTACTGTAATGCCGTATATTTCTTAAATGCTTTGTGTTCTTGATCGTGTTCTTTGAAACGCAAAAAATGCTCGGCTATAATAAATAAGTGAACTTTTTTATATATGTTACTACCAACGCTAACCATCGTAAGGCATGGCATGCTGTGACATTTTTCTGTTTCTATATTTCAATGTTGTGCAATTTTACCCAAAGTTTACGGGCAAAGTGTGGTCTCATCCCCCCCCCCCCCCCCCCCCCCATCTCATCCAACCATTATGGAGCATTTTATGTGCCTTTGAAACATCACACACATGAAATCAAATCCCACAACACCTGCTCCATTACATTCTATAAGACCCTGAAATCGATTAGGAACTATATTTGCTCGTTTTGTGAAGGGACGACAATGCTTGTGGGCATAGCGTTTGTCTCTCAAGTCCATAGCTCTTCCTAAAATAATACATGTATCTAGGTGTTATAGCTTTTATAAAAGTCCATCTTGCTGTAATGTTACTGTGTCTTTCCCTTTTAGTTGAGCACTTTCAGACATGGCATGTGTATATCTTTATTATTCATTTTTTTTCAGTATTAAAAGTATTAAAAGTATTACTCGCATTAAATACCAAGTGTTTAATGCGGGTGGTAATTTCAATAACATTGTTTTTGCTTTTCTTAGTTTATACATTTATCATTTATGGAATACTTTTGCCAAATATTAAAACTGCACTCATCATTTGCAAATTACAATTTCACCATGATTCCAGGAATGGTCAAAGAGCATATCAATATTTGATATAACTGATAAAGCAGGTTTGGTGATTTCCTTTTAGCATGTATCGATCACATAATGGTAGGAAGCTTCGTAAGTTAGTGAATCGGGATAAAGCTTGTGTCCAGAGTTCAACTTCAGTTCACAAATACAATTCATTGAATTTGACATGTCATACGAAGTACACCTAAATTCACGTTTACTAGATTGTTTTGTATTTGCATTTCCAGTTAACGTGCCAAATATGATCAGGCCAATCAGCAAAAAACGATCTGGACCTGATTCCTTATAATTATATTTATCTTTCTTCTGTATTTGTGTGCAAATGCGCTCTGATATGCAGACCTCAAACTTCAAATCTTCTTTACATCCGCGCTCTCTCTCTCTCTCTCTTTCTCTCTCTCCCTCTCCCCTCTCTCTCATCCC
The DNA here is from genome assembly GCA_025617745.1 of Heliocidaris erythrogramma. Classification (NCBI taxonomy): domain Eukaryota; kingdom Metazoa; phylum Echinodermata; class Echinoidea; order Camarodonta; family Echinometridae; genus Heliocidaris; species Heliocidaris erythrogramma. The sequence continues at coordinate 8,533,311 of CM046860.1, read as the reverse complement.
CCCCCCCCTCTCTCTCTCTCTTATATATATATATATATATAAATGAATTATGTTAATTTACCATAAATCATGTAATCAAAATCTTAAGATGAATGCATACATGCATATCAATCTTAGTTACTACATGAAAGTACAACACATACAATTACATTTCTTTGTTATACTTACATTCTTTATCCATTAAATATTCTAAAAAGCCGATCATGTAAGATTGCGTGACTAATTTACAAATTTCATACATTTGTTTTCTTTTCATGTATGTGTATGTATATATGGTACAAATCATGCACACCTGCCATCCACCTTTACCGATGGACCTGATACAATTACAACTCTCTTTCTATCACGTGTATATTTGCAAAATACAAGCTTTGCTTTTTAGCATTGCCCTCCATATTCAGCATTTATTTATTATAATTATCTTTGAAAATTACACTGAATGAAACTTATTGTTATTACATGCATTTTGTTCATGATATTATTTAGGATGTATTTACGTTTGTCTTTATATTGTTGAAAATGGTTCATGATATTATTTATGATGTAATAACGTTATATTTTGTTGAAAAATGGTTCATGAAATTATGATGTAATTACGTTGTTATATTCTGTTGAAAATGGAAAATAAATGAAATGAAATGAAATGAAAATTAAATATTACTAATCTGTCAAACGATTTCCTTTTTTCAAACCATGTTGGATTTAATATGTTATTTTAACCTTGCATATTATATTCTACTTTTCTTGAATAAGGAAATGATACCAAGAAAAATTATATTTCGTTATCTATCTCCTTCTCACTCTCTCTCTCTCTCTCTCTCGGCTGTCTACCGTCTCTGTCTCGCAAATTTTCCTTTACTTTTTTTTCTTGATGTCAGTTGTCATATGACGTTACACCGCTAAATAACTAGGCTATCATACAACTGAATTAAATGAATATATTTGGGTCCCCACTTCAATTCACTGCGCTTTTTCTTATCACTTTCGTTTCACTTCGTCAGAAAGCGTACTTGTTTCCTATGCATGGACTAAATTTTGTCAAGCTTACAACCACTATAAACGTTGATTAAGATATACATTTCCCTCGGCGACTATTGATTATTCATTTTTTCTATGAAACCCACGTCCCTTGACACATTTTATTTCTATTCCAGAATAGATTTATCACATATTAATGCGACACTCGATCATTGGGGACTATGAAAATCAACATTAGGAAAGAGGCGCTTAAAATGGAATCATTTGGAAAATACATTATGTCTTCTGATGAAATCAATGATTTAGCAAACAGGTGCGCATCATAAAACTGATAATCAATTATATAAATCGATACTACGCGGTGAAAGCTTGTGAGCCTTTCAATTTTTATTTTGAAGGAAAAAAATGTTTCTAATCATACATATATGTATAATTATATACGATAAGTCATCTCATATTAATACAGTGTGAGGTTATTGTTTTGTTTCGTATACTGTTCAAATAACCTCAAACGCAATTATCATATCTCCAGTTTTATGAATATATAATGACCTCTTAGTCTTCAACATACTTTAATGATTTCATTAATTTGGGACTGAGTGAATGTTAATCGAATAAGCCAGTTCGTAATTACAATTTGTGCATGTGCAGATAAAGGTCATTTGTACCAAGTACAAGTGACCTTATTTTGCTATCATCTTGGTACGCACCACGATGCGCACACCAGTATGATTGTTAGACAAGTAGCGCGTCCCCCCCCCCCCCCCCCCAAAAAAAAAAAATAAATAAATAAAAAATAAATAAATAAATGCGCGTGCGTGTACAAATTGAAGTAAATTCAGGGTCATTTGTATCATGTACTAATTCTGCGTTCCGGCGTGACGTCATTTTCCTAACGACGACCCTAGTAACGCCTCAGCGGGTGAAATCACGGCCTGAGCGTCGTACTTAGTTGACTTCGGTCCCACACGTAGCATTTGCGTGCAGTAAATCCATTGCATTTTATTTCTATGCACTTAGAACGACTCTCGCACAGCGAACATCATCGGAAATTCACTCCTGGCAGGATAATCTCATACTTGTAGGAGTGGTTGATGTCATATTCAGGGAATTCAAAAAAACATAAACAAAAATTTCACAAAACTGAGTAGGTGGGACTGTACAAAGTCCCATACCGTCACGATACGATACTGTGAACAGCTGCATGAGCGAGTTTTTGTTTTTGGTTCCCATGACACATTTTCTGCCTTTGAAATCTCTATAGATCTATTGGTAAATATGTATATGCATATTCATATATAAGACTGAAGCTAAATATCAGCAAGATATTTACCTATTATAAAATAATCCGAACAAATGATCCGAACGTATTTCGTCGGTTCCCAGCGTTCGTTGTTATCTGGATGTTTCCTGCCGATTTCGATCGCGTTTACCCATTTTCCCCATCTTTCGCGGTATTTAACGCGATCAGGAAAAATACAAAGTGAAAGAGATTATCCCTGCATCATACTGTGGTTGTGACAACCTATGGCACATCAAATTTTCGCTATGAAGAAAAGAAAAAAACATTATTGTCACAAAACCAAAATGCGTGGAAAGTCAATGCGTTGCTATGCGTTGCCAAGCTATTGTATTCACCCAGTGGCTGCCATCGAGACGAAAGTTCCCGCATGTCCGGAACGGAGAATAAAGCCCCGGTCACACAGCACTCCACGTCTAAATCACGTACAAAAAGTTATGAAAATGTGGTGGACGTGGTCGTAAGTGGTAATTTTTGGTCAATTTTGGTTTGGCCGTGCTTTGTACGGGGTATGGCCGTCGGCGGCTGTTTCACTGCTGAAGCACTGCCTAAGCACGGCTAACCACGTCCAGCCACGTGTAAGGCTAAAAAAAGTACGCGGAAAAATCCATTTGTCAGTGATAAGCCGCTAAACCCACGCTATTTTCCGTGATACCAACGCGTAACACCCGTCCGATGACCGTGCTCTGCCCGTGACAGACCGTTAAACTTTCGCGTCTTACCGCGTCTCCCCAAGTTTTAATCGCGGCCGGAACACGGATTATCACGTGTGTTTCACGTCTTTACCACGTGTGCCGCCCGTGGTTGTCCGCGGGCTAAAATTTTGAGCAGTTCAAAACTGTTTGCCGCGTCCGACGCCGTTCCGATTTTTCCCCGCGTCCTGCCACGTCTATAAATCGACCGTAGCTCGTCTTTAACTTGGCCGTGATTAAGCCGTAAAGCGCTGTGTGACCGGGGCTTTACGAACGGCCTTATTGCATTCTGTGACTTTATTCACCAGTGGTCCGTGGGATCTAATGAAAGACTGTTGGGTGTAGTCGTAAGTAACGTAGAAACGACATATTTCTGACCTTATCTTGTATTTGTACACTGATTCCAGCGACGAGCAGAAGTTCGGCGATCTCGGCAAGTCCATTTTCAGTCGCCTCGTGAAGAGCTGATCTTCTCTTCTGCAAAAGAAAGTACGAATCAAATTAAAAGAGTGCCATTTTGTTCTTTTCAGTTGAGTTTTTAGAGTTTATCAATAGAAATATATTAACCATAATAGCCTGAATAAATGTTTTATAACAGACGTTGTATACATAGCATATAGGACCAGGTAGGCCTAAGATAATAATATGTCAGATAATAATATCTGACAAAAAACATATCAGTTTGTGACCAAGCATTGCCCTTTGTGATTAAAAAAAAAATCAGTGTCGATGGAAACAAAAGGTGGTCAATAAAATGACAGAGTGTTATTCTTCAAACACCTTGCTGTGGTCTCAATATCACCTTACTCCATTCATCAATGTCGTTTAGACGGCTATTGTAAAAGTAATATCCAGTTTGATCGATATCTTAATGGCCTATGGACAACCCTTCTATAGAAACTTAAAAGAAACGAAAAACAAAATTCGTCCATTATAGATGTTGTGGTGGAAGACGAATAAAATGGTGTAGTTCCTAAGCAACTTCCGATGGAACTCAAGATTACGTTTTGGATAACAATGTTGGGTCTAGTTTATCGCATTTTTTTTAGAAATCTTCTATCAGATATTTTAAGTTTCTTAGAACAATTATGGATGAATGTGTTTCTCACTACCGATTTCCCTTTATTGCAAACGCATTTATCATCCTTATATCCTTACATGTAAGGTAATTTAATTTTTCACTTCATTAATTATATCAATATTATGTTATTGTAATCTATTTTGCCCGTTGATTTATTCTTCTGGGGAATTTTGGTGTTAAGATAAATATAGTCTAAGCTAACTTATAAGTTCAAAAATACTTGATATGATAGTGATTGTATTTATTTAACAATAACAAGATACAATACATTATAATATTTACAATATTTACAGGAAAGCATTATATATTAAAATCATGGTAAAAAACAATTTGAAAAATGGTAAAACCAGAAAATAGCACAAGTGCTAGTCAGGTCCGGCACCAGGTCTAAGATTTGCTTATGAAAATGTAAGTTATCAGTCGATATAGATAAGCATATGATTTAAACTAGTACAACTGTATTAACAATGGTTATCATAAACAGTGTATGAATACAAAAACACTGATTAACGAAGCTAACTAAAATTCCATCAGTCTAATACTAAATAAGTGCTAACTAAAGGTGGATTGTAATTTATTTTTTTTTAAATCAAATTATCTTTTAACAATTACTGATTATGTATCATTTAACAACAACTGCATTACAGCATTGCGGTTCTAGTATTTTCTAGTCTTATACCACTAGGGAGTTTATTCCAGCAATTGCTACCTACAAATCGTTACCGAGTCGTTTTAAATGTGGAAGGCGCAACTGTCCTCCTACCCTTTGCCTCGTTGAATAACTTTACATTGTATGATGTCGCAATAATCGAAAAGGGACTGGGGTAAGTTTCTATGCACCAAACCAAACATGAAAGTTGGTACTGATAAGTGATGTAACTCAAACACATTTAAGATTCTCATAGATTTGAATAAGGGTCTCGAGTGAGATTTGACAAAACTAAAGGTAATAACACGCAGTGCCATCTTTTGTGTATAGAGTATACGTTGAAGGTTTGTTTTATAAGTGCTCCCCCATACTTCAATACCGTATGTAATATGCGGTTGTTTTAGAGTATTATACAACAATATCAGAGTGTGTTTCGGCACGAAATGCCTTAGTCTAAACAAGATACCAACTTTATTTCCTTATACTGCTATTTACCTGTGCATATGGGGTTTCCAAGTCAAGTGTTTATCAATATGTATACCAACAAACGTACCAACATCAACCTCTTGTATATCCTTCTCAAATATTTCAAGTCTTCCTCTTAAAAAGGGCCTCATCCTTCGACTGCTTAGAATCATAAAATTTGTTTTCGTGGAGATGATTGTAAGTCTATTTGCAAAACACCATTCTTGAACCAGATGTAAATTTGCATTAATTTCATGCACATCAGTAATGTGCTGGTGAGGTGGAAATGTATGAAATAGATTTGAATCATCGGCGAATAGCCTAAAGTTAAAGAAGTCCGTGACTAGTGGTAAATCATTTATACAAATCGAAAATAGAGTAGGGCCTAAAACAGACCTCTGCGGAACTTTTACAATCTTTCCAAATATATTACATATTACAGTAAAACAGATATCGGTCTATAATTTCCACATTCGTATTTAGATCCCTTCTTATATAGCGGAGTCACTTTCGCAATTATCATCTCATCGGGAAATGTTCCAGTTTCTAAAGAAAGATTAAAAATATATATTAACACTTTGGACACATGGAATGCACCATCTTTTAGTAATTATGCTGGAATATTATCATGACCACGTGCTTTCTTTCTGTTTAAAGATTGCAAGTGGTTTAAAACTTCTGTCTGCCTGACTGGTTTCCAAAAGAAAGATTGCTCAGTTGATGTCACCAAATGGTTTATGAACTCTTTATTTCTTTGCGGAAGTTTGCTAGTTTTGGTCCAACAGTCACAAAGAAATCATTAAATTCATTCGTAATATCCGATTTACAAGTAATCTCTTCATTCTGCCTATCCACTTGTTTAATTTAGATTACTTACTTCATTTATTGATGTACTTTTGCCCCCCCCCATACTTCATTAATGATTGACCATGTTCTGCTGGTGTTGCTCTTATTATCAATCAATAAAGTACTATAGTAACTCCTTTTAGCATTTTTTTTAGAACAGTGGTCAAAACATTTCTATATTTCTTATACTCTTTGACGTTTTCCTCTGCATAGTTTGATTTAATTACTTTTGAATATAATTTGTGTTTCACTTTTAAATTGCACGAGTGATCCATGACTTTATTTTGGGGTTGATTCTTTTTGATAAAAGGTGCATGTTTATTACAGAGTAAAAGGAAGTGCAAAAAGCAGAATATACAATATTCACATCATCACAGTCATGTATGTTTGCACAGACGAGGTTTGCATTTCTGAAGGTCATACTTTTTGTAACATCTAAACATTGATTTCTTTCCAGTGGATTGTCTTTTTGTGAAGTCGTCTTTGAAAAATGTAAACACTGGTAAGTTACCTGATAAATCACTTTTTACTGTCCCTGAATGAGTCTCAAGCATGTTTAGGTTTGTATAACTATAATAATAATAATAATAGCTACATTTATATTGCGCGCGTATCCACCCCAGAGGATGCTCAAGGCTCCTAACAAAGGAGTATTATTACCCTGGCTTTAGCCCAGCTGCCTTAAGGCGCTAAAAGCATTCAAGGAATAAATTCCTACCAGGTACCCATTTACTACACCTGGGTGGAGAGTGGCAAATGTAGATTAATGTCTCGCCAAAGGACATTAGTGCCGCGGCGGGACTCGAACCACGATCAATGAGATCCACAGTCCGGTGACGTATCCACTAGACCACGACACCTATGATCTAATAATGAAGCAGTACCATTTGCCACTCTGGTTGGGGATTCTATCATCTGAGCTAAGCCTAAACATTGCTGTTCCAAACCCCTGTGCTGTTTCATCTGTACATAATGCATATACATTAAAGTCACCTAACAAAATACATTTATGCTTGTCCAATTTAAAATCTTCAATTACACCCAGAATACTACCTTGGAAAACTGTTATATCTGTATTGGGCTTTTTTATAAACTACACCAACAACCATTTTCTGACTTTCACATGTATCAACTTCTCACCAAATAGATTCAGCATGAGAAACATCATAATCTAACACTACATATTCCTAGGAAGAACGAATGTATACCCAACTCCTCCTCTTAATTTGTTATCTCGACATTTAACCTCCAACATATATCCTTTCAAATTCAAGTCAGACTTGTCAGATACATTCCAAACTTCTGACAAGCCAATTATATCAAATTTCACTTTGATGCAATTTTCATACAATAACCTTAATGCCTCAATATTCTTACTGAGGGATCTTATATTAACATGGGAAACATTTAAAGATTTGTCAATATCATAATCAAAGACAGAATGAAAGTCGTTTGGAGACAATATATAGGAATGTGACAAAGAATCAATGATTGAAGGAGAATGTTAGAATCATGTAACAAAACAATGTGAAAAGGACAAATTATTCAAAAAAAAATTTGTAAGTCGATGTTATCAACGCCAACATCAAACAAGCCATCCGGTGATGAGATCGTCTTCGTCTCATCCTTTGTCATTTTACATACAATGTTGCCAAACTTTGTTGAAACTTCTTTTACTCTCGGGATTCCTTGGCTGTCATAAGGACAGAGTACCTCATGCATGTCATGGTCAATAGATCTTCGTTGATGTAAACATGCTTGTATCCCTCCTCTTTTTTCAAGGTGTACCGACCCTAATCTCTTTGCCTCCTCGTAACGAACCGCACCACAGTTTGGCGAACTTTGCCCTCCGCTTTCTTGCCGAGTCGATGGCATGATGATATCTCTCTTGCCTCCAGACTCACTCCAACTTTCGCTGCCACCTCACAGACTTTAGTGGCAAGCTGATCCTCCTTTTCACGTGTTTCCTCCTCTGGCTCTGGGATGCCACTTATTTTTAAATTTTCCCGCCTTGCAGTCTGCTCCAGCTCATCCGATGTGTACTGCAAACGCAGAAGATGTGGATTCAATTCCTCCTTTACTGCGGTGAGACATACCTCCTTCACAGCCTTTATGATGGCTGGTATAGCAGCGTTCACAGCCTTCATCAGGATATCTCTCATTTTACCTTTTACTGCCTGTTCAACATCATCTGGTTCCTCCTCAATATTTAGATTGATGGAGAAGCCCCTCCGCTCCTGTTTCTGAGGACCCGCAGCTGCCATTCCTTGATAGGCTTGGACTTTGCGGTCTAGCACATCCATACAAAATTTCTTTCAGATGTAAGAGGACATTAGTCAGGTACTGCTAAGATGCGAATGCACGACTTCTTGGTTAACTGGAGCAAATAATATAAAGATTTATCCTGGCGTTTCACTAAATGTTCTTTTCACCATGTTGTATGAAGGTGAGTACATTTAGGTTATTTATAAAATGAATAAAGAGTGTATATTTTCATCAGTGGCTGTTTACATTTTTGTTTTTGGCTAGTTTATCATAGTCAGTTATTCATGAATCATCGCTATGTCTATACATTTGATCTCGAGTCAGAGTCAGTCAGTGTACTTTCAACAAAAGCAAAACATGAGATTTGACTGAAATCTACTGTGATTGCAATGCATAATTTTAATAATTGTGCGTCCTTCAAACAAATTTACCCAATAAAATTGTTTCTTTCGAGGGGTTTCAAGTGATCTAAAAAGCAACTGGTTTGTTTTTGTCAAAGCTAATCTTCCTCCAATCAGAAAATGATTGGTTATTCGAGGGGAAATGAAAGTTTATTTACCTGGAGCATCCTACATAATGAATTGCAAAAAGTATGGATGTTTGTCAAACGTAAACTTCCTTGCATCATGTGACATTTTGCATAAGATGAATCGTAGACCCCACCTGAATGTTGATTACATTAAAAGGAAGATATGAAGTCGGTTGTTTAAGAACCTCTCATGACCTCTGAAAAATAGCCTTCATGTTTAATATGATCTTTCACTGTAGGTATGTAGGCACTCTTGTGTGCGCTCTGGCGGTCACATTTCTCAACGGATTTCGTTGCTCTTTCACTGTAGGTATAATGTGAGAAAATATATTGCCCTAGAATCATGTTTTGCATGTAATCTAAAAACCTACAGTTTTTGGTGATGCTGCCCCCAGTGTTCCGTCTATTACAGGGTAAAAGGCCATATTTTGTGGACAGTTTGTGTGCGCTCTAGTGGTCACATTTCTCAACGGATTTTGTTCAAATTTTACATGAAGGTGTCTCTTGGTGTAATCTAAAAACCTACAGTTTTTGGTGATGCTGCCACCAATGTCCCGTCTTTTATAGGGTCAAATTACCGATTCGGCCAATTTGAAATTCCCATAATATATACTGATAACATCTTTCCAAAATTCATATTGCTATTCCAATTTTCTTACTGCTCTTCCATTTTCGTTCCACATTTCACCAGTCTGCTTCTCTGATTTTTCTTCTTTCTTTCAGAGCAACACAGCTAAGACGGATTATTAGATACTAGTACTACGGTGAAACTATGCTAAAAATGCAGAAACCATATTACACGGTATGTGACGGATTGTATTGATTATAAAGATGCAGTACATGTACTTGTCAATATTAGGGAACACAAATCATTCACGAATATTGTTTTTATTTCTTTGATGATAATGACCAAGTCTTAATGCTCTCCAACGTAGCGTGCAGTGGGGTTATCACTGCGCTACATGTTACCTCCTAAGTCATAATTGGTCATAATGACCAATATGACACATATGAAACATCACAGTATGATCTTTATAATGAAAGACCTTATAAAACTATTTGTATCACTGTACATGCTGTTTGGCGTTCTTGTAGAGAAATCAAAGCAACAACATGAAGAATTGTTATGGTTTAACTAGCACGGAGCTACGACTCGAAAAATACCTACGTGTGGTACAGAGTTTTAAAAAAATGTTTTGTGTAATCTAATTAGCAAAGAAAATCTGCATTCTAATTCCAGGTGACCTATTTCATTGCACGTAAACTTGCAACGATCAATGATCAAAATCAAGAAACAACAACCAATTAAAATCTACTTTTTGAAAATTCAATTGACCTGATTGTCTGTTGGAAGGGTTTGCGTTAGCATAAATGCTACCAAATAAAAGAAATCAATATCTCTCTTTCCTTTCTTCCATCCGGACATCTTTTTAGGGGTCAGTTTCATCAGTTCGATATATATATCATACAACATTCTGATAAATAATTGCCGTTTAAAGTTTGACTTGGATCAATTTGCCCGCTATTTTGCTTGAAGAAAAGTGAAATTATCTCTTTGGATGGTAAGAGTTGGACCATCCAAACCTCCCCCAGGTCCTTCAATCAAAATCAATTGAGAAGAGGTTCTTTGCATTTCGAACTAGGGGAATCTATCTAACCCTGCCAACCATAACGCCCTCAACAGAAATCGATGGTTATACATGTTATATATAGTACATATCCGTCTTGTGTCTAATGTATCGTGACGTCACCTTTAATGTGGAATGACGGGGTAATTGTTAGGGCCTTCAGTCGTGTTGTTACCACTCAATAATGTGCTTAATGGCATCTTAGTTAATGGACCGTTGGGGCCATAAGGTTTATTACGACAAGAGGCGATTCATCAGCCTTAAAAAAGAAAGTACCGGTTGTCTTTAAAGTGTCCATTATTTCTATTTCTTAAACCCAAAGTGTAAGGTTTTCCATGATTCCTGCGATATCCATTATTATTTAACCCTGTGGTTGTAATAATTTAAAGTTATATGAAGGTTATAATCTTATTTCCTCTTTTTTCCAATTAGATTTTTTCCCCTCAAGCATAGATAGAGCAAGTTGATCTTTATAGGCGAGATATCCACATTTGGAGCTCAAAATATAACGCTATTTCCGTATTGTTGTTGTTGGTTTTTTTTTCAATTAAAGGCGAGAGTAGGCGTTCAGCTCGAGAAAGCTGATCCATGGATTTACACCTCTATAATGTAAGATGCAAATTTTATTTCAACTTACGTCATTTATGACGTTGACTTTGCACCGACATGATAGGAGCGTTTTCACACTTTCGATGTGGCCCAGAGTGGAGGCAACATGAAGAGGAGTATTTCCGTGCTGGAGATGAACATGAGATTAAAGAAAGGGTACATTTTTTAGGGATTACGTAAGATTTAAAATGATATATTTATATTAAAATGAAACTTTTCGAAAGGGTATTTTTTATCGGAACGGCGTTATGGGTGTATATTTGATATTGTCACTCCTAGGTCCTAATCAAATGATTGGTTTAACGCGGTCACGTGTGATTCATTTTTTTTTATATATATAGATTAATTAAACATGGTCCAGAATACAGGCATTCTAATTGGTTAGATAATACCACGTGACCGTGCATTTTCTTTCCTACCCTCATTACCACGCAAAAAGATTTCCATGAAAATGAACGGCAAATAGTGATAATGTACGGGTGAGATACGCGTATGCGTACATCTGGGGAGCGTTTCATCAAGCGTTTTGTCAGTGACTTTTACTGACAAATTTGCTCTCAGCCAATCAGATGCAAGGATTTCAATAGCTTATAACAGTTGTCGGTAAAAATCACTGACAAAACGCTTGATGAAACGCTCCCCTGGTGCGTAAAAACTTGAGACGGATGTAATGCGCGTAGTGTCATATGGCAAAGTGTATAGCAAGGACTTTAATGCTCGCACTGATACGCGCATTATGCTTTTTGGCTGCGCTTATGTGATGTCATCAAAGAAAGCAAATGGCGGCCTCTATGACTGTGCGATCTTTAGCGTTTCGAAGGGCTTGGTAACCATGTTTTAAAACTTTTATTCATATTGTCGACCCGTTTTATAAAACAAATAAATGATATGCACTGCACTCAGAACTCGACAAATCTCGTTCATTATCCTATTGTGACAAAACATTGGTGCAGTGTATACTCACTTATGCAATCGCAAACATAAATTACTTGTATACTATCACACCCTTTTTTCAATAAATATCGTGCAATAGTTTACAGTACTATACAACGATTTTTAAGTACGCGATGCGCAGTAAGGCGAGTGGGGTTATATAAACTGTGCTTATACTTTGTGTGCGCGCGCGAGGAAGCTTACTAAATTTGAGATTTACATATAGAACAATATTAAAAGACTCGCTTTTTAATCAAATAACAAGGACCTAGGAGTTTCGTTGTATAAAACAAATGATGCACTGTATTCATTCTTTAATTATACGAACTATACACTCTCGTTCAGGTTGTACCTTTCATAGTCAGCCTGACGGCTTCATACAAGATACACACAGCCCAGTCAACTCTCGTATAATAAACTCATTCTCTTGCATCATTTGTATAATGAATGTGCCATGAGCATGATGAGTATATCATGGGTAAATTATGTCATACAGTTCGAAGGGAAATACCATAAATTGCTTGCAGATAGAACAATTTGAATATTCTGAAACATATTATGTCAATTCACTCGTAAATTATCAAAAAGTCTATATGAAATATCCTCTGTTTGTAAAACAAGATGTTACACACTTCAAAGACTTACCATTGCCCGACTGTTGAGATTACACTTATTTGCTGCTAAGACCTTGATGACAGAAGGATGGTCATTTTTTGCTGCCAAATGAGCTGCCGACATGCTTTTCTGTTGAATAAAATGTTACAATGTCTTAGATAATGATAGAAAAATCAAGTAGGCCTATTGTCTACAATGCTACGGATTATCACTTCACTCATTCCGGGATCTAAGGAATATTGCTGCAAAGTCGGTGTGTATAACTACCGATTTGCGATAGGCGTACTTTCAAAATTAAGCCGGGGGGCTGCCATCTTTAGTCAAATATTAGCTTTCGAGTTTCTAAACTTTTGCGACTAGGCGACGCAAGGAAGCAAAAGTTTTTGACAGATTATTAGCGACAATCTAATTTCGTCATCTAGTAAGTCACTGCCCGAACATGAACGTAAGGTTTCAATCGACCGAAAAATAAGTAGGCCTAATATTAACAGTCTCGAGAGCTGCAGCCTCCCCCCCCCCCCCCCCCCCCCCCCTTCCACCTATTAGACGAATTAGTTGCCACTGATGCTTCGGAATTGATGAGTTGTTTATTGTGTTAGTTTATTTTCTTTATTATCACTTTGAGGGGTTAATACACTGTTCAGTTACACGATGGATGTCTTACACGTACTTCTGAAGTGATGTAATTAATCTCAGCTTCGTAAAATGCGAACTACGTGCTTAGATACTTATTTTATTTTCCCCAACCTTCAACAGCTAGTCTACAAACACTGACTCTTGACAAAAAGGACTTCTTGAGACAAGCTTTACAATACAGGTAAGTCAGTAGGTCAATTGTTATGGAAAATTAGAGTTTGCAAATGTTAGTTTCCAGTCGGTAATTTCAGACCAGGTACATTATCTAATAATAACTGAAGTGCCTGTACATGAGTTAACCAAGGTATGTCCCGTAAGTATTATGGAAGTTTATTATGAAAGTGTGAGCATAAATTAACATAAATCGTAATTTAACTTGATGTTTTGTTTGGTCCAAGCTCTACCGTATAGGCTATCAACTTGATACAGTCATCGAAGATGCGGTCGGTAACTTATAAGGCACAAAATAGCTTGGACTTTCCGATACACTACTTTTTGCCATGAAGCTACTATACTGTCTTATAGGTAGCTGCATGGTCTCCACAAGAAAGTACACTGCCATTCTATAGTTCAAAATTAGCGTGAGGGTCAGTATGATATATGTCTTGCCTCAGGCTCATTTAAGAGAGTAGTTTGTGTCAAACTGTTCAGATACAAACAATCTGAATCACTCAAGACTAACAATGAAAACAAGTTTGCTTGTTTTGCTCCGAGAAGCAGTAATATATGGATGCATGCCATGAATAATGATATCGTCGCATCATAATCACACTACACAATAGAAAACATAATCAGCTGGAGACATTGAACTATAAGCGAAAGCATAAATTGGTATATTAATTTCTTTTAAACACGTTATTTCCTTCACCAATCAATGTGATTTAAACAAAGAACATAAGAAATACAAGGAGGCGTGGTCTCAAAAGCACAGCTTAATGCGGTCACGCCTGAACAGTACATTCCAAAAAAGATTACAATCTACAAAAAATACTAAAGTAGAATTAATGACTGAGTGGAATAGAAAATATGGAGGGGATTTGGCAAATATTTCCTTGATTATTAGCCTTTGGTTTTTTTAATCTATATTAAAGATATATGCATGCATGTGAAGCAGAGTGAGATTGGAGAGGCTTTAACGTGCTTCACGTACGTTCGCGACTCTATTTTCATGCTTGGAACCATTTTGATTTTTTTTTTTTTTTAATATCATCTGCGTTCAATTACTGATGTTATGATTAATTACACTTTTTCTTTTTGTTTTAATTATTTTTTTAATGGTCCTGTTGTTTATGCTCTTAATAAATTCTGGATATAAGTATTTTTTCTCTCTCTTGATTGCTCGTACATATAATACATCTTTTTGATGACGTCATCAACCGGTCCAGTGAGTCGCGGCAACACTGACATGAACACCTATGACGGCAATCCTCTTGTCATTAGCAAAAATCCCCGTACAAAAACTCTTGAAATTTCAGTTTCGTTATGAAACGGTTGCACAAATCAAGATGCTTGATGATGACTACATCAAGTCCTTCGTTCATGCCATGTCATATCTCATAACTATTAGACAGATTATCAAAAAGATCAAACTTTAGTATGTTTTGCAAAAATATGAATAATTTATTCAACAATAATACCATTACATGGATTATTTTCCTCCTATAAGTTATTGAAGTTTAATCTTAGTATGATATGGATACTAACGCGCTTGTTATAAAATTGATTAATAACATGCGTACATTTTGACAGAAAATGCCATCATATGGAGGGTGAATTTTTAATTACAAGACCAATATTTTCTTATAACGAAATCTCCTCTATAATGAGCAAAAACCGTGTCTTGTAATTCGATACATATTCAATACCGTAAGAAATATTACGACGCATGTTGACGTATGAAACTTGCTCTTTTCGGTAGCTACGTCATATTACGATAGATTACTCAGATTTTCAAAATCTGAAGTATTTGTAAAAATATGAATAATTTATCCATCAATAATACTAGAGTCTACTACATGGATTATTTTCCTCCTGTAACTTGTTATATGTTGAAGCTTAATCTTAGTGTGATATGGATACTAGGATACATGTATTACGCGCTTGTTACAAAATTGATTGCTAATATGCGTACATTTCGACGCAAAATAACAGCCGAAAACAGGATGAAATTCTCATTATGGAGGAAAGCCTTTACATTGAGGGTAGTAACTCAGTGTGGGTGCTTCATCTTCATTTCCATATCAATGGGGAAATTATTCAGAATGTCGGGGCAAACTATTTAAAATGTCCGCACGCATGAAATGTCCATTCATTGTGTAGTGAGCGAACGTACGTGGCTTGTGGATGTTTATGATAGGTTGAGAGTAAAAATCGACAATACAGTAAGAATTCTAATATACAAAATTTTCTTCAAATTAAAAAAGTAAAAATAGATCTGATATTCAAAGCTATGATTCCTTTAGCACGTTTAGCTAAACCCAGGTTTCCATGTTTCAATATTTGATGAGTGGGAACGTGTGCTGCAGTCCCCTCCCCTCTCTCTCTCCATCCATATGTCACTCTCTCAATCTGTATTTCTCACTTTCTCCCTCTATTTCTAAATATCCCTCTCCACTATTCTACGTCTTTCTTCATTTCTCTCTCCACCGCGCTCTTGCACATATCTTCTCTTTCTCTCTTCCATATCATCCATCCTCTGAAGAATAAAGCCCTTAGGTATTTTTTTTTCTCTCTCTCTTTCTCTCTGTTTTGTCCATTCAATTGTTCTTTCTCCCTCTTCTTCTATATATGGAATCTTCCTGAGAGATGAAAAAACATGCAAACCGCGAAAATATAATCTCCACGCTTCAGTTATTACAATCGTTAGCCGATACTTGAAACATATCATATTCCTGGGTTCTTTAACTTCTGGGGCAAAAAAGAAGGTCATTTATGAAACCCCTTTTTTTTGCTCGTTCTTTATCTTTCTTTGACTCGGTTTTTGATATGATTTTGCTCAAAAAATAAGTTATCATTCTGTAGTGTGCATCAATCTCGAGCTAATCATGGCCTGAAGAAAAAAAAATCTTTGACGTATGAATATTCTTCTTTGCTCTCGAAATTAACGAGTCAAGTAACAAGTCAAATGTGCATTGATCCGAGTATCAAATGATTCTCTGATTAAATGAGCAAGGATTCTTTTTGATGATAAAGTAAAAAATTCATAAACTTAGTTTGCTCCTGACCGGACTTATATGTTTTGGAAAGACCATATATCAAAATATAGCTGAAAATCAGCATTGTTTAAAACTGTATTTATTGATCTATATTATTCGTTTTTAATCATACGGTCTACAATACCACAGACCACCGATTCGGAGTTTTATCGAGAACAAAAAAAAACTCGCAAAGAAAAGGGAATAAAATGGTCAGATGAGAAAAACCAATCACACAAAGAAAATGTTATGTCATCATAATGATCTTGTTATTTCTCTGAGTGTCTATTCATGACATGCCTATACACACTGGCGTAGACAGGGGGCACAGGGCGACCATGACCCCCCCCCCCCCTTATTCAGCCACTAAAAAAGCGAGAGAAAAAAATAGTCTACGTAAGAACTATTGCTTATCTTAGAAAACACAATAGTTTGATTTCAGAGAAAAACACAACACGACCCATGATATTTCAACCCTCATATATCAAATCTCTAGTTCTTTTGATAAGTCTAATCACACTGTAGGTATGTTCCTTGATTTCCCTAAGGCATTTGATACCATTAATCATGAGATACTACTACATAAACTTGCTTACTATGGCATCAGAGGGAATGCATTGAAGTGGTTTAAGAGTTATCTTACAGGTATAGTACAATTTGTTAGCGTAAACAATTCTGACTCTTCTATTAAACCTGTTAATTACAGAGTTCCTCAAGGAAGCCTTCTGGGCCTTTTTTATTTTTAATTTATGTAAATGATATTAAAAAGTCGTCTGATATTCTTTTTTATACTCTTTGCGGATGACTCCAATCTGTTCTACAAACATCTCGATCCTATTGAACTCGTCACTGTTTTAAATGCCGAACTTAAAAAGGTGACGGATTGGATAAAGCTTTTAATTTACAACAAAAAATTATACGTTGTTTAGTAATTCGTCATCAATTTTTAGGTCTTACTATTGACAATAAATTATCATGGAATTCGCATATCAATAACATTTGCAAAACCATATCAAGAAATATTGGAGTCATTCATCCTTTTGTCATCTATGTCATATCCATGTATTCTCTGTTTTTGCAGTGTTTGTAATTTGCACATATTGTTGTCATTTCATTGTAAATGTGGAATCTGAATAAAATAAAATCAAATCAAATCAAATGTATCTCTGAAATCCTTGAGTATTGCAGAGCTGATTATGGTTTTTGTAAATGCACGTAATATCTTTCTGAGAGTAGGCTCGACTTCGAATTCACTCCTCTCTCTTTACTAATTCACTTTTCGGAATTAATGTGCAGTTGTAAAAATTAGAACCCTCTCACTAAATTTCTGTGAACTTGATTTAGCCACCCTTTATTGAGAAATACATCATGAATAAAAGAAAAATGATGTAGGCAATAATATATGAATGTATGTATGTACGAAGTAAAGAAAAAGACGTGTATCTCAGTTGCCCCCCCCCCCCCTCTCTCTCTCTCTCTCTCTCTCTGGATGTATCTTAATCTGTCTCCCTTCTCTCCCCCCCTCCCTCCCTTCTCTCTCTCTCTCTCTCTCTCTACCTTTCTCTATCAATCCCTTCTCTCTTTGTTGGTCTGTCTGTACCTCTCCAATTACCGTTATCAACACATTGCCATCTAAATGAATTCCAAGCTAACTGTACTCTTCAGGCTATATACAGTAAAGAAACGAATTCAAGATTTGAAATAAGGAAATCCGATGAAACATTCCAGACTTTCACAATATTCTACTTTTCTTCTCACCTTTGCAGAGATGAACAAAATATGTAAATTGCTCTACAGTGCATTAGCAAATAATCTCATAATCTTACGCGCCCTTTTCAGCGCAGAAGATTGGGATAAAAAATATGAATCGTAATCGGGTGCCTTTAGTGAAAGTGCTCAATAAATTCTGGGAGCCGTGGCAAAAATACAATCTACACCAATCAACAAAATCATATCAGTGGGTATAGTTATGGAATTCCATTGGATGCCAAGAGCCGATACTTATTGTTGCATGTATTTTACAGGGTATAAGTTTTCTATTAAGCATTTGAGGATAGATTTATGAACAATCCAGAATTCAAATTTCATTAGAAAAAATATGGTGGTCTTAAACGCCCACCGATTGGATTGGATGATAATGAACAATTTGACAAGGAAAATTAAAATGTCTACATGAGATTATAGCGTGTTAGCGTACTGAGAAAGAACTACTGCGCCAGAATACAAGGCGGCTAAAAGCAGATTTATTTTAGGCCAAACTAATGTAGAAAAATAATTGGACTAATCTTATCATTACGCGTATTATTTTGTTCATCATTTCACGGATTTAACATGCAGTTAGTTAAGGAATCTCAAAATAATTATGAGTCACATTTGAATACATCATTTGGATTTTCATGTAACTGCACCATTATACTTTGATCAAGTTTCACCCTGCATCTGAACATCTATACAACATGAAAAAGCTGTATAGTTCAATGTAGTAATCCTACAGGTATAATTAAACACTCTTTATAACAGATCCCAGAAGGTAGTCATGGTGAATAGGTTCTCATCCTAACACATAATCCATTCTCTCCTGGGCAGAAAGAAGCGATTAAGTACGTGCATGCTACACATATTTATAAAAAGGTCACCTCACCTCAAATGTATGATTATTTTGAAAGGGGTTTTCATCTGATTTTATCATATTACTTTAGGAATGTAAACTATAATTCCGCTCTTAAAAATATTCTTTTGCTTCCCCGTGTAGACCCGCTCCCCCCCCCCCCCCCAAAAAAAAAAAATGAATTCATAAATAAGTACATAAATAAATAATTTTTATCATCTATCTTATTCAGAGACATCAGACACATAATGGACAGCAAAATATTGTCCATCTAGACGCAAACCGATCACCAATATAGCATACAATCTGATAATCGAATTGTTACGATAAAAATGTACTCTCTTTGTTAAAATGAAGAGTAGCCTGATTAGAGAAACGAGTGGTTACAGAGTTTAAATGAATATCCCTCTGGATATGTCTTAGAATTACTTGTGTTCTTGGAGGTAAACTGCTGTGAATTGGATTGGAGTGCAACATTTAATACATGCACTGCATCAATACAACCCTGTATCTTTAAAGACAACTATACATTAAACATCCAACAACAAAGATCTATCTTTTGACTGTTATCAAATCATTGCACATTCCAATATAAAATGTCAAAAATATATGCCAAGCTCATCTTTAAGCTATGACATCAATATTTGTACATTTTCATTTGTATCCCTTCTTTGTACTCGTACTATAGTATAGAATCAAAGTGTATATCCCTCAAATGATACATTATATCGTTTTGGAATTTGCACTGTAATGTGTGTCCGTTAATGTCAATTACGTGCTGTTGTTATACATGTATTCATTATAATGGTGCTACATGTTTAGCTGCATGATATTATTGACCTGATAGTGGGATATTGTCTAAACACTTCTCATGAGATGGCGCCATTTAACTGACGCATGCAGATTCACTATACACAACTTTACAGTTGGCCAACTGGATTCACATTTACGACAATAGGCCTACGGTACGTACGTGTCTGTTTGTTTGGCAAGTTTACAACTAAATATATGTGTCAAGCTCTGTGTATACTGTATATATCCGTGGTCTATTGATTAACGGTTTAGGAAACAGATCAAAAACATATTGCTAATAAAACATATGTTGTTTCTTCTCAAGGGATAACTGTTTGAAATCCTATGTTGGAAGGTGAAAAAGGGTCGAGGTTTTCAGGGGAGCGTTTCATCAAGCGTTTTGTCAGTGATTTTTACCGACAACTGTTATAAGCTACTGAAATCCTTGCATCTGATTGGCTGAGAGCAAATTTGGTCAGTAAAAATCACTGACAAAACGCTTGATGAAACGCTCCCCAGTTGAAGCCTAAATTTGTGCATTCTTGAAACTATCAATTATTACTCTGCAAGCCTGTAAATGGGGCTTCCTTCGATAATGATAACAGCTGCATCGATAAAAATTAAATTAGTGTTCCTAGGTGATTTCTGATACCCGACCTCACGGACGTCCAATTTGTTAGTCATCACACACCAAATCAATAATCTATAACTGTTCCATATTACTTACCGCCCTCTCCTGTTCACAGAGCATGCAATAGGAATAGAGATTACAAATGAATGCAGAGCGCCGTTTTCATTTTTGTCATAAATTGAAGACTTGTTGCCTGGACAAGGGGTATTGTTTGCATGGCGGTTAGCAAGAGCAAAAACGGATTGAAGATTGAACACTATTCGGTTTGGAAGTATCATGTTTAATAACAAGGGAGTAACCAATCTTTGACAATAAGAACACAACAAATAATTGCGTTGATGAGAATAATAAGTGCCTCGCACTGCAATTACAGAAGCATGAAAAGTAAAGACTTTAATTACCAAAATGATATCATTTCACCTCACTACATGTCATCCAATCCAAAATATATCCTCATTTCCATAATGTTTTATCGATATCTCATAATAGCAGTAACTTTAGTGCAAGTTTGCAAAACTATATAACATGAAAAAAAAAAACCCTCTTAATAAATGGGTAGAATAAGGCGACTAAATAGCGCAGAATAGTTGTTTGAGTTTATCACACGTATCTAATTGCAGTAGGCCTAAATAACAGCGGTAAATATATTATTTCCAAACAATTTCAAATGATTATAATTATAAGATATTAAGTCTTAGCAAGATATGGCATTGACATTATAAATGAAATAACTCCGTGTTAGGTAAGTAGAACATGTGCCATTTTTACGACAAAGGAAAATAATAGTGCTATAACACCTAAGGTTGATTTTGGAATGGTGGATGCCTAACTGACTGATCGATCGATTGATTGATTAATTAGTTGACTGATTTACTAATTTATTAATTGATTGTAAGGGCGATTGATTGGACAATCGATTCAATGATTGATTCATCAAATTGATTACTGAATCACTGATTGATTAACTGCTTGGTTGATTGACAGAATGGATGACTAAAATGATAAATGGTGAATCGATTGATCACAAACTTACGTTAGCTTGTGCATTACCATCAGCACCCTTAGAGAGAAGTAACTCGACGATGCTGGCGAAACCTGATTCAGCAGCCATAAGAAGTGGTGTTTTACCTTCCTGTATTCATAAAATACAAACGCATCAAATTGTACCACATGAGCACCAACTACATAACCTTACCAATTTGGGCTTTGAAATCTTCCTTTTTTTAAAACTTTGACGATGACGAAGGTTCTTGGCAGGGGTCAAATGAAAGTGTAAAATAAATTTCCAAATATCTTGGGGTAAATCTAATTTATAACCACCAGGAGAGCCTTTCATTAAGCGTTTTGTCAGTGATTTTTACTGACAAATTTGCTCTCAGCCAATCAGATGCAAGGATTTCAGTAGCTTATAACAGTTGTTGGTAAAATCAATGACAAAACGCTTGATGAAACGCTCCCCCGAGAGTAATCAAATAGTCTCCACTTTGTGATTGAAAGTGAGTTTCATATCAAATCAGTGTTGTATTGTAATGCATAATAGTTTCCAAACAATTTTCATTCAACCCTAATTCCGGCCATTTGAAGAACAAACAAGACAAACAAATAAAAGCAAAGAAATTTAAATAATAAGTAACAAAACCCACATCATAATATCCCTGGCGGCGTTCTGATCACTTTAACTATAAGAAAACGAGACATTTTCCAAAGTCTAATGAATATACGCACCTCGTTTCTGATGTTGATCTCAAGTGCATACTCGAGTAGCTTTGACACCATGTCTACATGGCCATTTCCTGCCGCTAGATGGAGTGATGTCGATCCGTCCTGTTCAAGAAGAGAGAGAGAGAGAGAATGAATCGTGCTATTCTCAGCTTGGACAACAGTTGTTAAAATGATATGAATGTGTATTAAACAAGTTCGATATCAGCTCATTGACAACTATAATTCACATACAGTTTTGTAAAAATATTACAATAGCTGATTGAGCATGTGATTAGATATGAATAATTTTTTTATAGAATTGAATTGAATTGAAAATTATTAAACTGAATGAAAATCTTAACATTTCCTTTTTACAATTTATTGATACTACTACAAACGAGAATTCATTAGACATGTAGGCCTAATCATTCTATACGGCACTTTTCGAATTTTAAAAACACATTGAAGAGTACAAGGCGACTTAAAATGTAGAATTAGATCGGTCAGTGTATATATAATAATAATAGGTAGTTTTTATATAGCGCATTTCATAACCGAAGGTTATATCAAATCGCTTTACAAAGGAGATATTATTACCCCGGTGATCGGATACTGGCATGCCCGCACACAATGTATGCACATTCTCCGCTCCCTGGGGAGTATTCCAGCTATGGGCAGTACAATGACGCTCAAATTGCTAAACAAACGATATTAACTTTCGCATCCTACCTGGTACCCATTTAACACCTGGGTGGAGAGTGGCAAATGTAGATTAACGTCTTGCCAAAGGACGCTAGTGCTGCGGTGGGATTCGAACCCCAGACCTCGTGGTTCACAGTCCGGGGACTTATCCACTGATCCAATTCAATATTGCGAAGAAGGCTTGAGGATTTCTAGAAAGCTTATTCTTTTAAATGTATTTATACAGAGTGCAAATTAATTTCAGGTTTGATAAGTTAATACATAAATAACCTAGATGACATTTCGAGAAGAACGTGCGGGCAGTAATCAGTTCGTAATTAAAAATTTGAAGGATTTAAGGATTCTGTAAACTTACGTTTGTTCTCCCAAATTTGTTGCATTTGACTTTAGCAAGGTATTCGAGTGCCGAGACTTGGCCATGTTCTGCTGCCGCGTGAAGAGGAGATTTACCACCCTTAAAAATAGATAACAGAATGCGTCAATTAGAGTAATCTAATGACAATATAAAATGCCAAGAATAATGTGTACCCAGACATCATGATTATAGCGATGAAATGCACCAAGATTTAAACAATTTCGGAGTAAATATGATATTGATTCTTACAGATAAGCATTGAAGAATAATGATTAGGACTGTCAAAAAAGATAATTGAAGTGACTGATAAATAATCAATAGTCAAATTGAAAGAATACGGTCTTGGTAATAATATCGGTCTATTAATACACTTACATTTTTATTTGGACCACTTTAACATCAATAACACAAAAATTAATGTTCATATTATTACAAATGATTTCCCATAAATCATAACCATGATAACAATGAGAAACTAATACATGCTTCACATACACCACAACAATGTTTATTTGTATTATAGATAATAATAATAATAGAGCTACATTCATATTGCGCACATAACCATACCATGCAGGGGATACTCAATGTATTTCATATATTATAATAATAATAATAATAGTGGCTACTTGTATAGCGCGCAGGTCCGCCTTTCGACGCTCATGGCGCTGTATAGATAGGTATATTATATGTTTTACAAAAGTATAGCCCCTTGAAATAATATACAAATGATTCTTCTTAAATATAATTTTCAAATTACTATGCAGCATATTAGGAATATGAGCTTACGATTGCAATTGCATGAAAATAACAATTGATATACAATACCAAACCAACGAACCAACACAAAGCAAGCAGATAGTACACGAGAGAATATTATTATTATTATCGTAATTTGGGCACACAAAAATTATATCAAATCGGTGAACTCTGAAATAAATATTTAATTTCTTACATGCATTTGATGGTTTTGTTTATACATATGATAATGAATGATGAACATTCAGTCATTCAGAAGGACTTCTTCGTTGTGTTAAGTAATGTAATATTAATTAGACTGTCGAAGGACCGAACCCGGTATGCGATTACCGTACCGCACCGTGACGAATCTGTATAGTTGGATGTGATGGGGTACCATGATAAAAGTTCCGGACGCGCCGATTACGACATAAAACAACATATTGAATAATGATTAATTACTACATGTATATTCATGCAAAACCAACATGAAGCCCTCTGCAGTGCAGAGCCGGTCATAACCGCGACAGACCGGTCACAACCGCGACAAAGCATGCGGGATGCGATGTACCTCCCTCGTTCTTTTCTCCAAGAACGAGTCGGACTGACGTCGTTTCTTCTTTCGAGGCACCTTTTCAGGTTGCCACTGCCCTTTCCTGATCATTCTCTGCTCAAACGACTCATTACGAGGCTGATTGGGAGAGTAGTTCATGTAATAATCATAAGCCTCACTCAGATTCTGCACCGAAGATTCTTGGAGACGACGGCAGAGGTTGGGATTGGATGCGCTCAGCTGATTCTGAGCCGCGATCGACGATGCGCCCAGTGATGACGCGGTGTTCGATAGGCAATTTGCGGCCAGGGATGACCGCCGCCGCATTTGGTCTAGTTCTCCTGGATCCAGCAACATCTGATGGTGGGTGTTGTTATTTGTATAAAGGACGACAATGTCACCATATTGAAGCTCAAGTTTCGATTTGTTAGTTTCCTTGTTTCCTTCTCTTTCCCCCATCCTTCTATCTACGTCATGTTTCTACCCATGTTTTCTACAGTGCGTCCCAGAAAAAACGAACCCTAATTATTGTGACCACACTAAGTGCTCTATGAAAATAATTACTTATTTCCTATAAACTAGAAGTATTAAATTTAGGGGTGTATGCCGCTGCCACCACTGGATATTGATATTGACCCGTGTTTTATGAATTTCTGATTGAATACATGCCATCACACAAGGGAATTTCATGTATCATAATCTCTTAAATCTGATATTTCACTTTAGCCATTTTCGCATGTGATACTAAGGTTTGCACGGTTTTACCCAAATTCGGCACAACTGAGTTTTTACATTTCATTTTTTCAAAATGCTGCTGCTCAGTAAAGCATGTACGGATGGATAGGATATCATTTAAAAAGCATAATACTTTCAGTTTATGGAAAATCGATAATTATTGTCATAGAGCACATAGTGTGGTCACAATAACCCTTTGTTTTAAGAGTTTCGTTTTTTCTGGGACGCACTGTATAGTGTATATGTACAGGAAAATCTTACTAAGTGCAATGAACTGCAGAATGATACATAACATGCAAAAATGGAAATCTAATGTCACCAATTGCAGACACAAGTGAAGAACTAATCGAAAACAATGCTTATACTTACCTTTAAAAATGACCTTGATTCTTCTCCCAAGAACATTTTGCTCACTACCATTAGTTTTTTGTTATATATATATGAGCGTCTCAAAAGTGTTGCGGTTTTTATTTAGAATATAAGCTGGGATCGTTATCAGATCATTATTTTAAAAGTGGGGGAATAAGACTTTTCGTGGACGTACCTAAAGTTCACATAACCGATGGAAAATACAAATGTCTCTAGCCTACTCTATGTTGAGTAAGTATGTTCTAAGCTATAAATGAAATGTGTTCCAAGATCTTTGCAAATGGTTATTAATAATTAAAGTAAGGAAAATCCACAGCATTTCAACAACAAAAAAAAACAGGAATGATAAAAATTGGGGGAAATGGTGTGAAAGGAGTCAGAAAAAAAAACATCACGTGTCTTATAAACGCACAAGTCTATATACTTACCAACCTGTCAATTCAACCAAGAAAGTAACCACAAAAAGTTATTTCAAGCAGAACTTCTTCTTTCTCTTACATTATCTCCTTATTTTGACTCATGACTAGCCTATAGTTTCATCGGCAACATGATCTAACTTCGTAATGTGTTCAAGTCAGCTCAATTCAATTTAATTCAATTCGGTTTTTAGAAACATCCAAAATATGGTACAAGAAGGCAGTCTGGAGCTATGGTCGTGTTTACCATGTTTGCTATACACAACATTGTAATGATAAAAGATTAAACTAATCACCATATAGAGGCAACTTCCTGTTTTAGCTGATTCAAACGCTAACGGAGAACACAATGTGAATTACAATAAAAAATTCACTGTTTTTCAGCCGTTGACCTAATATATGAATACAACTGTATTAAGGAAGAAATATAATTATGAAAAAAAAATAGAAATATCAAATACCAAGTGTCCCCCAAAACGATACACTTTTAAAATGGCCCCCAATTAAAAAGATTTAGTGAGTCTTTGGGAAATTTATATATATATATGGAACGCTGAAGGTCTCTTCTATCATATGGCACCAAAAAGTCCCAAAATATTTCATGCTTGAGTGAGCACTGCCCACTTTTGTAAAAGACGTGAAAATTGGGTTGCGCAGAAATTCACTATCCATTTTGGCTGAGATGAGAAGTTCTCCAGCTTAGAAATTGCTTATGGCATGATGAGTTTATGATAGATTATGATGGATATGGGTTTGTGCGGTGTATGACATGGTGTTATGTAATCGAAAGTTTATGCATCAGTGATCATAATTTGACTGGAAGTTTTAAAAGCCATTCTACGCAAAGGATAGTGCAGGCAGGGGTGTCGATCCGTGTTCCATGATTGGAGGGGGGGGGGGAATGACCGGCGAGGGAGCGAAGCCAGTGCGTATATAGGGCCTATGGCGAAAACAATGAAGTCCCCCCCCCCCCCCCCCCCCCCCACCACCGAGTGCCCAAACTGATCTACGTTATTGTACAAGCGAGGGAGCAAAGCGACCGCGAGCGCCACATTTTTCAAATTTTAACCCTAAAAAACGCAATTTCTTTTGCATTTTACCCAGGAAATTTTGCAATTGACCTCCGCAATTGAGCGGAAGAGAAGCTCGAATTATACATTAATAAACAGTTTTCTATTCACTGATTTCTTTCACTTATACAATCGGGAGCAAAACTAAATTATAGGCTTGAGGAAGAGTCGAGAAATTCAGCAAGGCTGCCTGAAGTTCAGATTTCTTTCAAAAGTTGAACCTTTGCAAGTGCTGTTTTATACACTTTATCCTATATTGGGGCGCAATATTTAGCAGGAGTCAAATGAAACTTACATGATATAGCGAGCAAAGCGATTACATCTTTATTTCTTCAAATTTTGAACCCTTTAAGCTCTTTAAGAACTATATACTGGTGGCGCGAAATTACGAGATCCTGAAAGCAAAATCGAAGCAAATCGACCGAGCTTTGGAAAATTTTCGCATTTCAAACCTTCAAAAACTAGATTTCTAGTGCATTTACCCTGCGGATTTGGGGCGCATAATCCGTAAGGATTATGATTTTTCTTAATTTCTCAATTTTTTTCTTTCTCTCCTTTGCGTTTTTTGCGCCCCTCCAAGTGCCGCCCGGGGGCACGTGCCCCCTGCCCCCTAGATACGCCACTGAGCGAAGCGACCGAGGGGGAGGGTGTGGGAGGGGTACCCCCCTCCCAACACCAGGGACTTTTTCAAAAATCTGTATATAAAACTTGCATTTTAGAGCATCCCAAAATGGTTTTAATGGAAAGAAGGGATGCACGGATCTATGCCAATGGACGGAACCACTTAATTGAGAATAACAATGCGAGCGAACGAATTTTCTTCGATATTTTCTTCGATATTTTCGCATTGAAATTATGGCATTACTTATTCCCTTACATCTAATCATTAAATAATGTGATGGTATTTCAAGATCAAACATAATGAGTTTGGATAATTATTAGTTTTAAGTTAATGTATCATAATTCTTTTATTTTTATCCAAAAATATTGGGGGGATGATAATACAGGCCACCCCCACCTCAATTTTTTTGGGGGATATATACCCCACCCCCCCCCCCCCACACACACACACACACACCCCGGGATCGACACCCATGAGTGCAGGGACATAACTTAAAATTGGAATAAAAGTGTTTAAGATCTGTTTAAGATTTGTGTGGAGCCAGGTGGAGATTGGATTATGTAAATCAAAGATCTTAATGATTGAAAACATGAAAGACTATTATGCAGTATCTTTGTTGTTGTAAGAACAATTGCTATTAATGTCACAGCTTTAGGCATCACTGGGTACAAATGGGTATTAATTAGTAAACTTTCTTTATGGCAAATGAGTTTGGGAAATGGTAGAGTTTGGGGCAAGGAAAGGTGGGATGAATGGTTTGGAATGGAGCAAAATGCCTATACGGATGGACCTATGACAATGAAAAACACCTCCCGGAATTGTGACACGGACACGCCACACGCACACACACAACCACCCCCCCCCCCCCCCCAACACGAACTACCATTACCACAGATATCAACACCAGATAATACGGTACTGTCAAAACAACTTCCATAATCAAAATTGTGATTAAAAAGACAATACATGATAAACTCATCAGACAATCAGCAATTTCTAAACTGGATAAATTTTCATTTCACCCAAAGTGGATAGCCAATAGACCTGTTTACTAAGTGATTCAAATTTATGGATGTTTCTTTCCTGGGGACCTAGTAACGAGGTATTCCATTAACCTGTTATTAATGAATGAACTACAATACTTGGAATCCAGTTTGCATACATTATTTGTTGCTATGTCTGACAAGCCTCTGGCAAGCTTTCAGGTTGTCAAGAACAACCTTTGTTTCAAAAGTATGCATAAAATTTGAATCACTTAGTAAACAGGTCTATTCCTGCGCAACCTAATTTTCATGTCCTTTACAAAAGTGGGCAGTGCTCACTCAAGCATAAACCATTTTCGGAATTTTGGTGTCATATGATAGAAGAGACTTTCAGCTATCCATATATATATATATATATATATATTTCCCAAAATCCGATAAAAGATTTTATTTGGGGGCCATTTTAAAAGTGCATTGTCTTTTGGCATGTTTGGGGGACGCTCGGGTATAGTCTGTTGCGTTATGTACTTCGCATTGAAAACATTATGAAATAAGGGCCTAAACGAAATGCTTAAGTCGACGATTTTGAATAAACGGATGAATAAATGAATGAATGAATGAATGAGTTTATTACCAAATCAAAATGATACATACATCTTGGTAAAAATCACAATAACGTCTTGGTAAAGGGAGCTAACAAATAGCATATGCTAATCGAGGTTAGCCCCGTAAAATTGATTACATAAATCAGTAGTTAGCAAATTAATTGAAATGTACATCTCATATATATCTTCTTTCTTTTTTTGAAATAACACATATACATTATTTACAATCAATAAAAGTAGTAATAACAGTACAACAACAACATTAACTAATATCAAGTGAGCTTAAAATAAATAAAATGAATGATAATGATCTTCATGAACATTCTAAAATTGATTTTCAAGTTGGTATTCTCCAATTAACTATTCTTGTAATGCCCGTCCAAAACTTCTGCGGCCGGTTATATTCCTTAATTCTTTTGGCAAATTATACCATATAACAGGTCCTGAATATGAAATTGATTATTTCCCCAGATTGGTATTACTGATTGCAAAATTCAAATCAGATTTCTCTATGTTTCTTGTATGATAAGGATGATCTAGTACTGAAAAATAATTAGATAAAGTATATCTGATTAAAGTTTATCTGATTAAAAATAATCAGATAAAGATTTTACAACTTTCTTATTGTTGAAAAATGAATTACATACATAAAATGAAATGAGATTTTAAAAAGTCTTTTTAAATACTTACATCATCTTTATTTGTTCGTTTCTCGACGAAGGAGTCCACACTTCTAGTCTTCTTCTTGCTTTCTGTCGGTTTGCCCATGGCTAGGTTGCCCAGGTTGCCCATCATGTTGCCCGCTGCACTAAACAATCCTGTCACCTTGTTGTGTTAAACCACCATACCATGATGTCCAATGTGAATGTTGCCGATGTTAGGGAACCATATACCATGATATTGTATACCATGATATATTTGTGTATAATTACAATTGTGTACCATGATGGTGGGCACCATTATATTGTGTACCATGATGTTGGGCACCATTATATTGTGTACCATGATGGTGGGCACCATTATATAGAGTGCCATGATGTTGTTTAGTATGATGTTAACGATGTTGTTTTGTACAACATTGAAATTGTTAAGAATGATGTGTACCATTATTGCAAATAATTGTGTACCACGATGTTGTATATCATGATGTTGTGTACCATGGTTTTGTGTACCGTTATGTTGGGCAACATTATGTTGTATATCATGATGTTGTATACCATGATAAATATACCATGATGTCGTATAACGTGAAGTTCAAGCGAGTGTTTGAGTGAAATTGTCAATCAATTTTATCGTTGTTAGAATGGAAAGTCACGTGGTACGTTATCATGATGCGTCAGTGTATGACGAGGATGAAAAGGGCAAAATTTAAGAAATAAAGGTGGTATTGATGGATGCAATTGTAGAGATGGTGATGGAAGGTGATTGTATTAATAATGGTGATAATGATGATGACGTCATATCAAACATTAAGTTCATTGTTTCCCATCCAGTATTAGTTTTATATTAGGGTATTAAGTGTTAGGTTTTAAATGACACGGCAAAAGAAGGGAAGAAAAAGTGAAAACGTGGAATTAAAATACTGCAAAAACGCTAACAAAGCTTCTACTTTACTTAATAAAATGGAAATAATACTCTTTACCACGCAAAAATCAAGTACATGTATATTAGGTATCATCTTGTATAGGTTACTTAACCATTGCTATTTATTTGAAATGTTGGGTGACACATGCTTCGGTGACAGTTGTTCCTGCACTTACCAAAGACCTGAGATCAATATGGGACCTAACCCTAACCCTAATCTTATATCTTTGACAAAAAAAAGTCCGGAGCGAATGTCGCCAGACCATTGTGTCGGATCACTTTGGGGGAACTTCAGTACACCACCATGTAAGTAGCAGCGTGTGGCATTCCACTTACACTTCACGAATATTGTTGAGTTCTGGGAAAGGTAAAAATAATTTATGAGCTTTCTCACTATTCCTATGTCAATTTGGAAGATTATCATAGTATAGATATGTCCCCTGAAAAGGATTGCTCTTCAAATTCTCTCACGTTCAAAATATGACAATAAACAGCTGAAATGTTCAGGCCGAACATTTGTGTGTAGTCCCATGTACACATATCTGTGTGCAGTGCATGTGACTCTCAGTGGGATTGATTCACTTTCTTATCATTTTGGTGATTCCAAAACCTTACAACATACACCAATTCTTATGTGATATCTAATCAACCTTTCCAAATTGCTTTGAGACAGTTTCTTTCACTATTCAATCTCATGACCAGAAATCAACTTTATCTTTAATCGCCAAAAAACAAAATACTTTTATTAACCTATCAATGTTTACAACAGCTAGCTCCATCTAATCTTAGTGAATAGTTAACTCCATATAAACCAGAAGGAATGCTACGTTCTAGTGCCAAGTCTCTGCTTTGTGTTCCAAAAACCATGACAAAGTCATACAGGGAAAGGTCTTTCTCATACGCAGCCACTTTTTGTGGAACAAATGGCCAGAAGAACTCAAAATTATAGGAACCTATGACACCTTCATCAGTACCTTGAAAACGAATTTTTTACCACTTATGTGTCGTCAGAAACATGAACCCAGTGCATTTTTCCTTTCCTTGTACAAACTTCTCGTTTTCTATTCTTAAAGTGCACAGAGACATGCAATTTTGGCTATGTGTTATGCGCTATATAAAAATGTTTAATTATTATTATTATTAATCAATATTGTAGATAACCTACATATGGCATCATGATTATGTACCATCTTTTGGACACCAAATAAAGAAAATGCCTTTAAGATTCAATTGCAAAATTATGTAACACATTACATCAATGATTTATAGCTTAGATTGTTTCAAAAAGACAATAAATATAAAAATGAAAAATACTAGTCGAACTTACAGACACATGAAAATTATGCCCATGAACACCATATCTCGCGTAAGTTTATATTGCATACAGGCATGACATGGCATTTGATGCAAAAGCATATATATTTTTTGTTTTTGCTCAACATAAATTATATGAAAACTTACCTTAAACAGATGCAATGACTATGAATAAAGCTTCTTACTTATAACGTAACAGTCAAGTACATGCATTGATTGACAATTAAAAATCCAACAAGGGTGAAACACAAGTTGCACTATTAAAAGTCTACTTTGATGCCAATAACGACAAGACATATCAATAATATTGATCATATAACGTACATCATAATCGAAGTAGAAATGAGCAGTTGCAAAGGCTTGAAGGCACATGTCCCCCATAAAAAAGTGTGCCCCCTCAACACCATTCCAAATGTGCTTTTATACATGACGCAAACAAGTATGATACTTTTGTCAAGCCAAAACGCGATGTCGTCAGATCGAGCAAAAACAAAAATACCAAGCATTGAAGCACCAACCACCAAGGTCCAAGCAGCATCAGCGTTTTTACTTTAAGCCAGAAAAGAAAATAGGCGAAAGCATTGTCAGGAGCTTGGATGGAATGAATGGCTTCATTGTGATCGAACTAGTCTCTTTAAAAAGCCTATGGGTAGCCTCTCATAAAACAGAAACGACCATACCCATGTTTGCATCAATATCTTCGTTAACCACTTTTTCATTGCTGCATTGGAGGAGGCGCAATGGTAGAGCAGTGGTTTCGTAACTGGGAAGACCCGGGTTCGAAACCAAGTGGAATCGCTAGTGCCCTTTGGTATATAAGGCATTAATCATCATTAACAAGTCCCTCGGAGAGGACTTAAAGCCGTCATTCCCATGCGTTCTTAGCAGTCAGGTAAAACAAACCAACCTATTTCCCCTTCATAACCAGTGCCGTAGCTACAGGGGTTAAGGGGCATGTGACCCCCCCCCCCCCCCCCCCCCCCCATCGGCGGGCAAAAGGGGAATAAAAGATAAAAGGGAGGGGAGGACAGGAACATGAAAAGAAGAATATAAGAGCTCCTCCCACACCTTCCCCCTTAACGATTACCTTGTTGATTGTAAGGGCTTCACCTAATATGATCTGTGCTCCCAAATGACCTCAATGGCTAGACCCCATGTTACGTCACTTTCCATTACAGCGGCCATACCCCCGCTTGCATCAATATTTCTGTTAAACACTTTTTTCATTGCTGCTTTATGAGTACAATGAGACCAAGGAGTATTCACAATGACCAAATAAATAATGATAATAAAACAAACATCAAAATCGAGTTCGCATATGTAAGCAAGCTACCTTGAAATAACGTTACCTCATCATCAGCAAAAGCGCAATCACCATGAAAGGAAACATAAACCCGTGACTTTTTCCACCCTCTTCACGATTATTGCTGATATACACCCCATGACTATCGATCATTACCCGATCACTAGATGACGCTATACCGTCTGCTGACCATGACAGTTCTTCAGTCCTGTGTGCCCATGGTGTTATGTTCTTAAACACCGATACCACGCCTGGAATAAAACTTGATTGTAATGCTGATGCGATGTCCTGTTGAAAAAGCATTTCAGTTTCAATCATTCGTCATTTTTGCACATGCATATTTCCCCGGATATATATCTGACAACTGTTGGAGGGCACCGGTAGA
Source organism: Heliocidaris erythrogramma (assembly GCA_025617745.1). Classification (NCBI taxonomy): domain Eukaryota; kingdom Metazoa; phylum Echinodermata; class Echinoidea; order Camarodonta; family Echinometridae; genus Heliocidaris; species Heliocidaris erythrogramma. Next base: position 8,499,425 of record CM046860.1, on the reverse strand, counting down.
AAAAAATGGTAAAGAAACGTGTGGGTTCCTGATGAGTAAAGGTTTCCATTAGGGCACCGGTAAGAAAATGGGAAAGAAGCATGGTGGTTCCCAAGTAAAGGTTTCCATTATTTTTGTCTATTTGAGTCTGTCATGTTTCATGCAAGGGATTTCCAAAATCATGATACAAAAAGCTCCTAAAAAATGGAGAAGCAAGCCACACCATATTCCCGAGACTTACCTTGGGCTTTTGAAACCGCGCTAGATCCTGAAGATATTTTTCTTTCTCCAGTTCGAATTCAGACTTTTAAAATTCGTGATTAAATACAAATTAGTCGTTTTATAAAATATGATGACCTTTTCCCCAATAGCGTTTACATTAGATTTATTTATTTATTATTTATTTATTTATTTATTTCTGAATGGTTCATCATATTACATAGTACATTGAAATAACTCCTTGGAGCGGTCACATCCATAAGAGAAGATATTTAAAGAAACAAATAACAATGACAGAATCGTAAAATAACTATGGTCACAACACAGGCATAGAATAATGGAGCACCATACAGAGGTATAGCAATATAAGCTTAAAAGGCTTGAAACGTTGCCATACCTTCACATTCAAAACTAACGAATTACATATATTATCATTCAAAACTAAAACTAAAACAAAATAAACAGAAAAACAAAAACAAAGAGAGAAACTCAATAACCAATCTTAACATTAAATGAACTAATTTGAAATTTTACACTATTTACAACAGATAAAGATGAAAATAAAGTTATAGAAGGTAAGAAGATGGAGAAAGAGGAGGGAGCCTTTATTATCCCAAATAATATATGTAATCAGTAATATAGTAAAGGCGTCGATGGATATCTGTACACGTAATAGGACAAATTATGTAGGATGAAAATATTCTAGTCTTTCGGGTGATATGAAGCTCTAGGCTTCGTTGTAGTAATACAAGAAATAATTGTACATGTATATGTATTAATCACATCTTAGAGATAAGCATGCGCTTAATCGCATTTTTAAAGGAATGAATGGTAAGTAAATTTCGAGTGTCACTCGGTAAGGCATTCCAGACATCTGGACCGTTATGCCTAACAGATTTATGAGCCAATAATGTGCGGGGGTTGAATAAGTGAATATTAGCCGATTGTCTTGTGGGGTAAGAGTGAATATCACTGTTTCGACTGAACATGGAAGAAAAGGTAGTGGGCAAAAGGTTGTTATTATAACGAAACATAAAGAGGGCGGTTTGAAGAAAATTGATGTCACTAACCGTAAGGCTCTACAACTTGATAAAGAGAGGCCGTGAATGGTCACGGTAACCAGCTCCAGCACAAATGCGGATAGCTTTCTTTTGTAGCAAGAGAATATTATCTGTAACACACTTAGATGTTGCCCAAAGAACATTGCAGTATGAGATGTATGGTAGAATCAGAGTATTGTACAATATAAAAATTACTTTGTCAGGAACTATATATTTCACTCTATATAATATTCCAATATTTCGGGAAATTGTTGTTCTTATGTTTTTCAAATGATCACTCCAGTTTAGTTGTTCATTAATAAACACCGAGAAATTTGGTACAAGTTTTTCTTTCCAACAAGACATCATCTAGTTTTACTTTAGGAGTTTGTACTCCACGAGACTTTCTACCTTTAAAGTGAATATAATTCGTTTTTTGTACATTGAGAGACAGCATATTGCTCCTAAACCAATTGGTTAATTTGGGTAGTTCATTATTAATTGTATTTTCAAGGATATTGATATTATTATGAGATAAGAAAACACTTGTGTCATCTGCAAATAATATGTAATTTAGAGTGGTAGACACATTGCAAATATCATTGACATATATCAAAAATAACAAGGGGCCTAATATTGAACCTTGTGGAACACCGCATTTTAGAAATGACACAGCAGAGTTGACAGAGTTGTAGGATGTGTATTGCCTTCTGTTAGAAAGGTAGCTAGAGAACCACTCCAGAGCAATGCCTCTGACTCCATAATGTTGTAGTTTACATAGGAGAATTGAGTGGTCAAGTGTGTCAAAAGCCTTGCTCAGATCCATGAACACACCAATAACATGCTCACGAGCGGCCAGGGCACTAGACACATGGTCATAAAATTGCAACAATGCAAGGTCAGTTGAGTGAGACCTTCTAAATCCAAACTGGTTAGGGTTAAGAAGTTTATGTTTCTCAAGATAGCTAAAAAGTCTATTATACACGATTCTCTCAAGTATTTTTGAGAAACTTGATAATATTGAGATTGGCCTATAGTTAGCGATGTTTGAGGGGCTATCTTTTTTATGCACAGGAATAACCTTTGCCAGTTTGAATGAAGAAGGAAATACACCACTTGATAAAGATAGATTACAGATGTGTACAAGAGGTGTTAAAATCGAACCTATGATCTGCTTCAAGAATGAGGAACTAATTCCATCATGACCAAGGGATTTACTATTTTTTAAAGAACACGCAACATTAAGTACTTCAAGATAATCAGTTGGCTTGAGGAAAATAGAGGATTGAGACTGCCCTGGCAGATATTGCTTAAAATTTGTTCCTGCTGTATTTATTTTCTTTGCTTGATTTGGGCCCAAGTTGGTAAAGTATTCATTGAACACATTAGCGATATCTCCTGCAGAAGTTATCTCACGATTCTCATATGCAAAATTTTGGGTGTTTTCAGTCTTATTTCTTTTACACAAAATATCTTTAACAACTTTCCATGTAGATGACATATTTCCTCTTGTCTTATCAAATTGCCTAGTGTAAAATGTACTGCGCGATGATCTTATTATCGACGATAATAAGAAATAATCGAGGTTATCAGGGACAGAGAAGTAGCCAGGGGTCAGAAGTGTGACCTTTATATTTAAGTTTTTAGCGACTTCTTCATCTTGGAATTGTAAATGACATTCTATATTTTACGTTTGGTTTCAGTTTCGAGAGAAAAATACTTCCTTGAGAGGTTGTACTAATCCTCTGGACGTATTAAAAGAAATCTTCTCCTCACCAATAAACAATGTACATTTCGATTTTACTTCCGCCCCCCCCCCCCTTTCTCTTTTATTCTCTCTTTCTCATAATACATCTTATATTTCTACCCATGTAGAGCCCACATAGCCTATGTACAAAATATACCGCAAATGTAGGAATAACTACAAATGTAAGAATATTGCCTGCACAAATGTCAAAATAACCACAAATGTCACAACATGTCAACCACAAGTGTAAAAATAACCACAAATGCAAAAAAAAATGACCCACAGGTATAAAAATAGCCACAAGTGTTAAAAAAAAAATGACCCACGGGTGTAAAAATCTGTTTAACCACAAATGTAAAAACAATTTTTTACCTCAAAATTGGAGGTAACGGCTCAAATGTTATAACATGTTAACCGCAAAAGCAAAATTTCATTGCTTGCATAATGTACAAAATAAGATAAGTTATTTATGAAATGTCACTGTTTTGGAATCAACATTATTTTTCTGCTCCCAAGGTTCTTGTTCTCTCTCTCTGTCTCTTTCTCTCTCTCTTTTTCTTCTTCTTCTTCTTCTTCTTTTGGTCTTCCGTCCCTACGCTTCCATTACCTCTCTCTCTCTCTTTCTCCATGGCTAATTTTTAATCTTTTTTCTCAATTTCCTTTCTCTGTTTCTCATTCTTTATATATATATTTTCATTATTTATCCTTTAGTTATGATTATTGACACTGATTATTTATTGTGGTTTAGTTTGGGTTTAATTTTACTGAATTCATTTATAATTATTCATGTTATTGCTTATTTGATATAGGTATGCTCCTCTTATTGTACTTCAAATCATTATAATTATATATAGTTTTTGTATTTCCAGGGCCCCATGGAAGGTCAACTTTTGTTGAATGGGCTACCCTGATGAAATATCAATAAATAAAATAAAAATAAATAAAAATATGTGTGTGTGTATGTGTGTGTGTGTGCGTTTGTTTAGCATTATGTCCGAGGACATTTTCGGACAGAGAACAAAAAAAAAATCATGACAACAATGGTCCTCGGAAGCCGGACAATAGTCCTCGAACGTCGAACAATGAATTTATGCCTTATTCCGTCGACTGTCCGAGGACGAGTAACAATAGAGGAACAATAGTTGTCCTCGGAAGTAAAGCCATGTAAACGTGAGTGGGTGTGGGTGTGTATATGTGTGTGTGTATGTGTGCGTGTGTATTTTTAACAACTTTGATTTCTTCTGCGCTTCCCATTGCTGCAACTAGCACATAATTTGATTCCGCACTACGAGATCTAAGAAGCTATGATAGACGAAAGACTACGATCACCAAAGAAGCACATAAGACTTATGTGTTGTTGTATTCACAAGAATGTACAAAATATTACAAACTTGATGATCATTAACTTGTTTTGAAAAGTGAAAGCAAGGAAAACTCTATAATCATGGTAATAAACAATTTAAGCCGCCATTTTTACGAATAAAACGCAGTTGTATTCCAAACATATTGTGATCATAACATGTTCTTATCTATATTGGCTGTAATAAAAGCATTATTCACCATTTTGAGCTGTATAATTGGATTGTGTTGCTTGTGTCAACAAAGGCATTTTTAAAAGAAATATTATTAGTCGCAAAGAATAAGAGACATTTTCAGGTACAAATGGAAAATCCAATAATGATTCCGATTGATTGGTTCAAAATGTTAGCTGAGAATAGTCAGATTGAAATCAAGTAAAGGTATACAAAGTGGACGGAAAATAGTTTATGTCGAGAATATAACATGTCGATAATACGCAACAATAAAAAAATATATATCTGCATAATTATAGAGTATAGATCACACTAGCAAAATACTAAACACCGACCAGAAAATTGATTTATCATTAAAATACTGCAAAGTTCTGGCTTTACGATTTATGAGCACAGTTAAGAATATATTTTCTTAATATACATATACAGTTAACAACAAAATTATTCATACCCCTTGGAAAATTCTATTTTTTTTGCATTTTTCCTAAAAATGAATGGTTAACTGAATTGAATTGCACATCACATGAATACATTTAGTTATCATCTGCAAATGAATGCTGTTTCTGGGTTCACCTCATTTGCATAACAATATAAAAGGTGAATTATCCAAACTGGGTGATGTTCAAAATTATTCATACCCTTGGTGATCTATTGACTTTGTCAATCAGTATGAATCCAGTCCTTATAATTAATGCTCGTAACACTTTCTTCACACTGTCACAATGCTTCTGGAGGTCTCTACTGAGATATCAGGACAATACCTGGTCTCCAATGGCCCAATCTCCTTGAGGATGTTGTCCACACATGCCATCACCTGGTCTTCAGGGGATTCGATGGATTTAAAGCAGATTTTGTGTTTGCAGGTGGTGTAGTTTTAGACGTCATGAGGATAGGACTATGATATTGATATTTTCGTTAATATTCCTTACATTTTAATGACAATTCTGTATCTAAGTTGAAACAAAGCACTCTTCCTGGAGAGACTTCCCTAGAGGCATTCACTGTTGCACTGTCAAGGGAAGGTATTTCCTGATACTTTTGTTCCATTATGTTTAGGGAGGCCATGGTAGTTGTCTAAAGGTTGGATGGTGCCAATTTTATCAGTTTATTCAGTTACACTGATTGACACATTTTTGATATGGACACCTGCAAGTGGGTACTCTAGTGAAGCTTAAAATACTGATCTTTATGTTCTAGTGCACTGTCAAACTGGTAGCATTTTGTGCACTGCAGCTGGTAACATGGAGGGCATATGGTATAAATCTGGTTTACATTCATTTTGATATCAAGGATTGTAGCTTTCATACCAAAGATACAAAGAATATACCATATGAAGATTGATATACAGTAACAGTCAATGTGGGATGTGTATGGTACTCAAAGGTTACATACTGTTATTCATGGTGACCTGACGTTAGAGTCATGAAATGACTTTAATATCACCAACATGGCCTTCCTGAGCACTCTGATTAAGAATGGGGCCAATGAATAAAGGTGAACCCTCCCACAGGCAGTGCAAAAGGGAAGGGCTCTTCAGGAATGGTGCTTTGCTTCATAAGTAGATACAGAATTTTCATTAAAATGCATGGAATAAATGACCGAAAATTTCAATATCATAGTCCTGTCATCATGAAGTTGATAACTGCATCACCTGTAGGACACGAAATCTAATGAACTCCCTGAAGGTCAGGTGAAGGCATGTGTGGACACATTGGAGAACAGGTACTGGCCTGATATCCCAGCAGAGACCCCTCCGGAAGCCTTGTGACGGTGTATTATAATAAAGTGAATTACAAGCATTAATCACAAGGATCGGATTCATACTGATTGACAAAGTCAATAAATCACCAAGGGTATGAATAATTTTGAACATCGCCCAGTTTGGATAACTCACCTTTTCTATTGTTATGCAAATGAGGTGAAACCGGAAACGGCATTCATTTGCAGATGATAACTAAATGTATTCATGTGATGTGCAAGTAACTTCATTTAACCATTCATTTTTAGGAAAAATGCAAAAAACTAGAATTTTCCAAGGGGTATGAATAATTTTGTTGTTAACTGTATATATATATATATCTTTTTTCGATATCTATTGTTTACACACCGACGCAGAACTGTCATATTTTGTTTACTATATATAAATGTGGGAAAATAAAGAATACAGTAAGCTGCTTTTCGAATTTATTAGATTACATAAGCAGAAATAAAATTTACACGAGCAAATTGTTGATAACATGGGTTAGAAATTGATTTTTGCAACAAAGGATACTGCAAATGGATTTTGAGTTGATAAGCACGGTAATAAAGCAGTCAAAATACAAATAATATATAAATCTGGACAAAATTTTTTTTAAATCTCTTCATGGAACAGATCACCAGTAACCGAATATGAATATCAGAAGTAAATTCGATCATCATCTGATATTTTGACATAGAAATATTGTGGCAAAATATGAGAGATACTTCCTCCCTTTCCCGCAAAGTCTGATATTATACATTTCTACAATTTATTTGTGGCAGCGCCACGTACTTATCTTAGTTGATATTTGCTGTTGTTTTTCCTTTATCTAAATCTACAATAAATTATGGCTTGCGATATACTGAGAGGCGAAAAGGTTAGAATCCGATAATGATATGTAATTACTTTTGTTCGTCTTTTCTTTTGGATTCTCTTTCAAAATTGATCATTTTGTAGTGGATTTCATTCATATAAATAACATTTTCTATTTATTTTCCAAGCGATAAAACATGGTCCCCTGCTCTTTCCTATTAAGATTCTGGCACTTACTGTGTTTGGCCTTTAATCAACAGAAATAAACAGGATTTGAATTCCTTGTATTTCAAAATACGTTGCCGGTATATTAATTCTTAGTTTTTCTGTTGATCAGTATAACATTGCAATATCTTTCCAGAAGTCACTTCACCATAACAAAAAAAATTGCGACTAAACGGAACGGAAAAAAAAAGATTTTTCAACCAATCAGGATCGCGTATTCGGGACTTGCATTTATCTTTTTTTTCAGTTGTAAATTCATTTTTTGTTTAATACAAGAGAGCCGCGATGTCAGTTTTTCTTACCTTTCCCGACACGGCATTGAGACTGATTCCTCCCCCGTCGTCGTCCTCCTCGTAGTCGCTGTCCATGGGGTCTTCGTCGAGGAGTTCGCGTACTATGTACTCTAGGACGTTACGATGACCACGGGAAGCCGCACAGTGGACAATCGTCATCCCTTGCTGTATGAATATGAAATATATAAAAAATATCATATGGATAATATTCTAAATTATCAGTGGTGTATGCTGCATACGCTGGTTTTAAAATATTAACTTAGCCTCTTTTTTATTCTGAGTATGTAGTTACAATTGTGTATGTGTATTTCTTCAAAAAGAATTTTTAGATATCTCACCTTATTTTCAGCTTTCACGTTGGCTCCCGATCTTACAAGTGATTTCATTGATTCATGCTTCCCAAACCACGTTGCCCATAAGAGGGCGTTCATCCCGAACTGGGGTGTAAATTAAAAAAAAGGAAGCGTCGAGAAAGTCATACACATTCATTCACCAAGAGATAACATTATTAAGAAGACTGTATATTCGCAACAAAACACACTTTTGTGGTAACTTTGATGGCGATTATAACTCACATAATTGATAATGATAATAATAGCTACATTTATATTGCGCACATATCCATCCTAGGAGTAATATTATTACACTGGCTTTAGCCAAGCTGCCCTAAGGCGCTGAAAGCATTCATTCAAGGAATAAATTCCTACCAGGTACCCATTTACTACACCTGGGTGGAGAGTGGAAAATGTAGATTAATGTCTTGCCAAAAGACATTAGTGCAGCGCTGGTCTCGAACCGCGAACCATGTGATCCACAGTCCGGTGACGTATCCACTAGACCACGACACCTGTACTAATTAATAATTGATTCATGGTTATAATCTTATACAATGATGGAAAGGTGTTGATGTTTTTTAAAAAGTCATTGGTGATGTTTTCGATGATGGTGATGTTTTCGATGATGGGGATAATGAGTATAATGAAGAGCATGTCGCTGCAGCTGATAATGGTGGTGGCAACGATGATTACTTGATATTGATCATGGTGATGATGATTATGATTATGATGACGACGATGATGATGATGATGATGATGATGATAATGATAATGATAATGATGATGATGATGATGATGATGATGATGATGATGATGAGAATGGTGATTATGGTGATGATAATGTTCGTGATTATAAAACATTACCTTATCCGCTAATTCTATGTTAGCGTCAGCATCAGTGAGGGATTCAATGACCTCTGTATGACCTTGTCCAGCTGCCAGATGCAATGCTGTACGATCTCGCTGTTAAAGACAAACAATGAAAGGCAATAATTCATGTAATATGTTTCAAGTTATTCATTACTTTTATATAAACAGAGTTGACATTATATGTATATATATATATATATATATATATACACACACACACGTTTACATGGCTTTACTTCCGAAGACAAGTATTGTTCCTCTATTGTTACTCGTCCTCGGACAGTCGACGGAATAAGGCATAAATTCATTGTTCGACGTTCGAGGACTATTGTCCGCCTTCCGAGGACCATTGTTGTCATGATTTTTTTTTTGTTCTCTGTCCGAAAATGTCCTCGGACATAATGCTAAACAAACGCACCCTCACACACACACCCTCTCACACACACACACACACACACACACTCAAGACCAAAAAAGTAAGCCCCCCTAGCATTTTTTCATATATCTCAAAAAATATTTTGCCGATTTTGATCTCGCAAAAGGTAATAGATGCGCAATTTTCTTACGCATCATGTGAATGGTAAATGGTTTCCATTGAATTACGTTTTCATCATAAAAATATGTATTTTCTGATACAAAGTGCAAAAACAGGTCCATATTGTGTATATTTTGTATACGAGTAAGCATCTTCATTGAAGATGACCCGACACACAAATCTGTTATGTAATTCTGTACTACTGCTGCATTGTTCTTAGTGGAACCATTTTTTCAAAAGCATGCATTTTTCTGAAACAATAGGCCTTTCGATATGAAATTATTGGCAGGCGCTGCAGAATGTCGGGCTCGGACAATGGAAGTGGGGGGACCTTCCATGGTCTGATAGAAAATGCAAAAAAAAATGCACTTTCTATCAGAAAATACATTTTTTTAATGATGAAAACGTAATTCTATGGCAACCATTTACCATTCACATTGTGCGTAAGAAAATTGCGCATCCCCTACCGTTTGCGAGATCAAAATAAGCAAAATATTTTTTGATATATATGAAAAATGCTAGGGGATTACTTTTTTTGTTGATATATATCAGTGTAAGGAAATAACATATAGAACAGCTTTGGCAACTCTCGTGGAAATTATACATTTGTGAGAATTTAAAATGGGAGAATAATGGTTGCGTAGCTTAAATCAAAGTTCCCCAGAACTGTCCTCCCTTATTGAAATTTCAAAACTCACTTGCCCCCGACAAAGGAATTAATCAATAAGGTTGAAGATTTGTCAACATATAGAACAGCTTTGGCAACTTTCGTGGAAATTATACATTTGTGTAATGAAAATGGGAGAATAATGGTTGCGTAGCTTAAATCAAAGTTCCCCAGAGCTGCCCTCCCTTTTCGAAATTTCAAAACCCACTTGCCCCCGACAAAGTAATTATTTAATAAGGTTGAAGATTTGTCAATCTGTCGGTCAATTGAATCTGGTGTCGCCGAAATCACTGGCCCATCTCCGTGGTCTAGTGGTTAAGGTATTGGCATCCTAAGCCAGTGACCCCGGTTCGAAAAATCAAGATAACAATTACTAAGAAAACGATTCTAGAACAACTACCCCCTGGACAATTGCCCCGGGGACGACTACCCCCAAGGTAGGGGTAAAGTTCCGGGGGTGGTAAAGTTCGGGGGGGGGGGGGTAATCTTCCTGAGGGTAATCGTCCTTGGGGGTAATTGACCCCGGTGTAGTTGTCCCAGAGGTAATTGTCCATGGGTAGTTGTCCGGATATGAAGAAAACAAATCCAGATCCTCTACCCATCTCCCTCCACCACCGTAACAAGATGAACTAGAGCATCTTACCTCATCCATGCAGTTGACATTGATCTTCTGAGCAATGAGGGCGTTAACCAAAGCTAAATCCCCTGTCCTTGCCGCCTCCAAGAACTGTTTCTCCACTGGAAGAACTTTGTGTTTGGCAAAGGAAGAAAACATGATGAAGCAAGGAGAAATTAATAATTCATTAATTAGAATGAAATAAGTGCCTTACCTACATAACCCAGAAATTTTTTCCAAGTGAGAGTTTGTAAGGATTACTAAATGATATTTCAAATATTCAATAACTCATTTATTCATTCATTCATGTATTTTTTCCAAGTAAAACATATCCCCATGAGATGACGTAAACCTCAGGACTTTTCAACAACAAAATTTAGCATATATTTACAGACAGTAACATACACATGACTGCCAAACACCAGCACATTTCTCGTTTCATAAACACTTTTCAACTGTAATCATTTTGATGATGAATGTCCTTCTGTTTGTTACAATGGTAATGTAATTTGCCATTTGATTTAAGGTTCACATGACTCTGTCAACATTTTCAGAACAGAATTATGTGTTAGATTGATGATGCTGGGTGAGATGTACTTTCCTTATTTCCTTAATGAATGTTTACTTGGAATTACATGAATATTATGTCACATCTAGACCCTTAAAATCGTACTAAATTGTCTTGAATTGTATATATTATTCTGTTTCAATTTATCATTATCCTTTTGAAAATTATGATGCATGTTTTCATTCTTCTTCTCCTCCTCCTCCTCTTTCTTCTTCTTCTTCTTCTTCTTCTTCTTCTTCTTCCTCTTTTCCGTTTTCTCCTTCTTCTTCCTCTCATCAGAAGAAAAAATAGCAACAATAACGACAATAACAGTGACGACGACAACAACAACTGATACACGTCAAATTTGATACCCGATGATCTACATCGGAAGCAGACAAAATTATGCAGTGCAAGTACAAATAGGAAAATAACAACAAGTGGTCCGTCACATGACGTCTGATATAAACATCCCTTTGATATAATATGGTTTGTTCATACGCCATATGTTGATCTGTTTGTTTATGATACGATTCAACTCATGTTTAAAGAGTGATATTTATACTTACGAATCTCATCTTCGTCGTCAAACTCCTCTTCCATATTCGACCCTTACCCTTTCGACTCCAGAAATATACAAGCATATGATATTACTTGATATGCTGGTCCCACCTCCTTAGATCGGTGTCATGTAAAGCACCAAAGACTGTAGCAATTATTGATAAGACTCATATGAATAACAACAGTTCAAATATATATATATGACATTTGTATATTTCGTTTTCCTTGTGATCAAAACCTATTTCCTTGACGCTTGGTTCATACAATACTCCAGGTAGTACACTGGTTCTCTGATATTGAAGCAGTTCTCAAGTTTTCCTCGCAATGCGCTTGTAGGATACCAGTTTTAGGAAGTCTACTTAGCTCGAGGTAGGACTAGATATTATTGAATGCCAGGATTTGTTAACATAATAACGAAACGCAGTGAAGTGTGTAAGGGTTGCAATAAATTCCAGCAGGGAAGTCTATTGTGCCAGCAAACAATAAAATAATTTGCATATGAATGATGTATTTGTTGCTTGAGTGGAACAATCCTATAATGTACATATGGACTGAGGGTGAGGTCGAGTGGGAGAGGGGGTGGAGAGAGAGAGAGAGAGAAAGAAAGCTAGAGAGAGGGGGAGAAAGATAGATAGAGAGAGAGTGACAGTGGGGGTTAGGAGAGTTGGACAAGCTATATATGTTTGTGTATGGATATATGTACAAATAATGAGAGGGAGAGAGATAGAGGAGGACATAGTGAGAGAGAGAGAGAAAGAGAGAGAGAGGGGGGGGTGGGCGGAGGAGGAATGGGAGGGGTATAAGAAAGGTACATGTTATTCTATATTCATACGCCAATCAAATATTACACCTTGCTTACTGAATTTAAGGTTGATAGAAGCTTAAACTACAATTGCACAATCAAATATTGTTTCATTTAACATAAACATGAGATGCACGTATTGATGAATGTTGGTAGATATGGTGACGGGGAAAACATATTGGTGAATGATCGTCTATTACATTAAAGTTGAATAAACTAGTCGTAAACAACATAGGCCATATGGGACTCTGGGGGCTGGCAGACAGGAAGAAAAGTGGAAGGTAGAAAAAGGATGGAGGAGGAGTAGACAGAGAAATTGCATTCTGTCAATTGCCATACGCAGAATACTATGTCCTTTCGTCTTCATGCTTTATTTAATTTAATTATAAATATTTTGTTTCTTCAATAATTCTCCTTCCTCTAATTCTCTCTCCCCCTCATTCTCTCTCTCTCTCTCTCCTCTCTCTCTCTATTCTTTATCTCTCTCTATTTCTCTCTCTCCCCCCGCTCTCTCTCTTTCTCTCTCCCCCTCTCTCTCTCTCTCTCTGTCTCACTCTCTCTTTCTCATCCGGCCCTCTTTCTTTCCTACCAACCCTCCCCTCTCTCTCTCTCTCTGTTCTCACTCTCTATCTACCTCCATATGTCTATCATATTCAACCACCCTGCCTAGGTTTGCTTTCCGAAAATCACAGAACAAAATAATTACAATGTGAAAGATGATTTATATCATTGGACATCACGGGATGATGCTGAAGGAGAGTACAAATTCAAAGCTGAATTTATGCTGAAAAATAAAACAGTGTCAAATAATGTTTGCACCTTCGGAAATAACATAGGCTAACGGTAACTGTGAGAAAATTGTTGGTTATGACTTCCCCTTGATGTTAATCTAAGCTCGCTATAGCATGTTTGTATATAAGATGAATCATGAAATAGAAAAAGAAAAGTGGAAGGTAGAAAAAGGATGGAGGAGGAGTAGACAGAGAAATTGCATTCTGTCAATTGCCATACGCAGAATACTATGTCCTTTCGTCTTCATGTTTTATTTAATTTAATTATAAATATTTTGTTTCTTCAATAATTCTCCTTCCTCTACTTCTCTCTCCCCCATTCTCTCTCTCTCTCTCTCTCCTCTCTCTCTCTATTCTTTATTTCTCTCTCTCCCCCGCTCTCTCTCTTTCTCTCTCCCCCCCCCCCCCTCTCTCTCTCTCTCTGTCTCACTCTCTCTTTCTCATCCGGCCCTCTTTCTTTCCTACCAACCCTCCCCTCTCTCTCTCTCTCTCTGTTCTCACTCTCTATCTACCTCCATATGTCTATCATATTCAACCACCCTGCCTAGGTTTGCTTTCCGAAAATCACAGAACAAAATAATTACAATGTGAAAGATGATTTATATCATTGGACATCACGGGATGATGCTGAAGGAGAGTACAAATTCAAAGCTGAATTTATGCTGAAAAATAAAACAGTGTCAAATAATGTTTGCACCTTCGGAAATAACATCGGCTAACGGTAACTGTGAGAAAATTGTTGGTTATGACTTCCCCTTGATGTTAATCTAAGCTCGCTATAGCATGTTTGTATATAAGATGAATCATGAAATAGAAAAAGAAAAGTGGAAGGTAGAAAAAGGATGGAGGAGGAGTAGACAGAGAAATTGCATTCTGTCAATTGCCATACGCAGAATACTATGTCCTTTCGTCTTCATGTTTTATTTAATTTAATTATAAATATTTTGTTTCTTCAATAATTCTCCTTCCTCTACTTCTCTCTCCCCCATTCTCTCTCTCTCTCTCCTCTCTCTCTCTCCCCGCTCTCTCTCTTTCTCCCCCCTCTCTCTCTCTCTCTCTGTCTCTCTCTCTCTTTCTCATCCGGCCCTCTTTCTTTCCTACCAACCCTCCCCTCTCTCTCTCTCTGTTCTCACTCTCTATCTACCTCCATATGTCTATCATATTCAACCACCCTGCCTAGGTTTGCTTTCCGAAAATCACAGAACAAAATAATTACAATGTGAAAGATGATTTATATCATTGGACATCACAGGATGATGCTGAAGGAGAGTACAAATTCAAAGCTGAATTTATGCTGAAAAATAAAACAGTGTCAAATAATGTTTGCACCTTCGGAAATAACATAGGCTAACGGTAACTGTGAGAAAATTGTTGGTTATGACTTCCCCTTGATGTTAATCTAAGCTCGCTATAGCATGTTTGTATATAAGATGAATCATGAAATAGAACATGGCAATAAAGTATTCTTTATTGTTTATATTTCTTGTTGATGGCATGTAATTAAAAAAAATAAAATTAAAAGAACGCATTCTACCGTTTACTTTGCATGATCAGAATAAGCCAGTTCGGGGTTAGCGCATGGTAAAAATGACCCCAAATATCCACAGATATTTTAGACATGGAGGGTCCCTTTATGTGCACTTCAAAAAAATAACTCTGGGAATGATAGAGGTGCCTCATGAATAGCTTTTGTTTCGCCCTTTAAAAAGAATACTTCCACCTGGATATCATGGAATGCACCATTAGTGCATAATTGAATAATGATTACATGGTATTCATGAGCACATATCGAATATTAGTGTCAGTGGGTTTTAGAATTTGGTACAGATGACCTTTATCTGCTCATGCTCAGATTGCATCTCCGAAGTGGCTTATTGATATTATGCGATCCTCTGCATACTGTATACACGGTGTACGCAAGTCCTCTCTCTCTCTGTCTCCCTCTCCATTGTCTTTGTCTCCATTGTGAAACAGCGCCATCAGGGATTCTTCGGACCACGCTCAGAAATTATCATAACTGGCATGACTGGTGATCAATGGATGTGTGGGTGTATGTTATGATGCTTTTGGGAGGTTTTTCAAAATTCATGTTTGTCATAAAGACCATTCGCAAAATCATTCTTCTGCATCAGCACAAACAATCCCAAGTGGCTGTTGAGCAATTAACGTTTTGGCATGCACTTGAAATGTCTTTGAAATCGATAAATTTTACAAAAATCTAACTGTTTTCCATGGACCTACTACGTAGTAGGTCCATGCTTTAACAGGGATATAAGCACTACTCAGTGCCATCATCAAATACCCCCCCCCCCCCCCCCCCCCCGCGGTGGCCTTTCTTTCAAATTGTCTGTTTTCACCTCCTATTAACGTACTCATTTAGTTATTTTGCAGTGTGTGGTTTTGTGCCACCACAATGTCATGAAACAATAAAAAGATAAACATATATCTGCTCAATCATTCTTTCCGTTTTCACGTTAAAAACCTTAACCTGTCAAGTAATGTTATTGACCACTCCAATAGATCGCAGATATATTGAATATCACTTTTGTCGAATTTAGAGTACGAACGATTATTGTAAAGATAAATTAATATGAAAGAAATATATTGTTTGGTAAGCTTAGAGTGTTTAGCCACATAGTAACCATGGTAACGTGCTAAATACAAACTTTTACTTGATAATTGTCGGTCATAAGAGCAATTAATCATTTTTAAAGTATTAATTTAAAACCCTTTTAGCGGTTGACATTTTGGTCTACTTGAGAACAGCTTTAACGGGCAATCCAACATTTGTATTAAGTTCATTTGTATGCAAGCACTGAGATATAAAGGGAAACAGAGTGGCAAAAGTTTGAAAGAAATCTGGAAGAAGAACGTTAAGATCATGCACTAGATCTATGCGAATCTTAAATTTTCATTTCTAAAGATAAATATATGGTTAAGTGGTTTGTTTTAGTGCTCATACAGACTCTGATTTATATTTTACAGAAGCGGAATCAATCTTTAAATCAAACCTTAAATCTTATGGATGCATCCGATAACCATGGCCCGTGGCAAATCACATGGATCCATTCTATAGAGTATCAAGGGATTGCTCTTTATTTTGTACTTTTTGGTCGTTGATCAATCCGATATCCTGTTATTAATATAAGACGGATTGCCTGCGTGACTCAAAACAGGAAATTTCATACATTTCGATTTACATTTTGTTGCATACACTCGAAGAGATAGACTATGTTTTTGTAACATTCCAAGGTTTTTAAATTAAAAACAAATTATGAAAGCAAGACCCAGGTAAGGCTTATCATGATGAACCAGGTTTGGACCAAAATGCAACAAACACGGGGAAATGAAATATGTTTGCAACATAAATAATTAACAGTCCGCATCCCAAATCATGAAACAGTAAAGTTAACATCAGAATTCGTTTACCAGAAAGCTTTACAATGTTATAAAAGCGAAGAATTTTCACATATAACATTAGGCCTGTGGGAGGACATTAAAAGAGATTACCACGCGCATTCGTCGTACATGGTTTTAAAAGAACGTATGCCTATATACAGTACTATTTTTAAAGAATACCATTATCATGATTATCATGGACTCACAGAGGTTAATATTACCGATTCATGCACAACAAACATACAACATGTCTTTTTAAGTACAGTCCCCATACCATCCTGCATGTATGAGAGTCCTATCAAGGGAAAAGCCACCCTCGTTACAAGTTGGTTTTAAAAGAAGCAGAAAAATTAAAGTGGAAGTTTGAGCAAAATACGATAAGAAATAAGAAAGTTATAGTGATTACAACTTCAAAAAATCATAACTTTCATCTTTCTTATTGGATTTCGCTCAAACTTTTACTAAATTGTTTCTCTCATTTTTCTGCTTTCATTCATGTACCAGGGTTAGGAATTATAAGTTCTTGCCATTTCTTTCCCCAAGGCCAAGGAAAGGCGTCTCGTAACTTACAATTACTGATTGCTATGTAGGAAAATATTCCACATCAAGTGTAGCATTAAGATGTGATAACGCCCCCCTCCACTTCAAGGAAGGTCCGGAAAAGTGAAATTACATGTAGTAATAACTTGCAATAGGTTTTTGGCACTGTGGATAAATATGTCACTAGTAAACTGAATACCACAACAAGGCACGACAATTAATTACTCATCAGAGTTCTCTGAAAGCAAAACAGAGACGGCTTAGTCAGGGTAATGGTGTCTTCAAAATAACCAGGGAATTGTCTCTGACATCTTCTCTGAAATTAATGAACAGGTACCTGGCACAGATGGCAAGTTGGTGATAACATTTCATAGAAAATTATTCTAGTTCCTTTCTTTTACAGACAAATACTGGAAGTCTCCACGACTCATTTTCAAAGACAAAGGTACGATATATGAGAGAGAAAGAGAGAAAGAGAGAGGGGAAAGAATAGTATGAAGATTGGAAATATAGGGTTTGTTCAATTTAGTTTATATAGCTCAAATACATGGTTGTTTTGTTTTGTTTTCTTGTTGTGTTTTTTTGGAACAGTCTCGATCCAGACCTTAAGGAAATAGAGAGATTGCACCATTTTAAAAATCAACTGAAATCTTTTGCTGAAACCATATACTAGAATGCTGCATGGTTGCTGATCTCGATCTGTACTTCGCTTCTCTCTTCTTTCTTCTCTTTTCTCTCTTCGCTCTTTTCTTTTCTCTCTCTCTTTCTCCACACACACACACTCTCTCTCTCTCTCTCTCTCTCTATATATATATATATCCCTTTCACTCTATAACTATTTAATTTTTTATGTTCTCTATTGTTTCCATCTGCTGATTTCCGTCCTTTCTTTGTTTCTTCTCATCTTAATCTCCCCATTCTACTTTCCAGCTCCTTTTTTTTTTCGCTAAATGGGGACCTAACTCGACAAGCCTCGCTTTTAATAGGTTCCCCACAAGTGTATATACTGTATGCGTTTATTACATCCACTGGAAGATATTTATTATACTGAGTTGTTATGATATATGTATTATCCTTTGTATTATCCTTTGTATTATGCCATATGTATATGTTTATATTTTGATTTCTCATGTATATATGTAAACCGATTGTGGAAACAAATCAAATCAAATCAAAAATCAAATACATATAATTCAATTTATATAAATCTAAAGATAGAGTTCAAGTATAACTTCTAGTGAATGTAAAATCAAGGAGCTTCAAATTCCGTGGTATACTTATGCAAATCTATAGACATGACTGAACATCCATTTTTTTTTTATAACTTCGTCTTCCCTAATTCCTTCCCCAATACCAATTTATAAACCAGAGGTTGCCAAAGTAAATGGGGGAGGGAGGAGGAGAGGGAAGGGGAGAGATGAGGGGGAGGGGAGAGATGAGGGGGAAGGGGAGAGATGAGCATGATGAGGGGCAGGGGAGAGATGAGGGGGAGGGGAGAGATGAGGGGGAAGGGGAGAGATGAGCATGATGAGGGGCAGGGGAGAGATGAGGGGGAAGTGGAGAGATGAGCATGATGAGGGGCAGGGGAGAGATGAGGGGGAGGGGGGAAATGAAAGGGAGGGGAGAGATGGGGGGAGTTTGACGTTGTTGATAAAACTCGTCAAGGTCTACACCTTATAGTTTTTGTCAGAAAATTCTATCATAGTGGCAAATATGTCTTAGAGTTTTTATTGGGACTTCCCCCGCTGAGAATTCATATTTGTGTGTGCAAGTATGGCAGCATGTGGGTGTATTCCATTACATTTTATTACATCAAATGACACGAATTTCTGTCTCCGATTGCATGAAACGTTGACATACGCGATAGCTGAAATATCACTTTGTATTGTATTTTATTGATGTAGAGTTGCTTTGACTTGTAAGTGGTCCTGATATACAAATATAGAATACATCACGAACTAACGTAAAAGATACCCCGTCTAATGCTCATTGAAAAGAAAAATGTTGGTCTCATAAAACATTGTAAACATATGATCGCATGCGATAGTAATTGTATAGGCCTACTATTTGTATATTTTGCCAGTGTACATTTCATTTTGAATATGTCATATATCTTCTGAAAGCAATTCTTGCATAACTTCATAAAAATATTCAAGAACAAACATCTCTATAGAATCCATAATCCAGATTTATGTTTTTTTTTCTGAACATGGCACTGAAGACGGTCCCTTTACTGATTATGCTTTCCTGTCAAAACATGTTTGAAGAGAAAAATAAGTTAATGAAATCATATTCATGATTAAATTTATGTAAAAATATGCAAGTTAATGTGAATAGTTTTGCCAAATATAATTCCTGTATACACTGGTATAGGGGAACTACAGACTTTAAAAAAAAACCACGAAAATCCCTCTCATAAAAAACAGCAATCAGGAATCGATGTCGTTCATGTTGTGATACAGTGCTTTCTACGTATGTGAAGGTTAACATGAATGTGAAAATGGCATTGGTAGCTAGGGGCATGGACCTACTAGGTGATTGGTAGGGGCTTCTGGTATAGACGATAAGGACTAATCGTCGTATCGCTGATATCTTATTTCCTGTTTCCGAATAAAAAGTATTAAGTAATACAATGGTTACACAATCTTTCTTGTAAAAAACCTGTTTAATGTGTTGAGGCAGGCCTACATACTATTCAAGAGGAACTGACGTAATGATTTAATTGAAATGGTCTATGCATATATCTGTCTATCTATCTAGATTCGATTTGATTCGTTAAGTGCTATGGTCAGACGGACAGATACGCGCGATACGCATGTCTGCGGATGTGCATCCGTAAAAATCCGTAGAAATCCGCAGCAATCCGTATCATGCGTATCATCCGTAAGTGCATCCGTAAAAATCCGTGGAGTGCGCAGGAATCGAGGTCTTCCGCGAAAAAGTTTTGAAAATCTCAAAATTATTTTAAATTTCCCGCGCAAGGTCTTTTGCGCAGAATTTAGGTAGAATTTGCGTATTGTTCCGTATCATGCGTATTGATCCGTATCTTTGCGTATTTTTGCGTAAAACGTCCGTATCCATCGGTAACCTAATCCGCAGGATCCGCAGACATACGCAGATCCGCAGCGTGAATTTTGAAAATCTCAAAATTCTGCTGCGGATGAAATATACGTAAGCATCCGCAAAATATACGTTATCCATACATAAACTACGTAACTCATACGTATCGTCCGTAAGTCATCCGTAAGTCGTCCGTGACATGTGTCAGCGGGTTGGCAGCGGATGGGCTCATCAACAGGTTTTACCCGTAACATCCGTAATTCATACGTAACATCCGTAACTAATCCGTATCGTCCGCAGAATATAGGTAACTTTTGCTCAAATTTGCGTTATTTGGGGGTAAAAATTACGCATTTTCATTATCCAAATATACGCAGGCATCCGCAGGTCCGTAACATGGCCGTGTGACTGTAGCATAAGTGTGATGAATAAACAACATATTACTATTAAGAAATAACATCGAAAGGAATATAGGCATGTGTACCTTTACAGGATAAGCATGAAAGCTGTTTTTGAAAAGGGTCCTATTAAAAAAAAAAATTGGAATAATGAACCCAATTTCATTTTCGGACTAATGAACCATCGGAAAACGAGTGTCTCCTAATTCTATATACGAGTAACTACCATCCTATCTATACGTCTACGTCTACATATAGCTATGTACATACTCTCATTCATTTTATTCATAGGACTGTCTGAAAGGGGGGGGGGGGGTACTCGTTTTTCCAAAGGTTCAATTTTCCGATGGTTCGTAATTCCGAAACGCAAATTTCCCATAGCAGGGGGCTCATAATTCCGAAAATGAAATAGGATTCATAATTCTGAACATCTGATGCATTACTCCGAAGGTTCGTAATTCCGAAAATGAAATAGGGTTCGTAATTCTGAAAATGAAAAAGGGTTCATAATACCGAAGGTTCTTAATTCCGATCATGCAATAGAGGCCTACATAACTTTTCGGACTTACGAAGCTTCGGAAATATAAACACTTTCATTTTCGGAATTATGAACCCTATTTCATTTTCGGAATTACGAACCGTCGGAGTAACGAACCTTCGGAAAAACAAGCCTTCGGATAAACGACAGGTATTACGCCTTTTCTTCTCAAGAAGCATAACCTTCTTTACACCTTTCAGAATGTCATCAAGAAACCACATACCTCAGACAGGATACCGAGCTCAGGAAAAACCTACACCATTAATCAGATTTGATTGAATCAGCTTCCCAACCTAAGATAGCAAATATTGGCCCACCTGAACTAATTCAAGATTAAGAAAGGAGAAAATGAGAAGGAAGGTGATTAACTCAGTGAGGCTGTATACTCCGCCCTGTCGTTAGGGAAATATTGCAGACAAATTGATCTGATTTACAGCAAAATCTAGGCTAATAATTTGGCTTTTGGCAAGTATTACATTATATGACGAATAAACAGGACGCACCCTATGAATGTATAGTCTAGCAGAGCTTTTAAATCGTCATAATAAAACAAAATTAGAAAATAACAGGAACTTTAATGGGTCATGTAAACACTCCTGGACATGAGTCTGTTCTATTACTGATTTACTTACAAAATAAAAAGTATATACCTAACGTATTTATTTCCTTGAATAGATTAGATTCTTGAACTTACAAATTGCCCATGCAGCAAAATATAAATAAAACAGACTGAGGTGGGAGACCGGTGGTAGAGTCTCTGTGTAGAAAATGCCATAAGATAGTTGGAATGTTAAAAACATCGTCCGGTTTTATCAAAGAAAAAGGATTCCATCAATGGTCGTCTCTCTCCACCCGGGTGAAGTAAATAGGTGCCTTGTAGCAAAAACTAAGTGAATGTTAAACCACCGTACTAGTGTTTTTGAAATAATGATGAAACAACAGAAACGTCACGGATAATTAAAGATAAAATAGAGTCCAAGGCCCTCTTGCATAAAAAGTTGCGATTAAACGCAACTCAAAAAATTAAACGCAACTTGATTTTCAACCAATCGGCATCGCGTATTTTGGACCTGCGTTTAATTTTTTGAGTTGTGTTTAATCGCAAGTCTTTATGCAAGAGGGTCCAGGTTTACTAACTGCATTGTGAAAGAAACAGTCTCAAAGCAACGGGGAAAAGCTGATTATGTCTAAGAATAGTTTGATACTGTGAGGTTTTGGAATCATCAAAATGATAAGAAATTGACCCAATCTCGCTGAAATGCACATGTACTGCACCCCGAAATTGGTATACGGGACTGCACACACAAGGGGCATGAATGTTCAGCCCAAACATTTCAGATATTTCTCGTCATATTTCAAAATTGAGGGCATTTGACAATGTTTGAAGAGCAATCCTATTCAGGGACTTTTCTATTATGATATTCTTCCAAACTAAAATAAAAGGAATGAGGATCAAAAATTATTTTCACCTCTTTAAATAAGAGATTTTACGATATTATGCTCCGATGACAACAGCGTCGTGGTCTTTATTTCAATCATGGGCCCAAAACTACACCTCACCCTAAACCATTTACAAAGAGAACCCAATGCAACCCCATCCCTAACTCTGTATGTATAACGAAATTATCGATATAGCAAATATCGGATCTCAATACAAGAACAAACCTACTAAATACCATTATTATTTCTTAAGAAGAATGAACTCAAATGTATGAAGAACCCGAGAGGAAAATGTTCTTTTCTGGGTTCTGGTCTGAATCGAGTATCAAAGGCATGTCTAAAGCCGTTCATGTATTAAAACAGTTCACAATTATTTAATCATTATTTAACAGAATAGTCTAGCACATGAAGCTTATATTCAGCAAAGCGTAGCTTCGTCTTCTTATTTTTAAAAATCGGAGAGTAATGGCTTATTCATGAATCAAATTTAAAGCATATTTGCCGTAATATCCCAGGTGAGGTCGTTAAGACCGACAGGAAACGTGTTCTATCTAAAAACCCCGGTACAGACAAGAGAAACATGTCTCCCTAGGTTAATCGTTCTCATCATTATCTCTTCTCTATAGTTCGTTCACATTCAGACATTTTGCCTGTAGACATTCTAATGTTTCCTCAATCAAAAAACGATAACGAACGATTTGCTCTATGTATTTTGCGTGACATAAAGCAGGAAAGCAATAGGCCCTAAGTACTTTTTTTCACTTTGAGAAACAGCTATTATGATCAGTAATGAGCAATATATCAGATAGTCAGCACTTTTTTAAAAGTTTAAATATTGCAATGGTACACTAAATAAGTAAACAATTTGCTTGCATTTAATTCAGACCTCTCAAACCCCCTTCCCTCAACATGTCACCTTAATATCATATCTGTCATTGACAAATCATGACCATGACGGGCAAGGAAGGGGGTTTTCAGAGGGTTCGTGTCGTGAATCATCATTCATTCCTCTCATCTTACAGGAATATCGTGCTGTTCTCTACTCTCTAGCGACTTGCTCGATCATCAACTGCATCTTCAAGTTGAATGTTTTTACCACATTAAAGGTAAATATATGGTCAACTTGCAGATAAGGTGATTAGGAATCAAAATAATCATGAAAACCACTGCTGTACAGATGAGAAAGAAAGTACGTGAAGTTAGTTACTGTGTTCCTGCATTGGGTCCGGTCAAGAACAAAGTAACAAATTCTTCATACGAATGCCCCCTTACAGATAGATGACCGATGAAACATTATCTTTGACAACATTCCGGAAACAGCATTTTAGAACAACATGTTCAGCGTGCAATAAGTTAGTGATGTGGACAATCTGCACCACAATCAGATAAAATTCAATTTGTCGCATAATCGTTTCAAGATCTTTGAAAATAGTTCAATTTCGAGATATTTTATATCAAAAATCATTTTTATCTCATAGCGATCTATGGGCTTGGTTAGCCTAATTGAAACCTTTTATCAGCATCGAAGGGACGAAAAAAAAATGTCTAAATGTCTAAATATAATACATGTATATATTCTTTCATTAATGACTAAACAATCTTGAAAGCAGTTTTGGGGAAACTGTGCTGTCGACGGGACAAGGTACAGTCCAGTAATGCCAATATGATAAAAAATAATAGTTATTATGGTGTTTGGGGTTATAAAACATTGCATACAGCCTACACAAATACGAAGCAAAACAAAATCATATGTTTGTTCCTCAAGGCTTCACCACATTTCAAATCACTCATCATGAAATTCATTACAATGTGTAATTCATTTCTCCTTCACCTCCTTTTTACAAAACTACCCCACCCTCATCCTTTACCCCTCATGTGGGATCGTCTAGAATTCATGCGTGAGTAAGGGGTAATAATGAGTGCGTTCGCTTCAGGAGTACACTCTCCAGCGAGAGCACGCACAGGGATGCATTGTTACCTCCGCAATCCATTGAATAGCCTCATACCGCACCATGCCCGGGACACGGCAAGGAGTACATGTATTATCGTTGTAACGTTTGGAAAGTTTAGCAGCTGAAACTCGTGAAAGAAGTGCGTTCTTCTTCGATTTTTCTGCATCTCGCAGAATAGCGGAGAAGTCTTCTTGGACTTTGGCCATCGAGAGGAACTACTTTCTGAAAGATCCATTGATCGCCTAATTTCGATGGAAGGATAACTATTTATGAATTATTTTATCAGAAAATGACTGATTTCTCTTCCAGGTTCCAGTTTCGACGTTTTCTCCATCAAATTCAGACGCATGAATCTACATCTTCTAGTTCAGGTGGTTTCTTTCTTCTTTAGGAATAACATCTGACTGGTATATAGGGAGAGGAATAGGAGGAGAATCATCTGTATTTGGATATTTGTTGAGCTCGTCAACAATAACTCTTTTCCTGTAACATAAAGAACTTCGAAGAACTCGTATTAGTGACCCGGCGTGTGGTCGGTGGATCCAAGAAATAGATGCACCCTCCACAGACTGCTGTAAAGAGAGAAAGCTAGAGGAAAACTAAAAGGTTTGTTTGGGAATATTGATTAGTAAAACTGATATTTAGTTTAGATTTACAAGGAAGTCAGTCGTGCATTCATGTTAAGCTAACTGAGGTTGATAATTATTCTAAAGCATGTAAAGTTACAAGTTTGCCTTGAAAACACTTGCAAAGGCTGCATGGAGTTGCATCCATCATAATCAATGTTTGCTGCCCCATCTCTACTTGCATGGAGGTACTGGGCACACAATAGTAGGTCCATGCAGTACGATAGCATGTTTTTGTAAGGGATGAAGTTATACATGCATACAGGAAAAGCTGTAACAAATCCATGGGTTGAGCCAAGCGTGGGTGAAGCATGAAGAGGTATAAAAAGTGTAGCTTCATGGTGAGTGAGAGAGAAGAGGACAAGAAATGTTTGTTTTGGTTTAACATGCCAATGTGTTTAACATGGCTTCTTTATCCATATGTAAGCCATACTGGAGCACTGATGAAAGCTAGATGAAAGCAGGAAAAACGCTACCAGAGTTAGCTTCCGTTTCGTGTGTATGAGGGAGGCCTTGTGAATTGTTTGTTATCTCGATTCCGCTGGGATGCTACCATTGAAGCACTGCGTTCTCTTGGTCCATGATTACTTTTACAGGCAGGCTTCGTGCAACTGATTTGAATGACACATTCTGTATGACAGTTAATGCGACTCTTAAGAAAAAAATGTTAAACCAATTTCCTATTTGTATTTTTGTGGAACTTTTTTTTCAACGGTAATTTATGTTACATTATGTTAGTTTTATGTCAGGTGATGTTATGTCTATAGGCATGATAGGCCTACTGGTAAAAGATAAGCATGGTTGAAAATATACGCTTCATTCGAAACATTTTCGGCAGTTAAATTAATGCGGCAATGTGCAATGTAGACTCAGCTAGCTCAGATCGTTTCATGAAAAGAAGATTTTAACATTATCACCATTTCTTTTTCCAATCACGATGAGTCAAAGAAAACTCTACCTATATGCAATATCTAAAAACATCATTCTCCATCTTAGTCCTTGGCCTTTCGTCCATAAAAAAAAAGGACTCGCTCGATCGTTTCCATGATGCGCACGTAATGCTTTATTGTGATTAAAACGAGTCCTTTTATCCGAAAGCTAAAGTCTAGATCTACTCCTCTTTCATCCCTAGCTCACCGGGGAGCTCCTGTGTATTTGTAGAAGAGGTTTTTGCCCCCTTCACGATATTCGTTCAGCAAACATACCAAACCGAAGACCTTTTCCCGGGAAGACCGTCAAACATTTACGATTATTTTTTTGTAAAGGCGAATCAACAGTTGGATAGGGTCCCCTGAACAAACAGTTGTGTTAGCAGGATTAACAGGGTTGGTAGAATCTCCTTTGCATACAAAAAAAATGGAGGCAGAGCCATGCTTTCATCAGGTAGAAACACAAGGGAGAAGGCGAATGGTTAGTTGGTAGATTCTGACTAACCAATCGTCATGCCTCTCGGTATAACTCGTTGGTTATAAACTGATGTTTAAAATGATACATGTATTCTAAAAGGCTTCTAGGCCATATAATTTAAATACATGTTGAGGACAATGTGAAGTAATGAAAACTATAACTGCAGCTTGGGCAAGTTCGTTTTGGCGTTCAAAATGATATTAGGCTCAAGGACAAAATAGGTCTTCTTTCCCCCTAGAAATGTTGAAAGGTATGTTACGTACCACGTACAATCAACATCAATATTCTCTTTTCCATTGTAAAATCGAGCGGATTATAGGACCAAAGAGTTATCACAGAACTGTACTCCTTGATAGGACCGGGGAAATGCAACTAGGTTTCCCTGATAGGACCAACGAGGTTGATAGGACCAAGGACCTTATAGGTCCATTATAAGTCAGTTGTTTGCTTCTACTTGTGTACACCTGTTAGAAGGGGATGAGAGATTTGCAGTTTGTGAGTGAGTGGGAGCTAGATGAAGTAATCATTTGGGGACATGAAGCTCTTTGGAGGAGTCTCGGAGATGGGATTTGAAGAGGGTGGTCATAAGGTCAGAAAGCATTTGACGTTTGCATATATGACACAGACCTTGTTTCAGCATCCGAACTACTCTAAAGAATACAGATGTTTACAAATGTTTATAAGATCGTAAGTTCAATCATAAAGGCCTATGAAATTGTAACTTTTTATAGTGGCCAATCTATAGAGGCCTAATGCAGGTATTCAGATTATTGGACACTTCACCACTTTATGAATTCATAACAGGGTAATACTATGCAGTATGAATTCGTTTTTGCACAACGTTTTAGAGAAAATCATTGAAAAAAATGATAATTGGTAGGAGCCTATACGTGATATTATGTTTGGAATTTGACAACCAAAAGCAAATATATTATGTACCTTTTATAATTTGTACACTGAAACATATTCTTATAACAAGTAATAAAACTTCATCTTAATATCACAAAACTATACCTGTGCTGTGTTGCAGGATCATAATCCTTTAGACTCACTTTGATATTATTAACTAATTCTGGTTATATAACATGACTGGGAGGGACGGCTGTATATCCATGGTTATAAAATGGAGATGCCTTTTGTATGATCACAAGCCTGTGACTTTGAAGGGTGATCGGCTCGTACACTATTTTTTGCCAGCAAAGGGATTGTTTATTTAAAATGTATAGATGTGACATTATTCGAAAATAAAATGTTTCCTTTCACGCCAGTGAAGTGACTACGATGTACGTTTGCTTTGGTATTCACGTTTTACTGCTCGGGTTTTTTTTTTACATTCCAAAAATATTCAAACTGTCGCAGGTCGTGGTTGACGACCTTTAAATTGGCATTTAAGTCGACTCCACTTTGATGTATTAAAGGTAGTTTATTTTGTGAAGAATCACCACTATTTCGTAACGTTGCAACGAAATAGGATTATAGGATCACAGAAAATAATGTGATTGTATTGAAACAAGACAGCATCAGGTCTGCGGTAAGCGCATGTTTCCACTCGGTTTGGATCAAGGATACAACATCTTGAGATGTACCTTGTCCTTGTAATTAGAAGTGCTTGTCCATGTTGGTTCCCGTTGGTGTTAGCCTCTGTGTACAACCAGTCTTGAGGGGTCGTATATGTTCTACGATTCGGCATTAGATATAGTGCTAGCCATTTCCTCTCGAAGTAGTAGTTGCATTACCGTCAGAACTCGATATTACCTTTATCATCACCTTCCGTGCCCCATGATGCCGTACACTTTCAGGAAGGTATTTTTAGCCCCTCAATTACGACCAGGTTATAAAAGGCCAAGGAAGCTAAAATAAGATTGCAGATAGGTCCTTGAGATTCAATTGAAGAATGTGCTGTCAGCAAGAAAGTATACAATTAGCTTCTTAGTATCTTCTACCTGGAAGTTTAAATATCCCTGTCATTAATTTACTATACAGACCTTTCAATTTGTCACCAATGACATTTAGGGAAACTTCCTCTTGAAATTCGTGACGCAAATGTCCCGTTAACTCGTTAAACAACGTGTACGGTCGTTATATTTAAAAAAAAAGCATCACTGCCGCCATGCTACACTGGGATCATTGGGATGAAGGCTAATAGGCTGTACATATGATGTGGAATATGTCCGAGATGGAGGGGGGGGGGGGTGAGAGGGGACGGTGTGTACCGCAAGCAAACGGGAAGTCACCGATTTCAAACATTTAATTGTGGTTTAGGCCTATAATAGCCTGCTTTAGGCCGATATGCCTACTGATACAAAGTGTCCAACCATGGGGTGCCCAGTACTTCCTTGATCCCACCCAAGTCTTAGACATTAAATAAGTGAACAAAAGGTACAGAAATTGGTGGCAGTACACGACAAATCTGACGATGATAAACGTAACGTTATCTCAGTATTTGGATACACCCTGAAACTAATGTTTGTAAAGCTCGCATGGATACACGTATTGTGTGTTATGTTTCACAAGCTATCGTTTCTGGGGTCTATGAGTATGATCTTACAACAGTGGTGTAGATTGATTCACATCACTTGTATGGCACCAAAGTACTGTGAAGCCTATACCAGTCTAGAGAGTAACCCCTTGCCATACATGTAACATGCTCAGTTGCTCACTGAGGAATCTTCAAACATGTCAAATGTAGGGACATTTTCGGTGTTACGTAGTAACATAAGCAACAAAGTTTCAACAATCTGTTTGTTCATGTAAAGTGTTCTGTAACGTAATCAGAACGGTAACAATATTCATACTGTTCCAGAACTTTGCGGACGTAAGCGGAGTTTTATGTCACGGTCGAACCGTATTATCCTGGGATGCTTGTTTACTTCTCGTCGGCCTCGTGACGAGAGTTAATTTAGGTGAGGGAACGCCTTCATTTAGGAGTGATTCCTGAATTCGCTTGATTGTGTCAGTCATGATTACTCTGGCTTGGACAGGACTATATGGAGATTAACTAACCCAGGACCTACAGAATGACACTGCAATAGTCAAGTCCACAGCACCAGTGATAGGCCAGTAGCTTGTACAGCGGAGGGTAAAGCCCCCCCCCCCCCCCATGTTTGAAGGCCCTTAAAAACTCAATACAACCTATGTACAGCGCATGCAGGCCACGGTCATCCATCAGATAAATTCCGCCCCCTCCCCCATCCATGCCCATAGTCTGGTGAGGATTACACCTTTCATCAAATTCGTCGATGAAAATAGCTGTGGTGCATCGAACCTGTGGGAACTGTAACTGGATGTTTGACATTTGGCCAGCTGATTTTCAATACCAAACTGTTATTGCCCGTTACTTTTCTGCTGCAATCTGGACAACGTTGGCATATGATCAAAATGAAGCCTCACCTTTTCTCTTGATGTTTGTAAACACTGCCTTTGAAAAATTGATAAAGACATGGGTGGCGAGAACTTTGAAAGGGGTACCCTCTGAAAAGTGTCCAATTTTCCGCATAAGAGGCTAAAAAGGGCAACCCAGCCACAAGCTAACAACCACGCCCCTCTACACCCACCTCTGAAACATTTCCATCACTCCATATTTAGTATGAAGCAGAGTAGATCATTTGAATTTGCGATCGGCTAGATAATAACTGAGAATTTCTTCCTCAACTCATATGCCTTCCCTTTCCCATCCTTAAATTTATGACTGTAAAATCATATGAGGCTAACTTTTGGTACGAAATTTAACTTTTAGCAGGCCTAAACGTTTAACCTGTTTATTTATGATGACAAACATGGCTGACACTTTGTATCACGAAGTTATAACCATAGCTATTCAGTCAGAGGATAGTGTCTTAAGCGCTGAATGAATGCACAATGGTCAATCCCCATCAGTAGGCTTGCCGACTCAATTTGCCATGTGTAGGGCCCATTTGCAGCCTACTATGAATCATGGGGGGGGGGGGGGAACGACCAGAAAATATTTACCCAGTTCTGTGATCGACTCCCCCGAACAATTATTAGTCATTATATTGGTACATTGTTCCATTGTCTTGTCCTCTGTTTATCTTGTTTGGCCTCTACGAGACTTGATGAGGATTGATACGTCTTCCAACTCGTCCATGAATGTTTGAATTACGGAATAAGGGTCGAAACGTTCTCAATTTCCTGGAAAACCTGTTACCATGGTTACGCAAGTAACGAAGTGGCGTCCTATTGACTTGGCCTGCATGATAAAGAGTATCTCGTGTTTCTCTACAAGTGGCGTAGAGTAATTATCTCTGTGTATAATTTAAGGAGGCCAAATGCATGTTTTTTCTGAATACTTTTGTAGGTAGCCAATAGCCATCATAGCTAAATGCTTTGTAAAAATACTTTTCCCGTTCTTCTTATGCACTTGTGAAAAGTGTGGGTTATAGCCACAACTTGTTATAGGCCTTATAGAAAAATTTGCGTGAGACGATGGAAAAAAGAATCAAAACATTTTGAGATAAGATAGTAACCTCAAATGGTTAAATATCGCATCATGATTTATCATCATTCTAAACACTTAAACAGGTGAAAAACAGTAACTTACTATGAAATTTGGGAATACAAATAATGGAATGTTGAAAAAGAAGACACGTTGGGAATAGGAGAAATGGAAGAGCATATAAATTAGAACCTTGCTTTACAAGAAGCAGACTTCATTTTAGCAAGTTGTTTTCATTGAAGATGACATTGTAGCCCCCATCGGGTTTCTGGTTAGTCTGACTCACTTTCCCTTGAGATAACTTGTTAACTTGATTTCGAGTTATCCAGCAAGATTTGATCGCTTTATTTGCCAAATTGCTCTGCAAAAACATCAAAGAAAAGGGGGAAGGGGTTGAGAAGTGAAAGGAAGCGGGAGTAGGGGAAAGGAGAGATGGAGAGCGAAAGAAAACTGGTTGAGAGAAGGGGGTGGGAATTAGAACAAACAAAAAAAAAAGAGAAAGAAAAATAGGGCGGGAGAGGGGATAAAATACAACTTACAAGAATAGAAGTAGGGGAAATTCAGTTTGCAGCATTGTTGTTTTTGTTATTGTTGTTACTGCTGACGACGACGATGATGATTAGTTTATTCCATTTTGTAATTTGAATATTTGCAGCTTTCTCATTTTGACATTTTGTTCATTCGTTAACTCTTTTCTTTCCACCCGCGGTCACGCTTTTCCCATGCACTGACTCTACTTATTGTAAACTATTTAGGTTCCAAGAACATAAATTAGATTAGTCTTGTGGGACTATTGTAACATTTGGAGCAGAGACTTTATGGGAAGAAGGTAACCTAGATTTGAGTTTAACCTAATCACATAGACCCTACAGCTAAAACACAGGTGTAGTTCCACGTCTATAGGCCTACAGTTTACCAAATATTCCTCATGAACCATTATTTATAACTATTTTTTTTCATTAAAAAATCTAGATTATGGCCCACAGGCCTCCCTTTATCGTTGATGGATACAACTCATATAATAGCGTATTATTATTTTGTAAGTTGGAGTTTATACCAATAAGTATACAGATTATGTTTTGCTCTATTTAATCTTTATTTAAAGGTTCTTGAATAAAACTTATTGAAAGGTTCTTGTCTCTTGAATAACACTTATTGCTTGGGTTGCTTGTGAATAATGCTCCTCGCTCTCTGCCTCTCTTCCTCTCTCTTTCACTCTCTCTCTCTCTCTCTTCTCCTCTCTCTCTCTCTCTCTTTCTCTCTCTATCTATTTAATATCTTTAAATCGAATTCGAATTCGAATTTCGATATTTCCCTTGCCGATAAATCGTATAAAAAATTGGTAAAAAGTCAAGGCTGAAGTTGTATTTTTAAAAATACAAATAGATCCGGCATAATATTTTTGTGTCCAAATTTGACGCCTAATTTAGGCGTTTATAAGCAAATCCTGTTATGGAAGCTGACCGGGCTGATATTTGATTGAATTTTTATCCAGTTAAGAATACCGAACTGCACCAAGTAGAGCCCGGACAAAACAAAGAAACTCGAATTGAGTACTTGTCATGCAATGGGATTTTTTTTTTTTGGGGGGGGGGGGGGTGGATGAAAAAAAGGGTTATTCTCCTAATCTAAAGCACTTCGGATTATCTGCAGGGAGAAATAGTATTGTAGCTTACGAGATTTCGGAAGTATCGATATTATAACTAAAATACATCTTAATCTAGTTGAAAATCACAAACAAATGGAATTACCAGCATTGCTCACAGTCACAGATATTGGTTTACCTGTTTACATATAGGACGACACAAGCATGTGGCATAAAAGACTTGGTCCAGAGTGTGAATAATTTCATGATAATGGTTGAACTACATGAAAGCCTTTCAAGGGCAAACCATCTTGTTCATGATCTTACATGTCTACGAGTGCTGTGAAGAGAATAAGAAAGCTCATTCTTTTTCAGGAGGTGATTGTTTTTGTTTTTGTATTAGTTTTTCTCCATTGGCTGATATAATAAGGCCGTGAAACCTCTGCAAGTTTACACCCATGTCAACATGTTTTTGGTTTTCAAAAGATTCTATGCACTAATGGGCTATGATTTAATATTCGCCCAAAGTATTATTGAAAGCAATAAAGAAAGAAAGAAGAAGATAAATAAATTTAGATAAGTAGGTAAATAAATGAAACAAATGCCTAGAAAATATGTGCATGAGTCCATTCACGTGTACCAAACAGACGTAAAACGAAAAAAAGACAAGAGGTGATCATTTTTTGCTTCAGAGTTTCCACCACGTTTTTTTCCAAGCAAATTGTGAAATTGATTAACTTCATCAACCACTTCCATTTTCATTTAAAGATATTTGATCTTAAAGACCTTCACACTGCGGTCAATTGTAATGGGTTTTACATATTATTACCCTGCGTCTGTCAGTTTAACTTATTCCTTCATTCATGTGGTCTAACACCATGACCTGTAATCATTCTTTTTATTTCCTTTACCGTCACAAAATTGAAATGGTATATGAAGAAGGCGACAAAATACGTGCCCGACTGCTGCATTGCTAATGTGAATGACTTTTTGTCCTTTAAATTGGGTTCATGACATCCGGGTTTCCTTACGAGGTTACGCTTCTCTGTATTCAATTCCTTGAAGAAAACGATGCAATCATTTAGAAAACATCTGTATGTACTTTGTAGGTAGAATTGTAACCGAGAATTATATGAATTGAGTTATATCAAGTCATTATATTAAGCTCTTTATTCATCGTTAACCTAGATCACGTGGATACCCTGGAGCATTTTACCAGATAATATGCATGACGTCACTAGTTCCATTTTCGAGTGATGAGGGTTAAAAAAACCCACAATGAACTAAATGAAAAATTGGAAATTTACCAATTTTTACATGTATTTGTGTTAATTGTGTTTTCAATGGTTTTCTTGTTTTTGTTGAATACAAGTCTGGTGTTGTGTGGCGCCGGTGTTATAAACAGTATTATGAAGCTATATTGAACCGGCTGAATTTTCATTTAGGCCTAACGCCTATAAGCATGATATACGCTGCCCGACCCTTCGATGAATAGAAAAATAGAATAGGGGAAATTACAAGTAATTTTTCTTCAAAGTTTTGTCGCCCCACCCCTGTCTAAACTGGAGAGAGAAAGAGAGAGAGAGAGAGACTATTGTGGAGGTGATTAAAAATATCTTTGTATGTGATGTGAATCCTATCTATTTGCATTCATTTTCAGTACCGAACCACTTATTGTGTGATAGGTTTAATAGCTCAGACAGCATTACACTTTACGAAACTGAATTTAGATTCTCTTATTTTTTTCTCCACCCAAAATATGTATTAAAGAATGTACACACTACAATATGTACAATATAATTAATGTCCGTCTGCCCCCCGCCCCCCCCCCCCCCTCCCTCCATGATGTAACTCAGTTTGTTCGTGGTTAACACGCAGGGGGCCGATTACCCCCGGGAAATAAATTACAAGAAAATACAAGAAAATATACGATAATGTTGCTGTAGGAACCCTGAGTTGAATTTGGAAAATAGTATAACATCCATGACAAGTTCAGGGGTTACAACCTGTATGAAATACTTTCCTATCAATGTCATTTCAATGATACAGGATACGGCGACCATGGTCAGGAATTATAATTTCATCACGTTTCTACATTACACCATGCATGGGCTTTCATCCACGGCTATTGAAACAAAACAAAACATTCCCCTTAAAAAAGGG
This sequence comes from Heliocidaris erythrogramma, assembly GCA_025617745.1. NCBI lineage: Eukaryota > Metazoa > Echinodermata > Echinoidea > Camarodonta > Echinometridae > Heliocidaris > Heliocidaris erythrogramma. Next base: position 8,464,551 of record CM046860.1, on the reverse strand, counting down.
AGGGGGGGGGGACAATATACACGTTACACAACTGTATACGACTAGAAAAGTACAAGTTATTTGAGACTTTATATACCTTGTTATACTTATGTTAGAGCTTGTTTTTATCGTCGGGGAAAATATTTGATCCTGAGTTATATAGGTGCAGGCTGTTAATAACTCCCTCGTGTCTACTTGATCTGAAATATATGATGTTGCGCTTTGTATCACGAAGTTATCACCACATGTTCAGTCAGATATTAAAGTCATGGACCCACGAAAAGAATAATGACAGTTCTTTGCAGTTACTATGTGATTACTAGGTTGCTGATATTTCTCTGAAAATAACAATAAAGTTACACATTCTTGGTGTAAACTCTTGTTGCATTGGAAACTTTCAGAATCATGTCTCTTTTTCGTGCCATATTGAAATTTTGTAGTACCAAGAAATTATTTATAGAAAGAAATAGAAGAAGTCTTCCCACAATCTCAAAATCACCTCAAGGTCCATCCAAGGATTCTTATAAATCCCTATGGGTTTCAGAAAATGTTTAGTTTGGAATGTAATGCATCATCAACAATAATATTTTTCGACTTTACATTTGGATCCAGCTTATGTGTCGTGAATTTCATCACCTTCCCCTCTCAGCTCGTTTTTCAGGGAGGATCGAAAAAAAGAGAGAAATATTTCCTCCCACTCGTTCAAATTGACAGGAGGAAATGAATATCTGCGATTTATCACGATAACTAAATTGTGCGTGTGCATATTTTCTGAGGGATATAGCCTCGGGAGAGTCTAGAATTTTAACCCGTTAATTCCATTTCCAAGCATATTGCGTCTTGTAACTCATGCCAAGGAACATTGTGATGCTGGAGGTTTTTATGTACGAAGAAAGTTGGGAACAAAGACTGATTTGATTTTCTTATTAAAAAGATTATATTTTCTGCCTTTTCTGGAAAACATTCAAACTTAGCCGAGCACAATAAAAGTGACATTTTCTCTTGAGAAGAGAGACGATATTTCAAGTTAATTACATTTAAAAAAGATTAAGAAGTTTATTACATTAATGATAATATGGTCTGATTTACCCAGGTTAGTCTCATTAGTATTAATATACTGCTTATTCGGATGACCCTGAAATTGGTGTTACTTCATGCCAGATACCCATTTATAATGGGCAAAACAACTTGTCTAATGATATCACCTGGCAAGGATTGAACCCAGGAGCACTCGTGTGATGGTCAAAGTGCCTTCACCAATACCACAGAGCTCCCTCAAAATATACCGTCCTCCTACAAGTTTGCAATAATCATGATATCTGTGAAGTGGAACCTTCTGTATGTGATGTTATACTTTAGACTCAGAAGCAAGAGTTCTCGTTCATTTGCCTGCATTTCGTATGCCTGTAGAGTTTCCCTTCATTATCAACGTTTGAATATTTGAATGTGTTGTCGACTAAATTATGTTAACCTATAGACTACGGGAACCGGGTGGCTCCTGTATTAAGCCTATGAGAGTTAAAGAATTCAGTAGTGAACGGGTTAATACATGTTAATACATAAGTATATAACCCTATTATCCCCTTTACATACCAATTTTTTTCACGTATTTGACCTATTGTATTATGTTATATTGTTCTATACCAGTAATATCTACAACAATGTTCCCATCTATAGATAGACAAAGAAAAAGCATTAAATTACTGCATTTGTATTTACACTAATGACTTACAGCATCCTGTATCATTGTAGCTTGACTGTATTACTACTATTATCTCATGTAGTTTAGATGAAACTTGTCACTATTGTCTTCCTTGTATACGTTACATTTTTTTATTATGATCTATGATTTATTTTGTTATACTCTATTACCTTCTCTGTATCTATATCTTCTGAAAATACCTTATCTTTTGTCATAGGTAACCGTCATTTATAGATCTATTCTATTTATATCTTGACATGCATATTTTGGGGATATATTATAACTTATACTTCTTGTTACTACCTACTTAATATATTTATGATTTCATAAAACAAAAGACTAAATTTCAAAGCTATGAGTGTACATTTTCCGTAGATATGCATGTATAACATAATATGTTATCTTTCAGGATATTATCCTAAATTATCATGAATTCACTGCCCATATTGTGCATTGTATTATTTATGTATTTACCTTCCATTTGTGTTATACTTCTGTTATACACTCCAAATATTTATATCTATATTTTGTTATGATACAATCTGTTATATGTTTATGAACAGAATATTGCTGTAAATCAATGATGTTTAATAAAATTCAATGCATCTGGCATCTTCAGATTAGAGAGGATAATGCATAATATGATCTCGAGTTTTTATGTTGTTGGTCGTGAGGAGTTTGCTACCATAATATTTTTGTGTTGATTTGTTCCAAATTTGTCTTTATTGATCAATGACATATTTCCTCTTTCTTTCTTTTGCAGAGGTTGGCGGAATAATACAGATCAAAATCTTCCTTGACTGGAAGAACAATTTATTCATTACCTAGCAACCAATCACACCTTGCAACAAGATGCTGCGGTCATCTTTGTTCCTGCTTCTAGCCGGTCTGACGACCATCGTAGTCGGCCAGTCGAATGTTATCAATGGGTAAGTCTATCATTTAATTCATTTGTTAACCACAATTTTTGATATGTCTGGTTATCATTATTTTTTAGTTTATTCTTAACCCAACTTTTTGTGCCTTTCTTAAGTTTGCCACCTATAGTATATGATAGTCTTGCATTTCTTATCATTTTGTATATTTTATAGTTTTCCTGTTTATCTGAATGTACTGTTCAGGCGTACCCAGATCTATTTAGAACCACACCTCCTTATTTTGTCATTATTATTTCGGTTTCTTTGTAAACATTGATTTATGAAGCAAATGAATGTTACTTTTCCCCCTCAATTTCCACGTGGAAATTACAAATCCACACAATGAATTCAAGGAGTAAACATTTAGTATAATGGTGTTTGTTTGTTTTTAATCGTGATATTTAGAGAACATGGCGGAGTTTGCGTATTCCCTTCTCCCCCTCTCCCGCCCTCTCCTTTTAATCAGTTTCTGGATACGCCATCTGAATCGAAACGATTTTTGCAACTGGCTATGCATAACCCTCGATCTAAAAGAATGATAGTGAACCGGCGGGGCGTCCATTCTACATAAATTTGTTAAATAGACATCCGCGATGCTCAGGAAAAGTTTTGCAACGGGTACGTTCTTAATTATCTACCATTGTAAGCACTGAATTAGAAAAAACAAACACAGCCGTCTCCTACTGTTTTTTCATGGACGGGTATCAAAGAAGACAAAACCGTGACATTCGCGTCAACCCTAATCCAGGTTTGACATGTATTATCGCGTGGAAACGTTCAAAAACACCTGTTGGGCAATTTTACAGAGATTCTCGCACGATTATGAATTTACATTTGTCTACATCGATAACAGTAAGTCATCAATCTGCTCGGACAAGTTGTGGTCTAGGCCCTATTTTGTAATAATTCTGCTGCTCCTGTTCACATCGGGTGGGAGTTGACTTTGCAAGATCATTCACATTCAAAGATATTGGCGTAGGAAAAGGAGACGGGACGGGGGGGGGGGGGGGGCGGGGGTCGTCGCCCTGATAATGTTTAATTCGGTACATTCGTTCAGGCTGCCCCCACCCCCTTCTTCATAGTGATTTGATAATCGTTTTCCTGTACCCAACATGCCATTGCGATTCTGTGGATCTTGTAAAATTATCAGGACAAAAATATTCCATTTTCCTTTGAAATAATTTGATATCAAATGTTTCGACGGCTTATTAGCGGGAGACTAGTCGTAGGCGTAATCACTTGTAGATGGTTGATTAACATTTCCGTATTTCGCTAAGTCTACACTAAGCGGAATTATTTGCAATAACTTACTTAGTTGCTTCCGAATTCTGAGGGTTTGATAATTATTTTATCAGAATCTCTTTATCACATGTTGCTTATCGACCCCAAAAGAGTGTAACCATAATTAACTTTTTATATTTTACTTATATCGGTCTCTTGAAGCTTCTGATAACTTTTCAGAAAGCCCACGAGACCGAAATTGTCCGTCTCATGGGCTGTCGATGTCCTAGGCTGTTGGTTTGGTCGGCTGCAGGTATTGTGGGCCCTCGGTTTCGTGGGCTGTAGTTCTCGTGCATAGTATGAGCTGTAGCCATGGTGCACAGGCGAATGTCAGAATGGAATGATCAAATGAAAATGGCAACCATAAGGTTTGGTAGTCAGTCCGATCAGATCGTCTGTCTGGACCGTGGTCGTTGAAGGTCTTCTTGTCGAAAATATCCCATTTTGATCCAATTTCCAAGCTAAATTCAGAAGGAAAATGGAGCAATTCGTTGACCTATTGAACATAACCTTCCTGAAATGATTGACCTATTTTCGTGAGATTTTTTTTTATTTGCACGCATGCAAAGGATCGTGGTCATACAGTCACCTGAATTTTTAATGCATGTACTGGAAAAATTTTGTATTTTTTTTTCAAAAATCCTTACTGCACATAGTCATATTCGAAGTTCAAACCATCATTATGGTAGTACGTAACCATAGCTTTTTTACAGTCGGATCACGTGCTATGTGATCGTAATAAATTGGTGTCACGACCTGTTGTCAAAGTACAAGTTATCGCTTTCAACGGGTCGCTTCCACTTGTTGACTGCTTTTGTTCTTTTGCTTTCACGAAGTATTGTTGTTCCACGACTCCAAGGAACTTGGAATGTTGTGGAATGTAGGCCTGCAGTCGAAGAAACAACACAGTTATCCTTCACTGCATGATGGCGCATCCAGCATAGCGTGAAACCGGGGTACGCCCCCTCCCTCTGTGTAAAGGCCCAAACGAAAATCAGTATAAATTACTATGGGTCAATTACACGCAAGACTGGCCCGGTACCTCGCCCCTTCTTTGCTTCCGCCAAGCCTGTGCCTTGTGCAAATTTTGCAGAGATGATTTATTGCAGCGAATTGGCGGATAAAGGCACAGAACTGAACAGCTAGCTTACAAACAAGCCATGCCTTTTATAGCATGAACATATGTCGAAGTTTAATAGAGTAATGTAGTGATTAAAACATAGGATTCTTTGGATGGTAACCAATCACTGAATCATCCAAATTATGGCATAATTCAAATTTCAAACCAATCTTTGAATAAGCAGTGGTGGACCATGAGTGGAATATATGGATCGGGGAAGGGGGTAGCAAGGGGACACATGCTCCCCCCTCCATCCTCTTACGCCCAAACAAAATTATTCGCATGCCCCGACAAGAAAACCCTGCTTTCTCCTCTCATATTCACGTTACAAATACATATGGAAACATCGTATTATTCCTTTAAGTTTAATCACCCAACAAAAATTTAGCATTCCCTAGAACTATTCCAACTTCGAATGACGATATGGCAGACGAAATAGTAGGAAGGTCGGAGGTCCGTGACTCGAGATCGTCAAATCTCGTCTCTTCTCAACATGGGTGTCGATCCCGGGGGGATGGGGATATATATCCCCCTAAAAAAAAATTGAGGTGGGGGATGTCCTGTATTATCATCCCCCACCCAATATTTTGGGATAAAAAAACATGAGAATTATGATACATTAACTTAAAACTAATAATTATCCAAACTCCTTATGTTTGATCTTGAAATAGAAGTAAGGAAATAAGAAATGCCATAATTTCAATGCAAAAATATCGAAAAAAATTTGTTCGCTCGAATTGTTATTTTCAATTAAGGGGTTCCGTCCATTGGCGTAGATCCGTGCATTCCTTCTTTTCATTAAAAAAACATTTTGGGATGCTCTAAAACGTAAGTTTCATAGACAGATTTTTGAAAAGTACCCCCCCCCCCCCCCGCTTCGCTCAGTGGCGTATCTGGGGGCAGAGGGCAGGTGCCCCAGGCGGCACTTGGAGGGTCGCTAAAAACGCAACGGAGAGAAAGAAAAAAAAAGGGGGGAAATGAAGAAAAATTATAATACTTACGGATTATGTTCCCCCATATCCACTGAGTAAATGCACTAGAAATGTGCACCCACACCTGTAACATACAGTGCAGTATATTACCTCCAAATAATTGAAAAGCAGTCCGGGCGTCGAACTAACTTTTCCCCTAAAAAAGAGTGCTACGAGCCGTTATCTTTCTCTTAAATTTGCTATAAAACGTCAGAGCTTTCACGCTTCGCGCGGGAGGGGGGAAACTCCCCCCTTCCTGCACCCACTCCCAGGAGAGCACGCTTCGCGTTCTCATAACCGCACCAAAAAATGAAATCCTGGCTACGCGGTTGGATCATTCAAGTCTGCCCCCCCCCCCTAGTGAAAAATCCTGGCTACGCCAGTGCTCCTGCTAAATATTGCGCCCCAATATTAGGATAGTGTATAAAACAGCATTTGCAAAGGTTAAACTTTTGAAAGAAATCTCAACTTCAGGTAGCCTTGCTGCATTTCCCGACACTTTCTTAAGCCTATAGGGTTTTCGTTAGTTTTGCTCCCGATTGTAGACGTGAGTGAATAGAAAACCGTTTATCAATGTGTAAAATTCGAGCTTCTCTACTGCTCAATATTGCGGTAGTCAATTGCAAAATTTCCTGGGTAAAATGCACAAGAAATTGCGTGTTTTTTTAGGGTTAAAAATTGAAAAATTTGCCGCTGGCCGCTTTGCTCTCTCGCTCGTACAATAACTAGATATGTTTGGGCACGGGGGGGGGGGGGGGGGGGGGGGGGGGGGGGGGGGGGGGGGCGTAACTTCATCGTTTGCCCCGGCGCCATATGATAGTCCATAGATAAACCACTGGCTTCGCTCCCTCGCCGGTCATCCCCCCCCCCCAAATCATAAACACGGATCGACATCCCCTGCTTCTCAATGTTCTCAATCAAGAATCACTCGTGACCTTCGACTCGAAGACATATATTTTGCCTTCAACTTCGAAAGATATTGTCGGGCATGATAAAATGTGCACTGTGTAGTTTAGCCAAGGAGAAGCACAATGCATACGTGTTGTACGATGTAAGCAAGCTCTTGGACGAGTTGTATGGTACTAAGGTAGCAGATTTACCCTTGAACTTTGTGACAGATTTATTTCTTTGGTAATGGTTTCTGCAGTAATTTACAGCTTAAACGCGGAATTATGGTGTCTGAAGCTACAGAGACAAGTTCTATATTAAAGGGAGTGCATAGAGAGAAATGAAAGGGAATGTCCACTCTGCTGTTAAGTTGATGTTAAGAAGCAAAAATATTAAAGAAACAGATCCATGGAAGTTTGAGCAAAATCCGATAAGAAATAAGGAAGTAATGAATTTTTGAAGTTGTTATCAATTAAACACAAATCGGCAACTCCGTGACGTATCTTGCGAGCTCCTCTTCCATTTACTCCGTACTTAAATTGTCATTGTCTTTCTTTTGGATGAGGGAATAGACATGTATCATACAGGTTTTGGGTAAAAGCATAAGTGAAATGATTATGTCTAGGGTGCATGTATGATAAACTATTTTCTTTAGAGAAAATGAAACTCATGATTTTTATCAGTACAGGGCCAATGGGAGAGGAGTTCGCAAAATGTGTAATATAAATCAAGGGTCAAGCAAAGCATAATCAAATGTCCTCACAATACCTATGTTATGCTTAAGAGATATTGCATTCATGTCGTTAGCTCATATACTGTAACACAGGGTTAACGTCCTTCTGGCTCTCAACAAACGGGTCACTTTCCACATAATTAATTAACATTTTATAGAACACAATACCAAACTTTGAATGGGTTGATAAGAAATCAATTTTAACTTCTATTAACTGTTAAGGAGGAAATAAACCCCATTTAATCAAAATATGTTGAATGTTCAGTATATGATCAAGTTATGTTTGAAGCTTCAAAACATCCCATTCAACTCAAGGTAACCCTTTTTTCAAAGAGATATTTATATTCGTAAAGCAGAGATTTTTTTTTTTTTCCTTTCTGAAATTTTCGGCATACCAAGATAGAATGTCAACCAAATCCCAAAGATCATCAAAGCCATTTCCGATCTATCAACAGATCTAGGAGTGGAGGGCCCGTAAGAGGTTACCCACCAAGGAATGGGAGAGGGCTTCATACCAGCGTTTTGAGGACGCTTTTAATATTACTTGAAAAAAATTACCGTCATAGACATGTAATCATGCTGCCTGTCGCCTTCCTGTCCATGTGATAAATTCTTGGTTTTTCTCTCATACATGTTTTGACCCTATATATTTTCTCTCTCGTTTTTTTTTCAGATTGGGGTTCAGATAAGTATTGTATTTTAGTGTATATACATATTCCAATTTGTGAAGCACGATACTCCATGCCAAGGATTTGACCACAAATGAGAGAGATTCAGAGTGACTCCAGGATTGACAGAAACGGGAAGGGGGCGAAATGTGAACTGCGAATTTTCCCCGACTGCATGTACCCCTCATTTGGAAAGTCCCGCAAGCCCCCTCCCCCTCGGTGGCGGATCCAGGGGGGAGGGCACGGGCCGGAAGTGCCCACCCCCCCCCCCCAGTTTGGAAGAAAAGTATGCATTTTGACCATAAAAGATCCTCCCTTTTGCGATTGTGCCCCCCCCCCCTTTAGAATGAAAACTTCTTTTTTTTTTTGCTTGTCAGAGAATTATGGAGGGAAACTGGACCCCCCCCCCCCCCCCCCCCCACTGAGCGACTTTTCGAGAAGCTGGCAAGACCCCAAAAATACGGGTCTACCTTTTCCAAAAGTTGACAAACCTGCATTTGTGTGCCCCCCCCCTCCCTTATACTAAATCCTGGATCCGTCCCTGCTCCCCCTTACTCGATTCTATCTACCCCCCCCCCCCCCCATCTCTCCCTCTCTCTCTTTCGGGGATGTCGGCCCTTCTACCCCTTTGACACCGCTTACTACTATGTGGAACCTATATGTACATTATGTTTATCTTTTCATCTGTTTATTTTGTCTTCTTTATTTTATACTGCAGAATTGACCCGTTCAGCTATGTAAAATCATTCTACATGAAAATAAAAAATACATAACAATTAGGTAATATGGTAAATTACAAAAAAAATGGAGAGTGAATTAATGGTATTATAAAATACATGTATACATATTTAGATAGTAATGTTATCATTCAATTGATTCAGGCTTTGCATATAGGCCCAAAGTTGTTAAACTTATAAAGCGATGTACACGTCTGAACATTACCAGGGAGTGCATTAAACAAACTGGCTCCAACATAATTTTTAATATGCAAAATATTTTTTTTTATATTCTGTCCTTGGGCGGGGTAGTGTCCTATATTCTACAACTCGTTTGAGATGAAATGTAATAACTGCGCAATACTCCTTTTCCCCAATCCAAAGCATGATGATTTTCAAATAATGTTCGAATTATTATTTTTTCTTTCCTTGTGTATGATTCCAGCCCCAATGTGTGTGGTATGAGATTCTATTCATATTGTTGTCCTGGATGGCGTCTTCATCCAAGCACGAAACAGTGTGTGGTCCGTAAGTATATATAACTTACCGGTTTATTTTCAATTTGTTGTCATAATACAAGTATCTCTGACAGGGTTTCCAAAATTCCTTCGTTCCCTTGGTGGTAAATCGTAGCAGATTGTGAGTTTTTAACTTTAAGACTGACAATTTATTTTGTGAAAGCACTTATATTCTTTTCGTTGGGCAGTAGGCTTATCAACAAATATTATCCGGATAGGTCTATTTTAGTGTACATGATTATCGTTTAAATAGGTTTGTATTTATATCAATAAAAGTGCATACACAAATGCTTCATGAAGACAGAGAAAGACATTCACTAAAGTACAGCTCAACGTCCTGTGAAGGCCTGATTAAATCCATTCTGTTTTCTGTGTTGATAGGTCTATATTTAAGATTTTAAAAGATAATACAAATAGCCATAGAAACAAAATACTGATGTACAATGTCAATAAAGTTTCATAGTATATACGAGTAGTATATAGTAGAAAAAACATTTTAAAATATTGGCACCTCCATACGATCCAAGAAAATTAGTACAAGACAGTACTGCATTAGTTGTTTCCTTGAAATTTATACAGACTCTCCTTTTTTGTTGACTTCATCAATCGAAACTCAAATTCTGACTTCTCAAATACTGTATTTTTGATTTGTAGCTATTTGCAATCGTCCCTGTGGATCGGGTTACTGTCAGCGTCCAAACTCCTGCTCATGTCCGGGTGGACAGATCTCAGTTAGTGGTTGCGATGGCTACAGCGGTAAGTATGGAGATGGCGGAAGGGAGGGGGGGGGGGTGGGGACGGCGGCGGCGGCGGCAACTGTGACTTGGAAATAATACTGGCCCTATACATTATCCAGGTACGGTATGTTTCTCCATTCCTTGTGTTTCTGTTAAATAGTCCATGATGCATTTTCAGTGGAGGACTCCTCCCCAGCCTATTATTTGTGATTTGCCGACAAGACTGAAAATTTCCAATGATCTGCCTAAAAGTTAATGGATTTGAGATGTCACCCTCCCAACCTGGGACGCCCCTGTATCTTTATTTCTATAAATTTGTTATGACAGGTGTGTTATCTCTTATCTATTTATATATTTTTTGTATTTATGTATTTATTTTGTTTGTTTGTTTATGTACTTCTATCTGGTTTTGTTTTCTCCATATAAGCTCTATAATTCATCACTCGTAAGATGCTATTCATTAATTCATTTTTAACTCAACAGAAAGCTTTTATTCATATGTTTGTCATTCCACTATTTCTGAGTCAATTTGGCCTTATCCCAAGATAGCACCCCCCCCCCCCTCCTCTCCTTGACCTTGTTTTAAAAAATTATGTAAATAGTAGATCTTTCTATATTTTTTTTGTTTTTATTCTCAATCCTCTCGTTAAAAAATCACAAATGAAGTTTAAAATTTCATACATAATTACAACAAAATCGTAATCTTCACATAAACATACATCATGTAATTGCAAGTGAATGAAGTTTCACATTTTATACATTATCGATAGCTAATTCCTTCCCGATATGTTATGATATCGGTTTGCGCTGCTGTCTGCTACAGAAAATTCTCATAACCTACACTATTTCCTCTCTCGGTGTCGTAAGTAGAGTGGGGTTACATACTTAATGTAACTTTCGTTACTCTTTTTAATACTTGTAAAAGCTTTTGTATCAAAATTCGACATTTCCATCTGAATTGAAAATATTGCCGACAGGTTCAAGCCAGATCTAAAAAGTAATGGAACTGCGTTTATAACATGTGGCCCACTCATAGAATTTTATGTTGTAAGTTCTTAGATATTAAAGCGACATAGGCCTACACAATAATGCTATGGCCTATGCCTATGCTATGGCTATGCAGCAGCAGATTAGAGAATGAAATGAAAGGATTTGCGTTACGACTTAGTAAGAATGATGAAGATATTGCTGAGGATAATGAAAATATATTGACTATGTCTCAGGGTGAAAATGATGAGGAGGAGGATTATTATGCCTTTTTGTGTTGATGTCTGATGATTTCTCTGTTTTTGAAGTTTGACTCTGAGTGTTGCTGTGTGAGTGTGACCAACGTTAATTAGAGCCTTATCAAGTTTTTGAGGATGACAAATTTTGTTGATGGAATCAATATAAATAATGATTAGTCAATTATGAAAATAAAAATGAAGATATGATTAAAATTGAAGATACTGAGATTGATAAAGATTATCAGGAGGGTGATAAAAATATTTGATCATGACATTGGGATGAGTTGACGAGGATTATGGAAAATGTGAATGATTGGTAAGGATGGATGATTATGAATATGATGACTTGCAGTTGAGGATGATTTGTGACTGATGATGGTGGAGGAGTAACTATGATACTTCATCATGATGATGATGATTATGATGATTATGATGATAATTAAATGACCAAAAAATGGGGATGTCATAAAACATGAGGGTGATGATGAGAAGTATTAGATGTTGAGAAGAATGGTGAAATGATGATGAGGAGGAGGTTAAGTATAATGTTAATCATGATGATATGATGATGTGACAATGATGACAGACAATAATCATGATTGCAAGATGATTATGGGAATGTTTTTCGGATGATGAGAATATATATTTAAGATTGATGAGATGAGGGGGAGGAGAATGATGGAGATATTAAGGAGGATGATCATGATGATGATCTTTAATGAAGATGATGGTAAATGATAATGAAGGTGATGGTGATGGTGATGATGATGATGGTAATGATGACAGTGAATGATGATTACGATGATGCAGAATGATGTTGGTGGTGATGAAGAGATGCTGAAAAAGAGGAGGAGGATGGAAATAATGATGAGGCTTGTGAAAATATGTGACCATCATGATGATGATGATAGTGACTGCAATCGGGGGGATGAAGAGATAATTATGAAGGTACTGCTGATTCTTAACTTGATAATTATTAGGCTCCTTAATATAATAATTTAATCCCTCACACAGTAACATTCATTTCAAAATTTGATTTATTTTTCTTCTGGACAAACACAGATAATGGGAATTCAACTGTTTGAGAGAGAAAGGGCTATTAGACTGCTCAGAGATGGAAAGCATGAGGTTTGCAAACAATATTGTTACTGCAAAAACTTCAGAAATTAAGAGGGGATTTTAACCACATCAGAAAAGAAGACACAGTTACATGTCTTTTAATACAGTCGTCTGTGTTTTTCTTACTCCTCACAAAACACTGCATTACCTTCAAAACACACATGTTTTACTCTTTTTCTTATGAGTTTGAGCTTGTAAAAATAGACTTCAAGGGTGGTATGGAATGTGACTTTTCATTTTGACTCATTGTAGGTGGAAATGCATGTACTGTACAGTGTTTGAATGGAGGGTCATGTCGAGGAACCTCCTGCAACTGTCCTAATGGATTCACAGGAAATACATGTGGCGTTGGTAAGTATTCGTTAATTTTTGTTTTCATTGTTTGCTGGCTTTATTAAAGCAGAAATTTTACTAAGAGATTGGATATTCAAGAATCAAGATAGATTTCCTTATATGCGGTAAATGTGAGGAGATATAATTTGTTGAAAGAAGGAAAGAAAAATCTGATGAGGAAATAGTATCAGCCAACCTTCAATGAATTGAAGAACATGATGTACTAATACATTAAGGTTATTCTTGTCTTTTACTATTACAGTCAGAAGATTATGTGTTTTCTGTTAAGAATGGTTTGAATTTGTAATTCATAGATTTTCTTTTAGATATTTGATGCAGTGATCATGACTTGAAAGAAAAAGTCCATCAAATTGTATTGCAATTTGATTTACAGTAAAACTATATTTTTATAAAATATTTTATAGCCCAAATCAGATTGATATCGATTGATTGAGCCAAGTACATTGCCTTTGCCATGAAGCTGTAAACTGTTTTGTCCTGTTATGCAGATTTTGAGGTCTATACTAATATCATGTGTACTGGAGGGCTATTGATTACAGGAAACTATTAAAATAGTAGTGGCTATATCCTTCACTTGTCTGTTACCGGTCTTTGTTTTTGTTATGTCTCAGCCTTGTGCAATCCGCCCTGCCAGAATGGGGGTGAATGCAGCGGAGGAAACAGGTGTTCATGCTCTCCCGGTTTTGGTGGGAGTCAATGCCAGACAGGTAAGAATTATAACCTTCTTTTAAAGGTAACATTAGGTTTTAGTACTGATCAGGAAATCAGAATGAAAGTTGTAGAATATAATTTCGCTCCAAATATTCATCCATGATTTCTAGTGCATTGAAGTGCAAATATATTATTGAATGCATAAAAAAATTATTGACTGATAGTCTATATTATTATCTGCCAACAAGAATTTTTAAGGTAACAATAAAGCACTTTTAGTTGTTATCGGGAAATTTGAACGGAGCTTGTAGAATATACTTTATTTTGTTCCAAATATTTGCCCATGATTTATGGTGAATTGGTGTAAAATTTAGTATATTATTATCTACAAGAATTGTCATAAAGAGAAAAAAGGGGAGGGGGGCAGGGGAAGGAAAGAAAAAGAAAATGATATTGATTTGAGGTATTTTACCATGAATTGTTTGATTTCTTAATTATAATTTCTTCTTGATAATATTGTTTTTCAAATGTTTTGATATCATTCATGTGTTTATAAATATCACTGGCTTAAAAATTGTGTGTTCCTTGATGTACTTTCTTTTCTGGAAAAATGATTTCTTTCTGATCACAATGCCCCTCTCACAAAAAATATTTCCTGTTATTGTAATTGAAGTGGAAAGAAAACAACTGCAGTAACAAATATGATTAAATATCATTTATTCTTTCAAGGGAAGACATATAGGCCCATGTTGTGTACTGAGAAACAGAAGATTGTGCACTCTATGTGTTGTTTATCTTTTTTATAAAAAGAAATAAGAGATCGAAAGAAAGATAAACTGATATTTCCAAATAATTTAAGGAGTGTATTCCAGCTAAGTGCAAACCTAATCTGTCTATGTACATGTATGTAAGTTTCAAACAGACTTTCTTAGAACTGCAGTAACTTGAAGTTTAGTGGTTAACCAAATTCAGTAGGACACTCTGGCTTTGCATTGTTTTCTTCTTGTTCTCTCTTTCCGCTTTCATGGACGACTCTACACCGATTGTTTCCTATGAGTGTCCCCTCTGCCATATGTGTCATCATTATTTATTTAATGACTATTCCATATACTTACTGAATAGCTACCAACCTTTTGGGGGACCAGTTAGTAAAAAGCAATGAAGTGAATGCTGAGTGACATCCACCTTGCCCCTGTGCCCCTTCAAACTAAATCAATTTGTGCTGAATTCCCCTCCATAAGGATGTTCACATTTTTACGTATTTTCTCTTCCTGGGTTGGATATCTTGACTGTTTCCCCAAAGATGTTTTAGAATTCCATCTTTTGTTAGTCACAAAGAGAGATTATTGAAGTTTGTTGTTTGTTTGGTTATGTGGGTTAAGGATCTATCCCTTATGAAATTGTTGGCTTGATTGGAAATTGAAAGGAAAGTCCAGCTGATATAGGCCTTCATGATGTTTTTGGCTGGGAATCAATTCAGAGAGAACACTCCTTATAAATGCACTTAAATCTAACCTCACTGGAGTATATTTATCTGAAAGGAACATGAACTATTGACTTTTAATCTTTATTCTTAACAAAGGTACTGTGTTCCATTTAATGTAATCTAACCTGAACAAGGTTTGCTCAACTTTTTTGTTTATGTTATTGAATTTCCCCCTTTTTTTTAGACTATTGGACACTTTTTGTTTTGATAAACAAAGAACAGGCTTTTTTTTTCTTCTTAAAAGTGGTCAATTAAAGGGATACTCAGCCGCAGATTGTGGACGTCTTTATGCCCAAGAGGGCACCGTGATCATTATCTGATCATGCCGTTGCCCCGTGGGGCGCAAACTTCGGACAGACTGGTCGCCGTGCTACACGCACGCTCCGCCTGAGCTCTCATGTGAGCTTCGGTCGGCTTCGTGCAGTCCGAAATGCAATCCCAGTAGTCCGACGGACAAACTTTGTGTACGAGTGAATGGGGCTTTAATACGCAAACCTGACTTTCCCCACGTCAGCCTGGTGGTGTATCCCTTTAAAATTGTATTTGCCAGTAATCATGTTTCTGTGCGAGTGTGAACATGGTACCCGAGTAAGACATCCATTGGTTTCCTGATCAAAGACTCAATGCAAGTTTTAATGTGATGTTATTATCCAAATGCACAGCTGTTTAATACATCTGCCCGAAAGGGAAAATGGACAAGTGTAACAGAGTTGGCTTTGATCCTAGTTCCAAAAGCATCTGTTACTTGTTGTTTGTACACAATATAGGCCTATGCTCTGCAGAAGGTCCCAACAAAAGCAACTTTCTCTGAATGACAAAGTGCTTCAGAGTCATGTTTACCTTGTATCTATTGCCTTCCACAATTTTTTTCTGCCGAAAATGAGTTTTGACATCTCTTTCCCAAATATTGAAAAGGCTGTCATGTTTTATGTAACATGTGCTCCTGTGGGTGTCATTAACAAGTAACAAACTTTTCTATGAAATTTGGTATACTTGGCACTTCTTGCCAGTTACTTGTCTTTTATGTTTTATGTACTTTGCTTTAAACCTGTCAGGACCAAAGTCAACAACACTATGTACAAAGTGAATAGCATTTTAGTCTTGTGGTAACGAGAGGGTTAAAGGGGAAGTGCACCCTGATATCAATTTGGTTTCAAAAGAAGCAGAAAAATTAAAGAAACAGATCAATGAAAGTTTGAGCAAAATTCTGGAATAGAAAGTTATTATTTTTTTAGTTGTAAGGAATCAAAGACAAACTGGCAACTCTGTGACATATCTTGTGAGCTCTTCTCCCATTTGCCCTGTACTTAAAAATCACAATTTTCCATTTTTTTAAAAAGAAAATAAATGAAATCATACATGCACCATAGATAAAAGCATTGTACATAATGTTTTACATAAAACATGTATAAAACAAATAAATTTTCTGTAAAGAGCAAAACGGAGGAGAGCTCGCTAGATTTGTCACGGAGTTGCCAATGTGTGTTTGATTAATTTCAAAACTTCATAACTTTATTATTTCTTATAGGATTTTGCTCAAACTTTCACTAATCTGTTTCTTTCATTTTCCTACTTTTATTCAAGTGAACTAGATACTAGGGTAGATTTTCCCTTTAAGACCAGGGCCAGTATTCAGTTCAAAATGAAACACGCATTAAGTGAGCAGTGTACGTAGCATTAGGCTTGGCTAAGTAAAATAGCTTAACTCTTATTCAGATCATATCTAAGTACTTAACATTAATCATGCCTACTTTAAGGTGAAAATCTTACTGATAGCCATTATGACGTCACATATCCAGTGAAAAATAATGCATGATAAATGCGTTGCATTTAATGCTGTGTGCTTTATATGTTTTGCTTGTGTGCAGCTTATACTGCTCCTCGTATGTATGAAAGCCACATACTACTTTAAAACCAGATACTTTCGTGGGTGATTCAGATTCATGACAGTTTCATGCCTCAACAGCCAGTCTGCAGCCCGTGCGAAAAGCGCTTCTTTTACGGCACTCGTATTCATACCGGATCGAGTTTTATGAATATTCATGAGCAGAAGGGTACGGTATAAAACTGCCAATTACTTCGCTGTTTCTGGACGGATTTTTACGATTTTTATCACAAATGAAAGAAGAATAATAATTCTATCAATATCTACTTAAAACTTAGCAGTTTGACTTGGAAGACTTTTTAAAATGAATAAACCATTAACGAGTGAAAATGAACGATGTAATCTTGACGAAAAAGGGTGAAAAAATATTAGTCAGATATCTTACTGCAAAAAAAAACTTAGATCATTGGAATTGTGAAAGATTACTCTCTCAGAAATGACCCAAAACCTGATGATTTAGCTTTTATACCAGTCAGGAGTTAGGCAAGTTCAAGCATGATACAGATTATTTCCCATCCGAAATGAAATGGTGACTAATGACGCAAGATGATTGGTCCGCTCACCGACACGTCACACAAAGCGTCGTCTGCACGATGCAGCCGAACGAGTTTAGTGCATAATGGATGTACTACTTCCACCTCCATAGTATATCCATCGACTCGTATACCTATACACACACGTAGGTACAATCTAGTACAGCCCACTTTCATGACTTTTACAAATTTATAAGCACAAGTAGTGGGCTGAATTTGATGCAACATTCTCCATGGAAACAATAGACCTATACTGTGTACCCTGCATTGGTGATAAATTTTGTGTATAAAGCAGGGAGCTCTTGGCCTGGTGTTTAAATAGCGCTAATATCATATAGGTCATTCATGAGGAAGGGGAAGATATCGTTCATTGTTAATACTTCATTTTCATCTTGGAAACCCAAATTTTGTAGCAGAGAAAACTAAAATAGTCCTAAAATCGGTGATAAGTTTGTGTTTGTTGATGAATTATATCCTCCTTACAGTTACATTGATTTTGGTGTACCTTTTACGCTATTGAAACAGTGAATGTTCGACGGGACTGAAGTAAATAACCACAGCAGCAGCTTGGAGCATTCCACCACATTGCACCCGGCGTAGCGTACCGGACGTTCTCTCCTCAGTGGTTTTCACGGGGTATTTTGTTCGAAAACGGTTGAAAGAAAACCATATTTTCTTCGACAAATACACTTTGCTGCAAAATTATTTTTAATTCATTGTTAGCGCCAATAATCCAACTCAACGATCATCGACATCACTTAGATTTTAAAACTTTATACCAGTCAGGAGTTAGGGGGAAGCAAATAGAGGCTAAAATTGCTCCCAAAAAAGTCCTAAATTTCATCATTTTTGGATGAGATAAAAGATATCCAAATACGATCGAATATAGTCATGTTATACACCAAAATAAAGAGCGAAATGTCACGAAGAGGTTCCTTTACCATAGCCGAACGATTTCTGCATTACTTTCATTTGAGAGATACATTCTTGACTCCTTGCAAAATATCTTTCCAAATCTCACGCTATCTCGTTTCGCGAGACTCAATATCCAGTGGAGAAGAAATCTCTGTAGGAATCAGCATTTTGGCTCATTAATGCACGGGCTGCGGACTGACTGTCAAACTCATTGGAATTGTAATTGTTGTGAAAATGGCTGTGGTTTACAATCAGGGGGGGGGGGGGGGTGGGGGGGGGAAGGTTCATAAAGCTGTTTGTAAAGTTATGCATGACTTTACAAATGACCTAAATATGACAAGCCACATGGGGTGCTCAAATGATTTTTAACAGCAGCAATTAAAGTTGAACTGTGCAGATGTAGATTAACATTCTTATTATAACAAACATTTTAATGCAAAGTATATATTTTGCTATAATTTAATTGAGGTTATAGGAAATACAGTCACACAATGTTGAAACATCAGGAAAAACTTTGTGCATCCTATCTGGCACTTCTTATTCAAGTCGATCGTAAAGTCATGCGTAACTAAGTTTACGAACAGCTTTATGAACCCCCCGACGTTTCTGGTTTTATAGTACCTGCCAATCAAGTACTTGGCTTAAACCTTGGTGTAAAATACCTTGCCAAAATATGTAATTGAATACCAAAGTTGCTTAAGTAATACTCATATTTTGTACTTAAGTATTGAATTGAATATTGGCCCAGATGACTAAGCTACAATTCGTTGGCCTAAGTCCTACTGTTTGTTTATAGTACCTCATTTTCTGTTGTTCATTACCACATTCCCCACTTTTGTAGTGTTACACTTACCAGATAGATTCCTCTATCTATTCGTTTGACCCCCATTTTCCCCCCTTTGATATCAAAGAAAAGGATCTACTTAAAACATGAATCATCTTTTTCTGCCTCTTTCCTAGACTACAGGACAGGCGTATGCTACCTCCAGTCAACACGGAATGGCTACTGCTCGGCAGGAGTGGAAGGATTACATTGCACCAAAGCATTATGTTGTGCTACCATTGGCCAGGGATGGGGAGACCCATGTGAACACTGCGATACCTTTGACAATCCTTGTGATAGAGGCTATATTCTCAATGGAAGAACTGGACAGTGCATTGGTGGGTAAAAATTTGTACAGGTAGGCTAAGTATATTTGTAGTCCTGTCACCTGTGTAAGGGAAGCAAGAGGCTGTCGGGGAGAGAATTTTAAAGCTCTGAACTTTAGTTATGTCATATGCACAGCCAGTGTATCATTGTTATGGTCTTGAAAATTCTCAGTTGACATATAAGTGTGGATTGGTTAAGTGATGATCACCAACCCTCATAGACAGGGAATGCCTTTGTAATTATCATATCAATACAAGGTCTGCGGTTGGTCAGGGCCTCAAGGGCAAAGCTTTACCATTGTCTTGTCGATGCAATTTTCTCTTAAAAGTTTTACCACCTCGATGCTGATGAATGTCTGATGAGTGAGACTTTATTTACCACAGAAGTTTCTCCTCTTGATTAACTTTACCTTCTAGATGCTGATGACTATGTTTTGATGCAAAGTTTCCCATTAACCCGTTGACTACTGAATTCTCCCATTCTCATAGACTTAGTACAGGGACCACCCGGTTCCAGCAGGCAAAGGGTTAATTACCACAAAGTTTCTCTTCTTCTTGTAGATGCTGATGAATGCTTGATGATACCTGGTCTATGTGAGGGTGGTCAATGCACTAACACTCAGGGATCATATGCTTGCCAGTGTCCTCCAGGCTTTGAACTGAGTATGACTACTCTAGCATGTGTAGGTAAGGAACTAAATATGACTACTCGGGAGCGTTTCACAAAGAGTTAAGTTGGACTTAGAGTCATGCGTAAGCGCCAATGCGCATCCGGTATTTAACGCGTAATCTCATTGATAGACTTCCCAATAGCGCGCGTCCCCTGAGCATGATCTGACCAATGCGGTGATGCGTAGTATACAGCACGCAACTAGGAATTTACGGTAAGTGCGAATTTAAGTCCAACTTAACTTTGTGAAACACCCCCCTGGTACTGTATCTTGTTTAGGTAAGGCAATATCATGCGTTTCTTAATAATGGCACTTCCATATCTGCCCCTTCGGGATAGGGAATGTGCTCATCTCTGATCTGAAGGGCATTGCACTGGAAAAGTTAGATGTGACTTTCCTGTGACTGTCAGCAACCTCTAAACCCCATCTTGTAAGCATCAATTATGATACATGTACTTGCCAGTTTATGTGTTTACTTCTAAGTTCTATTCATGTGCAGTAGTGTTGAGAAGGAAAACGTCTTTTTTGTTGTTCAATCTGAAAGAATGAAATATTAACTTTTGTTTAGTTGGCCTTCTATTTACATCAATACAATATGCAAACCTTTATATTTTCCTCACTCTGTATGTTAGTATGATAGTATTCAAGAGTTTCATGTTTCTGGGATCGTATATGTTGGCAACATGAGGAGGTCTGCAAAGCTCAATAAATGTTAAATCATGTAATACAATTTGAGAAATGAAGAGACTGAACTTTTACTAATGTATATACATATTCTTGAAATAAATGTAGTCATAAAGTCTATTAAAGTGAATTCAAATGATTGACACAGATTGTATGTTTTAACACTTTACAGCAAATTTCCCAAAGGGTCAAATATGGTATATATTCCTGATCTACTTTCTTACTCATCTACTTTCAGGCTGGCATATGTAGCATTTGAAACATTTTTTCTTTTTCATTGGAAGATATCAATGAATGTCAGACAGGTTACCTGTGCCAGAATGGACGCTGTATCAACACCCAAGGAAGCTTCAGGTGTGATTGCAATCCTGGGTATTTCCTTGCCCAAGATGGCCGTCACTGCACAGACATTGGTGTCCCGTACAGTGAGTATTTCACTTTCAGAAGTTTGCTGCTCTGAAAAGTGATATTCCATACAGTAGATGTTCATCCCTTCCTGTATTTGATGTCAACCTCTATTTGAGGTCAGTCCAAGGCTTGTAGGTTTGACATTGTGGCATGTGCAAGATAACGTTGAGTTCAGGTCATGCTATTACACTGTGAAAGAAACTGTCTCAAAGCAATTGGGAAAGGTTGATCATGTCTACATAGGAACTGGTGTGTACTGCGATGTTTTGGAATCATCAAATGATAAGAAATTGACCCAATCTCGCTGAAAAGTACATGCACTGCACTCAGAAATGGGTATATGGGACTGCACACATGTGTCCCGTGAATGATCAACACAAACACTTCAGTTATTTCTCGTCATATTTCGAATACGAGGGCATTTGACGAGCAATCCTTTCAGGGGGCTTAATGATTGCTCAAAAATCTGGTGGCATGGAAGGGGTTAAGGTATACTCTTGTAGGTAGGAGCACGATTTTGTAGCTCTTTGCAGAACTTTGCTAAATATTTTATCTATCATAGTTTTCTACATATGTGACTTTGAATTAAAAAATGGGGAATATGAATTCTATTCTTTTAGTGGTGGTAAGCCAGTGCAGAGAATGATGGGTATCGATGGCACTAGTCTGTTTAACTGTTTATTTTCAGCTCCTATCACTCCTGAAGAGCTTGGGTACTGCTACATGAGGTTCCGTAGCAGGAACTCCCGTAGCTCCTGCAGTCAGGAGTTGGCCACCAGAATGGGTTTCCTGGACTGCTGTTGCTCTGTGGATCATGCTCAGGCATGGGGATTGTCAAGAAGTGACTGCAGTCCCTGCCGGACAGAGAATGAGGGTAAGTGAGTTTATAAATTAACTACTTAATATTTTTTAAAGCTTTATTAAGCTGTGAACTTATAAACCATTAGAGGAAATTGAAATGTATAACCAAATGCTTAGTTTAATCTAAGTGCCAACCTGAATTTTTCATGTTCAATGCATGTGATGATAGCCAGCTTTGCTAAGAAATGGATGACACTGTGACAAGTTGTTTAAACAGCAAAGCATATTTATATTCTTGGTTTGTTCCTATCTGACAGTATGATGTATGCCGCTTCAGATTTATCAGCCAGGCATTTTACATATTGAAAAGATGCCAATTGTTTAAGTATTTGCTTGATTTCAGGCCGTGTTACCTCTCTGTTTCAGGACTTTTTAGGCTTTTTCAGGGGAGCGTTTCGTTGAGTGTTTTGTCAGTGATTTCTACCAACAACTGTTCTAAGCTACTGAAATCCTTGCATCAGTTTGGCTGAGAGCAAAATTTTTTGGTAGAAATCACTGACAAAACACTTGATGAAACACTCCCCTGGCTATATACATAACGTGTAGGCCTCCAACATGTCTTGGACTCCTATGAGGCTAAATGAGTAATACCAACTGGTTTCATGATAACAAATTTGTGGCAAGTGTAGTTACCAATACATGTACATGTACATCAAACCCTTTACTCTACATGTTTTCTTTCAGAGTTGTACCGAAGACAGTGTGAAGGTTATGAACACACCACGTCACTGCCAAGGAGAACACCCAAGGACCAGACCAGGACTGACCGACCTGATCCTGACGTGGTCACTCTGGCCCCGGTCACTGTCACCTCACCAATGAAGATCACACCCCGCCCAGAGGGTATCTGTGCCATGGTTCCCAACATATGTCGCAATGGTTTGTGTGTGTCCCTGGGAGGAGTCATGGAATATCGTTGCGACTGCTTTGAGGGGTATGAAAATGCTGGCCGCTATACATGCCAAGGTAGATAAACGCTCCAAGTTTCCTTTATGGGACTGTTTTTTTCCTTTAATTAGGTGGTCTATCGGTATCGACAGATCACCTCTTAATTTCGTCAGAATTTTCTTTATTATTATTATTCTTTATTTTTATTTTTCTCCCCATTTCTTGTGACAGTGAATTTTCAAAATCAACTCGATCAATTTGTCAATTATCAGGCCATATCAGATCAAGTGCCCCTATCATTATTAAGGTCATCAGGTCACCGTGACCTCATCCAGGCGCCATTTTGTGAAATCACATTATCAATCATATCTTCATAACGAGTCATCAAAAATGAACCATATTGGACACACATGAACTTGAAGTCAAGGGTCAACATAAAATGTCATCAAAATTCGTGCGCGCATCATGACGCACACATACGCGCGCGTCCAAATTTAGAAATGCTCAAAATCACTTTTTAATCAAATTAGAGTACGGTTCAGGACATTTTAAGCATTTCAAAATTTTCCGTCCGTGTGTGTCCGCGCGCGCACAGCGCGTTGAGAACGTAAAAACGCCGTTTTTTTGGCATGGTTTGTCTTCCTGACACTATTTTTAACAATTTCAGACTATTTACAGTCATTCTCGACCTTCCATAATGCCACACGCGCGCGTCAATGGGCATTCTAATGTAAAAAGTAGTAAAAACATATCTAGATTTCGCCATAGCTCCTCAGAATGCCTGGATACCCCCAATTTTTTTTACATATTCTGAAAGCCGGTGAGTTGTAGATTTGAATTCACGCAGAATTTTTTCCGATCGCATGTTCTGACGTCATCATATTTGCATATGAACTCAAAAATATGATTTTGAAAAAATGACGTCATCATTTTTTAATTCATTTGATGATATTTCAGTAATAGGTGGTCGATTTTCTTCCAAATTTTGATATATTATAGCTGAGACAATTCTCTACAAGATCAGTTCGCACCATTTTTCATTTTGATGACGGCATCATAGTAAAATTTTCAATTAAATATGCCATGTCAGAATTTTCCCTATTTGCGTGTTATGTCTATGGAAGATGTTTTTTTTTTTCGAATCATGTATCTACATGACATTGTTCTCTGAGCTGTATCTCAGTTGTTTTTGGTCTATTTTCTTCCAGATTTTAGTATGTTATAGCTGAGACTATAATCTTTTACAAGTGTGGTCTCCAATTTTTCATCAGATGTCGGGATCATGCCCAATTTTTAACTACAAAATGGGATTTGAGAATCCTGTTTTTCGTTTACGTGTTATCTCTATGGGAAATATTTTGGTATATGTGCACTATACCTTGCCCTGTTTTCCATCTTCTTGAATTTCTTTTTGCAATTTTTCCTTTCTCTGTCATTTATTTTTTGCTGCTTCTTTCTCCATCAAAAGTTATCAAATTTTCCCGCTGTTCTGAATTTGTTTGTTTTTTTTTGTTTTTTTTTATCAATGCTCGTGTTGGTAATTATTGAATTTGTTATGGATCTCAGAAAGTTTTAAGGAAACATATATACATCTATATTGCAAACAGTGAACAATGCAACTCTAGACATTTACATATAGATTAAATGTACTGAAAAACAGCAGACTTTCACTGAGAGCTCTAATGGGCACTCAAATGGTTCACTGTGTCTTAAGATAACAAATTAATAGCATGTAATAAGATACAAACAGGATTAACCAAAACCATATTCTCGTGGACTGTAATGTCAGCGTGTGTTTTAAAAAGTTACTTATTTCTTTAAGGTGAATGGAGATAAATTCTTCAGCATTTGTATTGTAAAACAATTCACAATTTCCTTTTTACTAATGTGAATAATATCACTTCAAAATAGAAAATCTGTTGTGAATTTTTTATCAAGAAATCAAGAAATAAAAGAAATCAAAGAAAAGAAATCAAATATTGGTTTTTTTTTGTGATTTGTTTTTACCAGATATCAATGAGTGTAGAGACAGGTCCCTGTGTAGGTATGGAGAATGTGAGAACACAGATGGGAGCTTCCGTTGCATCTGCCCCAGTGGGTATATGTTATCTCTTGATCAGAGGTCATGTGAAGGTAAGTCATCATAACATCATTGAAACTGGACTTTTTATTATTTGCCCAGGCTAAACATTATTAAAGGAAAATCCAACCTTAAGGGATACTCAACCACAGATTGTGGACGTCTTTATGCCGCGAGAGGGCATCGATCGTTACCTGATCATGCCGTTGCGCAGACTTCGGACAGACTGGTCTCGAGCCTGAGCTCGAGCCTGAGCTCGAGCTCTCGTGCGAGACTCGGTTAGCTTCGTGCAGTCCAAAATGGAATCCCAGTAGTCCGACGGATGCGTTCGATGCACAAACTTTGTGTACGGGTGAATGGGGCTTACGCAATCCTGACTTTCCCCACGGCACGCCTGGTGGCGTATCCCTTTAATATCAAGTTGCTTTGAAAGGAAGCAGAAAAATCAGTGAAACATATATATTGGTGAAAGTTTTAGTGAAAATCAGAGAAGCAATGCCCGTGGGAAAAGTGGTTTAGGAGCAAAATAGATAATAATGAAATTTTAGTTTACGATAAATGGGAGAGTTGACCATCAATATGTCACAGTCGACTGACCAAATTTGCAAATTTGAGAATCGTATTGAGTGATCTCATCTTAAGATTCTATGTTTATGAATAGTAGTGGTAAAGGTAAATAATTTTACCATTTTAACAAGCTTAAGTTTAAGCTTTGAAGTCATTTGAGATTCACATAGTTTGCCTGATCCTATTTTTCAAACATTCATAACTTTCTTATTAGTTGTCTGATTTCTTTCAAACTTTCACCATTCTCTTTCTCTTATTTCTCTGCTTTCGCACACAAATCAACTTCTTACAATGGTTGGATTGGCCTGTAAGATTTTATATTTGTGAAGAGTAATGGGAAAGGTACACTATTAATACAATCGTACTATTAATAGAATTGTACTATTCTCAGATACAGTGTACCATCTTACCAAGCCGATAAGTTTAAGCTCATGCTTGAAATTTCCCAGGATCATTTTGGATGTTGTGATATTTGTGAATGATAATTAGAAAGGTACTGTAAAACCATAAACTCTCATTAATGACTGCCATTTTATGAGGCAAGGAAGTACAGTCAAACCTGCATTAGCGACCACCTGTATAGAAAGACTACCTGTCTATAAAGACCATAATTTTTGTATCTCTTGAAAAGTGTTTCCTCATTGAAACATGTATTTAAGGAACCTGTACATAAAGGCCACCTGCTCATAAAGACCGCTTTTCTTGTCTCCCTTGAGCGGTCTTTATAGACAGGTTTCACTGTATCACAAATCAGTATTGTGCCAGTTGTAATTCAGTTATTTTGTAGCGTGAAACTTTTGTGGATCTGAGCCACTTGCAAAATTCCTGAAAATTCATACGGTAGTTTTAATTAAATTTTTAGATATGATGACATAAATAGTACCCTGGGGTACCAAATAAAAATCGGCTATTTTTTTGAATTATTTAATTTTTTTTTAGGGCTGTACCCTCGGTTACCAAAAAGTGGGAAATTATTTTGGTGTGATCTTTTTCAACATTCAATTGTGTCCCATGTCTTGTAAAAAATCCTATAAGTCGTGTATTTTTTCAAATTCATTGTTGTTGTGAGTAATTGATTTCTATTTCTTCAATTTGAGAGAGGGCGTGGGTCAGCAGGGTCATAATAATACCATCAGCCTGCTCCTTGTCTCCCCCGTCACTCGCCTTACTAAAAACCGCTACCATGTACACAGATCAGCGGCCTGCTAGTACCCCAACTTCTGTATTGCACGATATCATGCTCTTTCAACTTTCTTGGTCCTTGAAATCTTCCGTCTTTTACGTCCTTTCCCTAACAGTAAATTTCCGTATCCAACATCACCTTCCCCCATTGTCTAAATGTGAAAGTTTGACAGCTAAAATACAGTAACGATGATGTTTTTTTAGGAAGAAGTGAAATAAAATCAAGTTCTAAAGCCGCGGGAGCTAGCTAGCGCTATAGCCACTGTGCTTGTGAGGGCTAGCAGCATTACAGTGCATGCACACCGTACACGCACTGCATTCATAACTCTGGGGTTGTACTCAAGTGGACGTGAGATGGCGCTACACAACGTGGTACCCCGGGGTACAACGCTACCCCGGGGTACCGCGTGGTGCATCATATTTATATTATCAGATATTCAATATGATGTACTGTAGTCATATACTGTAGGTCTACATTTCAGAAATACAGATCTAAATTTTTAATTCACTTTTCATTTTAGGAGGTGCTAATAACATAATATTGTTCCATGAGGTATATTTTATACCCCCGCCAAACGAAGTTTGAAAGGGGTATGTAGGAATCAGCGCACGACCATAGTAACGACATATGGCAGTAAAGTGGGAAAATATTGCAGATCAAACCACTTCCTCATTTTTGGAGCAATGCTCAGGAAATATGGTACACACATTGGGCGGGGGTATTAATCACCTTCAGTGATATTTGTGATTCTTGTTTATGTGATATAATTAACGTTGCGTCATCTGTTATTTTTTTGTAGATGTGGATGAATGTCGTACCAACCCTAATGTGTGTCACCATGGTACATGTATGAATATCATTGGCTCCCATACATGTGATTGCTTTGAAGGCTACCAGAAATCAATAGATGGACGTTATTGCATTGGTAAGCTAACAGGATGTGGTTTTGCTTGTCATGGTTGATTATGACTAACCCTTTATTTTATATTGTTATTTCTTTATAATTATACAAGTTTTTGACAGGGGTAGAAATTTTCTATAGTGTGACCTTTCACTTGCAATCACATTTGACAGTAAAATCCATGAATAAATGTTCCTGTATATCACCCATTTAGAGTAACTAATTCTTACGTATATCAAATATGTGTAACTCGTAACGACCTGCTGGTACTCCTTATTAAAATGAAAGACAAAAGTAAAATTTTGTCTGTATCTGTTTGTCACAAAAACAAGTATTAAACATTGAATAAAATCTCTATATCTTTTTAAAAATTCCTTCTTTTTTGTATGGATGTTCTTGTCAATATGAACGAAATAGCTTTTGACCCACTATTTCCTTGATCTTGTTAACCTGTCTAGAATTTATAAATAGAAAAATAGGGGAAATCCCCTAGTGGGTTCACTGTGACCTTAATATAGCAAGGTCAATACTATTGAGAGCAGACTAGGAGGTATACACTTACTCATTGACATGTGTACATACCTGCTGTGGACCAAATTTAAAGAGGAAATATCCTAGTTGACCTACATATGACTTGGCAAGATAAGCTTTTGCAGTAGACCATACATGTTTCTATTTGTTTGTTGCTGTTTGGTTTTGTTTGTGTTTTTTTTTAATGTGTCTTGTTTTTTGTCTTTATAAAAAAACTATTACCTATTGAAACTTGCTGGTTTCTGTATTAAGCCTATGGGTATAAGATAGTTCAGTAGTCAATGGGTTAATTTGCTTATACATGTACTATTCTATACTCTATGTACTCTATTCTATATGTTATATTATGATTTTAGTATCTCTAATATTTCAGTTGCACAGTGTTATTGCTATGTTCAAGGAGTTAGTTCTGTGATAACTCCTTGCTCTGTTCAAAGTGCGGTTGCTCATTGAGAGTTTTTTTTTTTCTTCTTGAAATGTAAGGGCAATGTAATGATGTCAGCAGGGAAATCATGCTCCCGGTTCATCACATTTGTTTCATTTTGTCATTTCAAGCACCTGCTGTATGACCTCTGTAATTCACAGGTCAATCCATTTACTTTCTAGCTGACCCCTTGGTCAATTGTTTGATCTTTATCTTCATTGATGTGACCTGCGGGTTGGTGCCTAAATGAGAAACACATTTAGCGTAGTACACAAAATGTGAGATGCTATTTCTGCCTGCAGATGAGGGATTGTCAAAGAAAGGGAAAGGAAGGGAACTAGATGTAACTCATAGGCCCGAAATCGCAAAGGAGGTTTAAACCTACCGGTAAACCATGGTTTAAACCTCAGTAAGCGTACTGAAATAAGTGTAAATAAGCGCACATCAAAGAAAATATATGATTGGATCGGATTCCGTGCGCACGTATGCCTAAAATCCCCAGGAGGGGGTTTAAACCATGGTTTAAACCAAACCTCCTTTTCTGAATTCGGGCCATATTGTCTAACATAATAAGCGTGCAGTTTGAAAAAAATGTTCTTACAGTAATGGTCTCTGGGGTAATCGTCCAGGAGGTATGTCAGATTGTCTTGTTAAGCCATGTTCACTTCTCTAGAAGCAGTTTGTTCAGTTCCTGGTGAAAAATTGCTACATGTATACATTTGCAGCGGCATGCCTTGTGGCATGCTGTCCATGAAGGTTGCATTTTTTTCTCTTCGCAGCAGCTCATTCATGTAGCTAGAATCTTCTTTTCGATAACTTCAATTTTCTATTGTCCTCAATTTCTATGTCACTTCATATGTTCGCAATAGAATCATGAGCGGGCCATAGTACTCAAACCAAGACAAGTAACACTTGAAATTCATCCTCTCAGACATTGTCTATTATGTGGTCAAAAACCCTTCTCATAGGAAAATGCAGGGGGGGGGGGTAATTTCTTGGGAAATTTGTCCTGGGCAGTTTGTCCTTGCCGTAGTCGTCCTAGGGGTAATTGTCCTGCGGTAATTTTTCACAAAGCTAATTTTACTGGGGAGTAGTAGTCCATTAGTAATGAATTAGCTGTTAATAATCATTTTCCTAGTCCCATAGACAATGGACTTCACAGTACCTGTATGCCTCAAAATGCAGCTGGTCTAATAACTTTTTCCAGGGCTGTATGTAAATACATAACTTTAATGAATATCGTGATAATAATTTCCTTTTTCAGTTTGGACTGTCAGCCTCTCTGCCCCCCCCCCCCCCATATCATTGTTTCGTTATCTCCACTGGCCTTTTCAAGGAATAACATTGTGTCGTTGTGTTGTTGTGTCCGGCCTCTAACACTTGAGGGTTTTTTCCACCAAGCTGGTTTATTCCCAAAACGTTTTTTTTCTCCTAACTACATGTCTAGGATTATAGAAAGCTATTTCAGGAGGACATATGACATAAAGTTGATTGACATCTGGGGAGCATTTCATCAAGCGTTTTGTCAGTGATTTTTGCTGACAAATTTGCTCTCAGCCAATCAGATGCAAGGATTTCAGTAGCTTATAACAGTTGTCGGTAAAAATCACTGACAAAACGCTTGATGAAACGCTCCCAGGAATATTCAGCTCTTTCTCTTACATATTTACAGTTGAAAATGTTAACTATTTGTTCTTTTCAATAATTGAAAAGGAATTATATATGTTGGTGTCCAAATATTTCTTCTCTTTGTTTTCATGTTCTTTTCTTGATATTTTATTTTATATTTTTAAACATTCATGTCTCTTCTTCGTCTCATTGTAATGATGTGTCTGTCCTTGTCAACTACTTATTCTGTTACAATTATTACTTCTTCATTTCTTTTTTCTTTTCCTTCTTTTCCCCTTCTACTTCTCCTTTTCCTGCTCCTGCTCCTGCTCCTGCTTCTCCTCCTGCTCCTCCTGCTCCTCCTGCTCCTTCTCCTTCTCCTCTTGCTCCTTCTCCTTCTCCTCCTGCTCCTCCTGCTCCTCCTGCTCCTCCTGCTCCTCCTGCTCCTCCTCCTGCTCCTCCTCCTGCTCCTCCTGCTCCTGCTCCTCCTCCTTCTCCTCCTGCTCCTCCTTCTCCTCCTGCTCTGCTCCTCCTTCTCCTCTCCTCCTTCTCCTCCTGCTCCTCCTGCTCCTCCTGCTTCTCCTGCTCCTCCTGCTCCTCCTGCTCCTCCTTCTCCTCCTTCTCCTCCTCCTTCTCCTCCTTCTCCTCCTTCTCCTCCTTCTCCTTCTACTTTGCCTTCTGTTCAGATATCCTTGCTTTCTTATTCTCCACATTTGAATCCTATGTTTTATATTGTTTCTACTTTTCATCTCTGTTGTTTCTCAGATATTGATGAATGCACACTGGGCACTCATAGATGTAGAAATGCTGAATGTGAGAACCTTGCAGGAACCTATGAATGCATCTGCATTGAAGGCTATGAAGCTATTGGATCATCAGGAGTCTGCATTGGTGAGTGTAGCAAACTGAGTGAAAATTTCAAATTTATGTGACACATTTATGTCCAATAAAGGTAAAAGAAATGTGTCATGATTTTATGTACTCCCCTGTTTGTATAGAAACTGAACTAGTTTAGAACAGGTCCTAATGTGTTAAAACAAGGGTTTTTTGGTTCTATGCTGCAATTTTTTGTGCATGTTTGTTCCCTGTAGTGGACGTTTCCTGTCCTACCGGCCTCATTGAGATCAATAATGACTGTGTTGGTGAGTAGCAGTTTATGATGGACTAGCTAGCTGGTTAGGCAGGATTTCTTACATCATTTTTGTGTTGTTTTATTTTAAATAATTTAATAAGACTGCTATTATGCTAATGCTTCTTGCAGTGTACTCTTATGAGTGTAATAGTATCGTAATATGTAAAGCGCTTTGATATTAGTTTACTTCTGAAAAGCGCTATATAAATAGACGTTATTATTATTATTATTACAAAAGCTTCATTATGTCTGTTTTCAAGACCATTCTTTGATTTTACAGTACCAGTCATCTCTTCTGCTATTAAATGCTCCTATACTTTCATGGTACATGCAGTGGCCAAGGAGTGAATATGTACCAGATAGATATTAAATGGATATGTGCGCTTGTCTCATTTTCTTTTTGTGTGGGATAAATATTCCATTTAGTTTGGCCTTGAGCTTGGCCTTTCCTACAAAAGTAGCATATACAGTGTGTCTCAGAAAAAAGGAAACAGGATTTCATGGCATAGAATTTCTATCATAATGAATATTTTCCTCGATGAGGTATGCATGTATGAAAAGCTCTGCTTCTTTTCTTTCATTTGATGCACAATTTATTATTCATAATTCACACATGATTGAATTAAAGCAATGAAAAATGGTGGTACCAAAATATCATTTGCACTCACAAATATTTCAGTCAGCTTTTAGAGTAGTAAATGTAATCATATTGAAAAAAGGAAAACATCAGATAAAAATTCATTATTTTCTTTTATATGACAGCTCATGCGTAGAAAATCAATAATGTATGCTAGAGAACAAGTAAAAGGATAACATGCTTGATTTCTGCCCAAATGAGTGGATAGTTGAGTAAGAAGCCATATTCATCTTTTCTAACCATGCTGCTGAAAATGAACTTAATGCTTGGGTGAATTTACACAAAAATGGGGAATGAAAATGAACACTGGAGATGGTTGGGGACTTGGGTATAAAAGTAATCCCCAAGTATCTGTAATTTTCAGCCTTTTATACTTCTGCCACATTCCCTTCCGATATGGTAATTCTTCTTCGACCAGATCGACCCTTGTTGACATTGGATCTCCTCCCTCCCTGCTGATATTTTCTTTAAGTTTCTCCATAATGTAAATTTCGCGATCTGGAAATCTCTCATTGTAGACAACAGCAAGTTGCTGCATGCTCCAGAGCCGAGCCCATTCCGTTAAATGAACACCCTTTATTCTGTGGTCAGAGTTGGTCATGCAGTCTAAAAAAAAAGAGATGGTTTGTTTAATTTTTAGCCTCTTTATTACCTCCCACCATATTTAATATTCCTTATCATTCCCCATGTTTGTGTAAATTCACCCAAGCATTAAGTCCATTGTCAGCAGCTTGGTTAGAAAAGCTGAACATGGCCTCTTACTCAACTATCCACTCATTTGGGTAGAAATCAAGCTTGTTTTCATTTTACTTGTTCTCTAGCATACATTATTGATTTTCTACGCATGAGCTGTAATATAAAAGAGAAAATAATGAATTTTTATATGATGTTTTCCTTTTATCAATATGATTACGCTTACTACCCTAACAGCTGCCTCAAATTTGCAATTTGTGAGTGCAAATGAAATTTTTGGTACCACCATTTTCTGTTGTTTCAATTCAATCATGCGTGAAGTATGAATAATGAGTTGTGCATCAAATGAAAGAAGCGAAGCAGAGCTTTTCATAGATGTATAACTCACCAAGGCAAGTAGTCGTTATGATAGAAAATTTCTATCAGCATGAAGTCTGGTTTCCTTTTTTTCTGGGACACACTGTATTTCATTCTCATCCCACTCAAAGAAGTGTATCTATCACTTGTACATGCTTGTAGTGTCCCTCCAATGAGCCGTGTAAAGCTTACAGTATGTATTTGCATGTTCATCATCATATAGTACATCTTCATGTAAGTCAACATGGTCTGCAAGAGTTTTTTTATGCCTCCGCCCACCGTAGGTGGTGCAGGAGGCATTATGTTTTTGGGTCGTCCGTCCGTCCGTCCATCACCTTTTCCGTTCTCGCGATAACTTCAAAACCTTTTTTTTTATCAGTTTGTTACTTGGCCCATGTATGCATATGGGAGGGATGATGAAGTGATTAGATTTTGGGGTCTCAAGGTCAAAGGTCACAGAGGTCATTATGTACATAAAAATGGATTGTTCTAGCGATAACTTCAAAACCGTTTTTTGGATCAGTTTGTAACTTGGCCCATGTATGCATATGGGAGGGACAATGAACTAATTAGATTTTGGGGTCTCAAAGTCAAAGGTCAAAGGTCATATAGGTCATTATATACATAAAAATGGTTCGTTCTTGCAATAACTTCAGAACTGTTTGACGGATCAGCTTCTAACTTGGCCCATGTATGCATATGTGAGGGACGATGAACGGATTAGATTTTAGGTCATTATATACATGAAAATGGTTCATGATGTATGGAGTCTAGGCCTACCTATTTTAGAAATTTCAAGGGGACAGTGGTCTATTTTCTATAAAATATCTATTTCCTTGGTGTATTTGATGATTGTAAGTCATCAATGGTAAGTTTTTTATTTGTACGGGATGGAAATGAAATGAATAAATTTTCTGTCTCCTGTGCTTTTTAAGTGAAAAGTTTTGTAATTTTGTTGAACCAATCCTTTTTAGAGTGTACATGTATGCCATACATTTCCAATTTGGTGATGGCGGAGGCATAAATTCCGATCGCGCGCGGTCAAAGATTTATCTATTTTTTTCAGTTATGTGAAATACTTAATGGTTCAAAAGTGAGAGGTCATGATCGTCATGTAATCTTAATTTATAAACATTCAGAGTGTAGCTTGCTCATAAAGATATTCGCACCAATCAATTTGATTTTTATTGTCCTTTAATCTGAAATTTGTGATACAGATAATGACTATGGCATAGAATGGATACAGACTTTGAAGGATCAGAGTTGTCATGTTACCATAAATTTGGATGAATGTTTATTTACAGATGTGAGAAAATGTGAAATCCATTTTATTGAGAACAGGGTAGCATTTTTGCATGTTGTATGTAACCATTACCTCCTTAATGGCCATTCCTTGATGCAAGCCACCCACTCACCAGGAGTCTTTGACTTCCACTTCAGTAGTTTCCATTGCCTCTCCTTCTTCCCCCCCCCCCCCTTTTCCCCACCCCAAAAGAAACTCCTAACCCCCTCCCCACACTCAGTGACAGGAAATGTTCACTATTCTACTAGATCACATGCAGAGAGTGGGGGAGGGAGAGAGAGAAAGAAAGAAAGAGACAGACAGACAGACAGACAGACAGACAGACTGACAGGCAGAGACTGAAAGAGAGAGAGAAATTTTTCTTGTGTTCATGTCAATCACTTTGACCTTTAACCTCTAAAAGCTTCTGGGATAAGACTGGAATGCATGGTTGAAATCGATACAAGGTGCTTGGAGATAGGACCTAGTAACCCCATCAAACTTGATCTCTATGTGAACTAGACTCAGCTATTATAGATTTCTCCCCTTTTTCTCTCTCTTATTCTGTGTGTATTTTTCTGTCACTTAACCTCTCTCTATGTTCTTTGTGTCCCTTCTATGTATCTTTCTCTCTCTCTCTCTCTCTCTCTCTCTCTTATAGTTCCCTTCCTCTATTTCTCTAAATGTTCACACTTTTCACCTCTTTTTCTGTTTTCTTATCCTTTTCTGCAGTTTGTATTTCATCTTCCTTTGATTTATAAATAAGTCTTTGTACAGAGCAACAAAGTCCTTTTACCATCTTGTGAGAGCCAGGAGGGCCAGGAGGGCATTCATCCATATATCACTTTGCTATTAGTTGGTGCCCTACAGTATGCGCATGATAATACATATTTTGTATGCAACACATACCTTTGCAAAAGAAAGGTACATGTAGCTATATTGCAAGCTTGTGCACTTTAATATAGCAATTTATGAGTATCATGTGTTATCAGGCAATAGGACACGCTTCAATGAATAGTTTGTATTTCTTATTTTTGTTTCAGATGTGAATGAATGTGCTCAAACGGTTAGTCCATGTCCCCTGGGATTCTGCATCAACACTTTGGGAGGCTACCAATGCCAGTGCCCTGTGGGTTATGCTGCTGGGCAAGATGGCTCCTGCATTGGTAAGTAATCATGACCTTAGAGATTAAATGTAAATTCTTGGTTATGATTGTAAATTATGTTCTCAAAAAAAAAATGAATAAAAGTTTTGTAAAAAGCTACTGTATTCATAATTTACCTTATGTCTCATGTTGTTTGCAGAGAATCGACGTGGCTTCTGTTTCTTGGACGGTGACCTTGGTCGTTGTACACATCAGTCTATGGGTCAGATGACCATCTCATCATGTTGCTGTAGTGCTGTCCTACTCAATGAGGCTCTGAGCTGGGGACCAAACTGTGAGTCCTGCCCACCTCGGGGTACTCTGCAGTTTGAGCAGCTCTGTAAGCACGGCCTGGGATGGACCAGCCAGAGAATCAGTAAGTCATCATCTCTTCAGGTCCAGTCTCTTTTAGAATAGTCCCCCTCTATCAACACATTGCCTACAGGTACCGGGTGGTCCATGTATTAAGCCTATGGGAATTAGAGAATTCAGTAGTCAACGGGTTAAAGTAGAATTAGTTTAGACCTCTAAATGTTTTTCTTCAACAAAATGATGTATAGTTTTGGGAGCAGCAGTTCAATACATAATATGTTTTACTTACAGTAATCATAGATTTGATATTCTCTTTGGTAATATTAACTCAATATCTAGTGTTATGTTACAGTGTCCCAGCATATTATATACAGATTCATTATTTTAAATTGAATTCAAGTTTCCATAAATATGAAACTAGAAATGCATCTAATTACCACCTACCACTTTAAACAACTATAATGAAAAGTTCAATTTCCTTTGATGGTCCTAAAATTTGGAATTCTATTCCCATTTTCATTAGAAATTGTCAAAGTCTTCAAACTGCTAAGAAAAGTATAAAATGTATTTAATTGACTTTTACAACGTGCAATAACTTACCATGCTCTCTACTTTTTTTTCTGCCCAAAAATATTTTCATGCCTCCCAACAGTTAATTTCTATATTCATTGATATATACATCAGGGATGGGCTCTCATATATTAAAAGGACTTTGTTCGTTTTTAGCTCTTCCCTTCGCTCTCATTATGTTTTGTTTGGATGTATGTTCTTTTATATGTCTATTATTGTATTTGTAAATGTAATTATTGTAAATGTTATGTATTTTTTAATGATGAGTGGGGAAAAAAAATTTGAACTTTGTATATCATACATTTGGAAGAGCTAACTGTCTTCCTATTCTGTTCCATGTAGATATCAACGAGTGTGTCTTGTTTAACAATCTATGTGACAATGGCGTCTGTGAGGACCTGACTGGTAACTACAAATGTAGATGTAGCACAGGATTCCAGCCACAAGCTGATGGCAAGGAATGTATTGGTAAGTCAGAAAACCCATCTAATGGTATTCAGGGTAAACATCGCTTTTTCTACAATGTATGTGCTTGCATCTGTTGGTCACGTAAGGTAGATCAAATTGGAACTATTAAAGTTTTTATGCCTCCGCCCACCGAAGGTGGGTGCCGGAGGCATTATGTTTTCGGGTTGTCCGTCCGTCCGTCCGTCCCACTTCTCGTTACCACGATATCTAAAGAATCATTTGAGGTAGGAACCTCAAACTTGGTACTAGTATGTATCCCCATACGAAGATGAACTGATTAGATTTGGGGGTAAGTAGGTCAAAGGTCCGAGGTCACAGAGGTCAATTTACATGAAATTACATGAAATTCTTGGTTTTTAGCACCGTTCCCGTGATATCTCAAGAACTGTTTGAGGTAAGAACTTCAAACTTGGTACTAGTATGTTTCCCCATAGAAAGATGAAATGATTAGATTTTGGGGTAAGTAGGTCAAAGGTCAGAGGTCACAGGTCAATTTACATGAAATTACATGAAATTCTTGGTTTTTAGCACCGTTACCGCGATTTCTGAAGAACTATTTGAGGTAAGAACTTCAAACTTGGTACCAGTATGTATCCCCATAGAAAGAGGAACTGATTAGATTTTGGGGTAGGTAGGTCAAAGGTCAGAGGTCACAGAGGTCAATTTACATGAAATTACATGAAATTCTTGGTTTTTAGCACCGTTCCCGTGATATCTCAAGAACTGTTTGAGGTAAGAACTTCAAACTTGGTACTAGTATGTTTCCCCATAGAAAGATGAACTGATTAGATTTTGGGGTAAGTAGGTCAAAGGTCAGAGGTCACAGGTCAATTTACATGAAATTACATGAAATTCTTGGTTTTTAGCACCGTTACCGCGATTTCTGAAGAACTATTTGAGGTAAGAACTTCAAACTTGGTACCAGTATGTATCCCCATAGAAAGAGGAACTGATTAGATTTTGGGGTAGGTAGGTCAAAGTTCAGAGGTCAATTTACATGAAATTACATGAAATTCTTGGTTTTTAGCACCGTTACCGCGATATCTCAAGAACTATTTGAGGTAAGAACTTCAAACTTGATACCAATATGTATCCCCATAGAAAGAGGAACTGATTAGATTTTGGGGTAGGTAGGTCAAAGGTCAGAGGTCACAGAGGTCAATTTACATGAAATTACATGAAATTACTGGTTTTTAGCACCGTTACCGCGATATCTCAAGAACTATTTGAGGTAAGAACTTCAAACTTGATACCAATATGTATCCCCATAGATAGCCTCGTTATCAAATATTTCTAGAACAGTTTGAGCCATCAACTGAATTTAGGCGGAGGCATATAGGAGACGCAGTTGCATTCATCTTGTTTATGGTTGTGACTTAAATTTATTGGTCACAATTTAGCTGAAGTTGTAATTATATGTATTGTTTTGAGACCACATATAAAAAAAAAATTATGACTACATTTTTACAAGAATCAGTCATTTTGACGACATGATTACCATTGTTTTTGTGACCAGTTTTAGATAACGAGTCAAATATTTCATCCAAATGGTCAGACTGGTTTGAGGCAGAAATTTATTTATAGTGCAGGATCCCGTTGTTTTACTGACTCTAAAACTCGCTTTGTATTTATTTTCAGATGAAAATGAGTGTTCATACAACAGGCTGCTCTGTCATAATGGTGCCTGTAGAAATACTCCAGGAAGCTATGTGTGTGATTGCCCTGATGGCTATGAATTAGATCCAAGGAACACCATTTGTCAAGGTGGGTTGTTATGAATTCATTAATCAATACTTGGACATATGTGATTGATTGTGTGGGGATGGTATGGTGTATTTAACAAAAAATTCAAACTAAAAATATATACGTGTCCAACAACCTCCTCACTAAATTTAAACTTATTTGATCTCACAAGAAATGAATGAAAATTAACACAATCAAATTTATTGCTGGTGGTTTAATGTTTGTATATATTCACCAAAACAATTTCAAATCAATATACAAAGTAAATGCTTAAGTACAAGTGGCTCTGTTTCTATAGCGGAAGGCCGCCGCTGTAATAAGCATTAAAAAAATATTAAGAGTAGTGTGAGCACAAGCTAATTTGGTGAAACTTGTGGCTCACAAAATATGAGTAAACGAAATACAAAAAAAGGAATCGTTAAAACTTATGTGATATATGTGTATTATATATATAAAATATGTGCGCCTGGTTGGTGCAAGATGGCAATCAAAACTGGTGCCAATTCAGATTAACAATTCTTTAACAAAAATGATCACTAAAGTAATTCAGCACTTAAAGTACAACAAATACGATAAATTGCTCAAAAAGAAGTGAGAAATAATATGCCCTCAGTTATGGGTTGCTTGGCCAGAATGTTTGGGTGTAAAACTCACGGCAGCAACAGAGTCAGAATGTTGGTTGAAACCTTGGACAGCGTAGATGGACACGTGGTATTCGCCCGCGGAATGCAGCGGTGAGCACGAGTCTGTTGTAAGTTCAGATGAGCTAGGTTGACGGCTCTAGGTACTCGATGGAATGAAGGTGTCCAGAAAGTTTCTCAATTCTGCTCCCTTGAAGAATCTAGTTGCAGAGATGAAGTAGCTTCGTTGTATGCCGTGGAATAAAAGTCTGTTACCAAAAGCTGGCTAAAACAGCTGAGCCAGGTGTCAGCAGGTTGCTGAAGAAAGTTCCACGGGAGTCGTACCCGGTTAAAAAATAAGCTTCAATATCTAGTGTACCTTCTCAGTGACTGATGTAGGAGTGAAAAAAAAAAGAACAGACTTTCACTTTATATAAACATGTAGTGGAAAAGTACTGTAAATGCTAAGGACAAAATTGGCATGTGATGTTTACATGACCAAAACACAAAAGAGCTTAGAAATAGCTACTGTCATGGAAATTATAGTATGTACAGGAAGATCCAGACAGGTGTAATGTTATGTAATACAAGTACAATGTAAAACACATGTTTAGATAATGGTAGACAGAATAATTTCCAATGGTAATATATCACATGTACAGGAAATGGCTGGTTGTCACCAGCTGTATAAAAAAAATAAATCTGTCAGCTATTTTGGATTAGCTAAATAAAGAGGAATTGATCTTAAATGCATAAAATTACATTTAACCCCCCCCCCCCAAAAAAAAAAAAATGCATTAACGCTACAATTGATTGTACATGCATTTATTTACCAATAACAAGATACACTACATTATGATATTTACAATATTTACAGGAAAACATTATATAATTAGATCATGGTAAAAACAAGGGAGAAAATGGTAAAATGGAACCAGAAAATAAAGTGCTAGTCAGGTCTGGCCCCTGGTTTAAGATATGCTTATGAAAATGCAAGTTATCATGCAAGTTATATGTGATCAAGGAGAGAGAATATTGATGAAAAAAAAATGTATTTAAATGTTGTGGTTGCTGTAGCAGAGTAAGACATGTCATTGTGTTTTAGTTACCATGCAATTGACTGGATTAATAATGGAACTGCCTGTCATTTTGAACCATGTGAATATAAATGATGTGTAGATCAGTTTGAGTGTAAAAATATAAGGCAATCATTTGTTGAATTTAGACACTTTATAGAGTTTGTCAGTGTAGAATCTGAAGTCATGGTTAACCTGTTGACTACTAAATTATCTAATTCCTATAGGCTTTATACAGGGGCCACCCAGTTCCTGTAGGCAATGGGTTCAGAGGGTTGCATTAGGAAGTTGATCTGGAAAGTTCTGATATTGTTTAGCTCAGATTACTTTCAGCAAAATCATCACAATCAGGCTGGACAGTATTCTTTAGATGACACAAGAAGTAGTTTTCTATGTTCTTCCAATTTTTGTCATAAAGATATCAACGAGTGTAACAGTCCTAGTCTCTGCAACAATGGTCGGTGTATCAACACAAGAGGGAGCTATCGTTGTGAATGCATCTATCCTGGCACTGAGCTAGATCCCACAGGAACCATTTGTGTTGGTAAGTCTCAATGTAATTCATTACACAGTATTTATGCAGGTTAGATGCCTTCCTTCCTTCCTTTCCTCCACTACCCCTTCAGAAATGCTGTATGTAATATTTTATCTTTGATGCTTTATATAAGGTTTGAATGATCAAGTTCTAGTTCATTCACTTGTAAGAATCAAATATGTGACCCGATCCCTCAAAACCTACAATAAGTCGCCAAAATTATTTGTTTTGTTTTATACATTTTCTGAAAGTAGAGATTCTCAGCTTTCCAATGGTATATCACTTGCGTAGTTTACTCCATGATAACACATTTTAAATATCACATTTAGAATCAGAATGTAACCAGCAATCAATAACTCCTATTCAGAGAAAATGGCCATTTAAGTTCGGAACAAAAGTGTGCTAAACCTTTGCTCTCTGTGTGCGCCCAAGTAAATCTGGGTATTCAAATGGCTATAGCAACCGGTATGAAGGGATTATCAGATTAGGCTGAATTTTGTAGTAATTTGGCATTGAATGAAAGTATTACAAAAGCTCTCCAAACATTCATTAGCTAGACAGGTGAAAAAAAGGAGTCATTTTAAAATGCCCCCAAAACATATTTCTCATTCGAATTACGACTCACAAAGTAGAGACATGATAGAATGATAATGAAACTACCCATTTCTATCAAAAACAGAAAATCAACTGATCCAAGCAAATTTACTATTTTGGGCTGTTTGCTACGTTGTGGTCCGTGCGACTTATTGTAGGTTTTGAGGAGGCGGTCATATATAATCAAATATCTTCAACTATTCTATGATTGTTTCCTTCCTTTTTGTATTTCTCTTATTCTCTGTGCATTTGTTTTTCTGGCTATATCTACTCTCTTTTTCTGTGTCTTGTTTTTTCATCTTTCTTACTTCTGTCCATCCTCTCTCATTTCTGTCTCCTCCTGTATTTCTGTATTTCTTTACATTTCTTTGTCCTTTTTATGTATGTTTCTATCTCTGTGTATGCATGTATCTCACTCTCTCTCTCTCTCTCTCACACACTATTTGTTTTGGGTTTTTTTTTTTTATTTCTTGCCCCTTGTATTTCCATGAATTCATTGTTGAGTTATTTCCTCTTTTGTCTGTTTCATGTTTAAGATAACCGCATTGCAACTTGCTGGACACGCATCAGTAACGGTCAGTGCGAGGCAGACATCATGGGACCCATGAAGAGAGATGAATGCTGCTCTACCTTTGGCCGAGCTTGGGGTAGTCCATGTGAAGCCTGCCCTCTAGCTCTCGGCCAATGTCCTCGTGGCTTCACTGAGGTCAATAGTGATTGTGTTGGTGAGTAGAAACACTACAGTTGGCTAGTAGGTAGTTGTGTGTTTCGGACTGTAATTTAAAAGGAAATGATTGTTTTAATTTGACCATCTACAATAATCAGAAAAAACATAAATGAGATGTTGTAAAAAGATGTTACGTTGAAGTTGCTGAAACCACTTCCATAGATTCATATCTGTGATTCGGTGATTCCCAGTCAATGATGCATTGCGGAAAGACCAGAGAGTTAGAATATTATACTTGCCTCTTCCTTCTCAAGTGCAGGTGCTTTCTGAATAACAAATATAGAAAATGATATCTTATACATTAGCCATAGCCATAGTTCATGAGTAATGTGAAAATAGGGAATGTATCACTTATTTAGGTACATGTAGTCAACTGCAGTAAAATGAAAATTTCTCCCTATCAGAAAAAGTAGTAATAATGATGTAAATCAGAAGCAGATTCTATATTCTCTTTATAAAGATATATTATTCACAAGATGTGATTCGTCATGTTTTACAGATCTGAATGAATGTGAACTCAACCCAATGGTGTGTAACAATGGTCTATGTGAGAACACTATTGGCTCCTATAGGTGTGTGTGTGAAGATGGACTGACCCTGGATACATCAGGCAGAAACTGCGTCGGTGAGTCTTCTTTATCTTAATGGTTTGAGAGCTTGGCAACTTGGTGCATAATCAGTTATAAGTGCAAGTTAACTTCAGTTATCTCTTGCCAGTAGACGAATCCCTCAACTGCAAAATTATTTGGATTATATTGTCCGTAGACATTGCTTTAATCAACATAAATTTACTAAGACAGTCAACACATGTTTCAAAAGTCAACCAAAGCAGAAAAAATTTAATTTAGAGGAAAAAGAACAACTGATAGAAGAAATTGAGCAAAGAAAGGGAAATGGATTATTGTAAGAAAGTGAGAGTGTAGTACATGTAAGTCAAATGAAATTTCAAAATCACAAACACGTTGTGCAAACACCATGCTGTCAACTTTCTTGAGAAAACCCACCTCTATTTCAACCTATAATTCAGTTCATAGACGTCACTGTGTCCTCATTTTCTATTCATATTCTGAACCTTCTTTTATGAAATGTAGCATTCCTTCTCTCCCTCATATGATTCTCATACTTTCTCTTTGTCTGTGATGCCTTCCAGATCTACGATCCTATGAGTGTTTCCTGGACTACTCTGAAGGCCAGTGTTCAAGCCCTATTCCAGGCCTCTACAGGAATTCTGTATGCTGCTGCTCATTGGGCTATTCCTACGGCAATCAAGGAAGATGCTATGAGTGTCCACAGGAGGGCAGTGGTATGTTGGCATACACATTTATGTACAAAGTATGTAAAACTGACAGGAATGGGGGAAGGAAATTACTTGTTGGAGTACCGTTGTATATTGTTTAAGGCTCTTGACTCTTATATGAGAGGTCTTAGGTTCGATCCTCGCTGGATGCTTTACATCCTTTTACAAGATGTTTTACCCTCATTTGTCCCTCTCCACCCAGGTGTAAATGGGTACCTGGCAGTTGCTGGGTAATCATATTGCAAGGCCCTCAGGAAGAACAGCCTAATGTCTAATTTCTTTATTAACTTAATTACAAAAACGAGAAATAGAAAATTGTGACCAAACATTAATTTGCACCCTTCTGCTAGAAAAATGACAATATGCTTTGAAAGCTCTTTATGTAGTTTGCAGAGACATTGAATGTGTACAAAACACAGGTTTTGTTTATTAGCAGACTTATACCAACCATATATAATGCATGTTGTTGTTTTAAGTCAGTCAATACAAGATGCAAGTTTTGTATAGAGACATATATACAAACCATATGTATGGGAAGGGCGTACTAAATGCGTATTGTATTGTATTGTATACATAGCCTATTGTGAATTATTGAAATTGTGTTTTTCGAGCATCTGAGAATTTGTTATTGAGTGTGGTATGATGGCAGCAACGCTTTAGTTTACCCTAATATTACATGGTGAAGAATATTTTTAAATGATTTGCAGCAACAGGCTGTCTAACATCTGAAGAGGAATGTGTATCTTCAGTTGATTGATGGATTATTTGATTTGTTAAATAATTCTTCTGTTGTCTTTGCTATCCTCCATGCAGTTGAGTTTGATGTCTTATGTCCAAGAGGACGTGGTTTTGCCGATACTAGACCACGCGTTGATCTTTTGGATGGCACCGTCTACATCAACGGTAAGATACAGGATTATAAGCGGAAAAGTCGAATATCTCTTGATAATTTTCTTGAGCAAGTTGTGACCTGTCTCCAAAAATGATTTATTTTAATGTTTTATCTTATATACTTTATGAAATATAAATATACAGATTGTGTGGACATATACATTGCAATAAAGCTTGTGTGAGTATTTGAAAATGGACTAAATGAAAGTGTAAATTTATTTGTATTTGAAATGTTATTGAATAATAT
Source organism: Heliocidaris erythrogramma (assembly GCA_025617745.1). NCBI lineage: Eukaryota > Metazoa > Echinodermata > Echinoidea > Camarodonta > Echinometridae > Heliocidaris > Heliocidaris erythrogramma. Next base: position 8,419,871 of record CM046860.1, on the reverse strand, counting down.
TTTCTTTTATGATAGTGGCCCATTCATATTTCTCTTTCATTTATTCATGGGAGCACTTTTAGGATCTCCATGTGATATTCCTTCCAGATTATTCCTTTGGTTTTTTCACCCCCCCCCCCCCTGCCAAGTTCTCTCCCAAGTTTTTGCTCATTCAACCTGCCTTACAATTCTGGTAAAACATAATGAGCATTATTACCAAAGTACATGTAGTGCTTATAATATTTAAAACTTATTGTAATAGTTGTTTCTTATCTTCTTTGTGCTTCTTTCTTTGTGTAGACATCAATGAGTGCCGTGTATATGATGGAATCTGTAAATACGGGGAATGCACCAACATCATTGGATCCTATGAATGTGTATGTGATATGGGCTTTGCTATGGATGAGTTTGGCTATCAGTGTGTAGGTAAGTCTGGAACTCGATGCTCAAATTGATACCAAATGATAAAGGATCAAGATTAGTACAGTATCTATAACCATTTTTAATATCACATTACTCCATTCTCTTTTTTTCTCTCTCTTTTTTTGCATTACATGTATGTTGCAACTGATAACAATTTTAATAATAATTATCGTAACCAGGCATGATGAAAATGACATCCGATGGCTTTTACTTTCAGAGATACTGAATTACCCTTATACTATTTTAACTTGGTCATCACTCGTACTATAATAAACTCAAACATTGGCAATATTGATAGCTAGTTTAGAGCGATATATTGAGAGAGTTGTATTACCAGAAGTTGCCCCTAATTAGTTGAGTCATTTCATGGAGCTCTAAATAGTTCCTTCCCATGGAGATTGTATGTGGGAGGGAACTATTCGGAGTGCCATGACCATGCTCATGATGCATGTCACAACTAACTCTCTCAATACATTGTGGCAATATTTCTAATAGTGCACTCAAGTACAGCCAACATTATGAGCAGTTAGCATATTAACCTTTAGGACTCGGGGCATTGTTCTCCATTTCTGAAGTGCTTCAGTGTAATGCATTCTATGTATTCCTCTGCTTGTAGACATTGATGAGTGTCGAATCACATTCGGGGCCTGCGGGAATGGAAGTTGCGAGAATACACAGGGAGACTTCAGGTGTAACTGCTATGAAGGATTTGAAGCTCATCCAGTCATGCGCTCATGCATGGGTATGTATTAACACACCATGGACAAGGATTACGGCTCAATGAATTGGCTTTTCATCTTCAAATTGGCAACAATGATTATTTCATTTCACAGGTATTCGACAGTATTTTGACAAATATACTTTTAATCGAAGTACAAAATATTGTGGTGAATATTGGGTACATGTATATATTTGTTTAGTGCTTGTATTTCAAAACTGCTTTTAACAGTTGAGGTCTGGAACTGTTGATTTTTTGTTGTTGTTGTCTACAATCGTCTTTTAGTAGTTATAAAGAATTTCAATATTCATTATACATGTAGCTGGTAAGTTTTTTGAGTAATAGCCAAAAATTTCAGTTACATATTTGTCATATTTTAACACAATCATCTTTACGGATTCATGTTGCCGATATTGTCTTGCTATTTTATGATATTATTTATGATAACTGTGATTTTATATTTGTTTTCTCACGGTAGATGTGGATGAGTGTGAAACAGTTCCAGGATTATGCCGTGGTGGTTCTTGCACTAACCTAGCAGGGAGTTTCAGATGTGATTGCCCAAATGGACAAGAATTGACTCCTGATGGACGGGCTTGTAGGGGTGAGTAGTCATTTTTGTGTGATTGAGTCATTGATTGCCGGATTCAGGAATCATAGATGTATTCAATTACTTGATTAGATGAATGAATGATTGATTGCTTAATTGATTGATTGTTTGATTGATGGATTGATTGATTGATGGATGGATTGATTACTTGATGGATTGATTGATGGATGGATTGATTGTTTGATGGATGGATGGATGGATTGATTCATTGATGGATTGATTGATGGATAGAATTTTTTTTAATGAAATGGGAGGTTAATGGTCATCATGCCTATTGTGCTAAGAAAGCAAATGTACATGTACAATGTATGTATGCTTAATGATAGCCAATAGTTTTGTTTCATTTAGTTTATTTATTCATTCATTTCAGATCTAAACTGTGTACATACAATGAATACAATGCATTTACAAAATCATTTACATCATAATCTTATAAATAATTGAAACTTTGCCTGTGCTAAAAATTAATGTAGAATGAAAAGAGAACTTGAAAAAAAGTTCAGAGGCCTTTGAGAATATGTTCTCAAAAGTAGACTTTCAATAGTAAAGCTAGGATCCTGAAAGGAGGATATCACTTGGCACTCCAGCACTGATATTGTGTCAAATTTCCATCCCCTAACTTTAACCTTTTGAGCTTTTGGGCCTCCTAAGGAATCAATTTACTCTGGCATCCTGCCACTTTTTAGACTTTAAGGTGTTGACAGTGGTCTATCCATAAAGATGTACAAGAGTTCTGAACAAGAGTTGAGATATAGACTGCGTTTACACAGAGTGAACTCGAGTTCAAATTCGACAGCGAGTTCAATTGCGACCTTGGATTAGCATAAATTATTTTTCGGTGTGCTGTTTACACCAAGCGTTGGACGAACTCGAATTCAGAAGGAAAGTGAATTCGACTTGATTACGCCCATCGCTTGGTGGGAATATCGTGATAAGCAACTTCCGGGTTAAATTTGTGAAAACCCCGCGATTGAGTTCAAAAATGGCGGTAGCGAGTATGCATGTAAGCGCAGCCATTTTGATCTGGTTTTGTATGATTTTACGTCGGAATTACAAAATTATGAACAAATATTTGCAGATATGATGAGCGCGAGGTGGATTGAATCAAGCCAGTTCGATGAATGTGTCGTCGTTCGTTGTGGTTCACTTGTTGAATGACGCTTGTTTTACTGACGCGACGCTTAGCGTTGCTTAGCAATACCGAAAGTGACGTATGACGTGGTCACTGGCTGGATATTTGCTAGTCGACTTTCAATTACGTGTCCGTTCACACTGCAAATAGCGAATTTAAATTCGATAAAAGTCGAGTTTGAATTCGATAATAGTTGCTCTGGGTCGTCATTCGAATTCGAGTTTTGAACTCGAGTTCTAATTGCGACTACCCTGTTTACACACAAATGAACTCAAGTTCAAATTCGACTAAAGTCGAGTTCAATCTCTGTGTAAACGGGGTCATAGATACAGTAGACTGAAGTAATGTAATCAGTTACAAATATTTTATCATCTCCTTCTTTGCTGATATTCAGAAAACCCTGCCTATTACAATAATCTTCTTTTTTTTTTTAATTTATGGATTCCAACAGATATCAACGAGTGCTCCATAAGCCATGGTATTTGCTCCAATGGTGAGTGCCACAACATTGTTGGTACGTACCGATGTATGTGCAACCCCGGATTCAGACCTACCACAAACTACAGGGCATGTGAAGGTAATTTTCAATGTTATCCCTTTACCTTTTCTAGTTATCAGGGTTCCCACGGTCATGGAATGACATGGGGGAAAAAAATCTTCTGGAAAGCCGTGGAAAGTCATGGAAAATAGAAAAAATATCTCCCAAAGTGATGAAAAGTCATGGATATTGATTATGGATGTTGGCCAAGTGTGGCTATGGCAGCATTCCATCACAAATATGAAATATTATGTATCACTGCATGGTATTCATACGCCGATTGGATGCCGCAACCCATACCAAAATGGTTCTTATCTGGTCATTGAAACAGCCAAAAATGGGTCTTGGAAAGTCATGGAAAATCATGGAAATTGGTTCTTATATTTTCTGTTGGAACCCTGAGTTATGTATGTTCACTTCCTTGAACCTTGAAGTGATGGTCCCTTTCAACAGCACCTTGAAGCTATCCCAGGATGATCCCTTGTTTTAAATATTAAAAGTGGAAGAACTGCGGCACAAAACAAATGGCATGTCCTCAATGTCATTACAATAGAGGAAAACCTGAAAGATCTAACATTGTTGACAGGGGATTGTATTATATGTACTTGACCTTTGGAGAGCCACCAGGTAAACAACAAGCCGTTGTGTATTTAAAAGCTTGCAGAATACTGGGAATTGAATTGAACTGAATTTAATTCAATGATACAGTCAAACCTGCTTCAGCGACCACCTGTATAGAAAGACCACCTGTCTATAAAGACCACAATTTTTGTTTCCCATTGTTTGTTTCTCATTTAAATGTGTATTAAAGGAACCTGTACATAAAGACCACCTGCTCATAAAGACCGCTTTTCTTGTCTCCCTTGAGCGGTCTTTATAGACAGGTTTCACTGTATTTCATAACAAAATGAAACATAACAATGAAGTGTACAAGTATCCATAACAACGTGAACCAAATATCAGAAGGAAATACATTGTACAAATGATGCTTCAAAGAAATTACAAACCAAAGTTTGAAATTGGATGCTATATTGATTTCCTACTTCTCCCCCTTTTTTTCAGGATGCATATACATGTAACTACATAGTATACCATATTAAATGGGAGCAGGAAAGGTTGTTATCTAATTTACAGGGTTCATTATGAGTTTTATCTGTTTTTGCACTTACTATTGTCTAGAGATACATGTAGTTATTGATCATGTAGCTTAATTTATTTCAGTACCTTTCCTAAACGATCTTTATATTCCTTGTTTCTTCAACCAATCTCCTGTAGATATGAATGAGTGTGATATGAACAATGGTGGTTGTGATCATAACTGTATCAATACTCAAGGAAGCTATGAATGCCAGTGCCAATCTGGATATACACTCAGAGTCAACGGCAGAACATGTGTTGGTGAGTTCCATTCCCTCTTTTACTCTTTTTGTCATAGTTCGTAAGTGGTAATTATTTTTCTCTTTATGTCTGTAGCTAGAATATATCTGGATATGAATCTAGTGTTCTTTAATAACTACAATTTAAGTACACCTATATGTATCTGCCCATTTAAGCCACCAGTCTAGGTTTGCATATTAACATCCGTCTTATTTTCCAGATATATTTCCCAAAACAGGGAAGTATTCTGGCAATAAACATAATTCCTGCCACAGGTAATGATGCGATTAACTGATGATATTGGGATAAAAATCCTTCTTGTGGATGTACAGAAAAGGTAGATATGAATCTATCACTTGTCTTTGATTATGCCTTTGCCTTTCCTGTTTTCTTTTTGTTTCTTCATAGTAAATCTCAAGCTTGTTGGAAATGTGTAACCTTGACTGATGAGCAAACATATGTATAATTTGTATTAACTTTCAGATATTGATGAGTGTGCTGATAACCCTGATATCTGTGGAGGTGGTCAGTGTGAGAATCAAGAAGGAGGATACCTCTGTGATTGCTTTGTGGGTTTCAGACCGGCAGATGACTTCAGAAGCTGTCTAGGTAAAACCATATATCTCATCTCCTGAAGACAAGTGAGGTTTATTATCTTGTCATTCTTCTTTTTTTCTTTTTTTCAATGGCAGTGAAACCCTGTCATAGTGGTTGCTTTAACCTTTTCCCTTGGGTCGCCGCAACAAGTGTGTTTTACTTCAGTTTAATCTTCTCTGAGACATAAATATATGTGTTTAGATCTACAGTGTATCCATATATTTACAGAAGAAAGGGATCAAGCTTTATAGAAATTTTCTAGAAATGGCAGTCTATTAGGTAATTTATTTGTATAACCACGAGGTCATTGAAGAGGGAACTCTAATTCTTGCCATTCTTGTTCCTAATTGTTTATACCAGTGTTATGTCACCTTTGATGTTATTGAAATCATGATTGTAAACTTTTGTAATTGGGCTTTGCCGCGAAGAAAGTATTTTCAATAACCCATTTTGAATTTAATTGAATTGAATTAATGTTTTTTATAGGAATCTTCAAATTTGTGTTCAAACTCTCCTGCTTCCCAGCAAACAGTTTCCTTCTGATTCCTGTCCTGTCCGTCATTTTCTTATCATTCCCTTCTCTTTATCTTGGAATCTCATTTTCTCCATAGATATTGATGAATGTAGCACAGATGCCGGTATCTGCGTTGCTGGTGTGTGTAAGAATACCCGTGGCTCCTATACCTGTTCTTGTTTTGAGGGATACTCCATGAAACCAGGCATTCCGGGATGCTCAGGTAAGATCCACTTATCCATGTATGTAAACGCTGTTATTTTCGCGACCCAAAAACATATTTGCGGGTTCTTGAATTCGCGCTGCACAATTACTCACTCGCAAAAATGGGACTCTATTTATTGTTTCACACACGCGGTCCATTCAAATGCATACAACAGACACAACTACACTACATGAAGCGTGCAATGCAGCGTCCATTCAAAACAAGTATAAGAAATCATACTAATATTTTTGCGTGTTCTAGGATTCGCGCCCGCCAAAAATAGTGCGAAATCCATGAAAGTTAATGTACCACAAATATTTCTGCATTTGCAGTATGTAAAAATTGTTCCCTGTCCTCAAGAAAATGAATAACTCTTGGTATTTGTTCCTCAGTTATATATGAAAGAAATGCTTTTCTCTCAATTATATTGATCAGTGGAATACCTGCAGTCATTAAATTTTAGGTTTCACGGTGCTAATTTTGCCCACCTGTTGTGTAATTTTTTAGCTCATCAAGCAAGTTGTTAGTATCCCAAATGGACCAGGTAATACATCTAACAAAATATGTGAAGACAAAGTTATAAATCATAATTATGGATCAGATATCATTGTTTTCATTATTATTTTGGATGTTAAGAATGCAGAAATGTGCTCGTAGGTATGGAGCTACTTTTGAAGGAGGAGATATGTACATATTTTGTGTTGTCAGCCTGTCAGCAATGAGCTGGCTGTACTGGGAAGGTACGGTTATCGGTATCCTTTCCCAAAGGCACAAGCATTATAACTTAGTTTTGAGTATTGACTGTATCTCTTGGCTCCATTATTATTGTTCCCCCCTGTAATGAATAAGTATTAAAATATTTATTCTCTTCAATCTGCTTCCTCCGTAGACATTGATGAATGCATGCTGCAGATGCACCAGTGTGCCATCAACTCTCAATGTGAGAATACTCATGGCTCCTTCCAATGTCGCTGTAACCCAGGCTTCATCGTAGACGAGAATGCTAATGTCTGTATAGGTAGGTGACCCATCCTATCAAATTGCAATTCAGTAAACTATCAGTCTAAAAAAGGGAAAGAATCCTTTCTACTTGTGACACTTAAGTGATGTCAGAGATAGAGCTGATTAGCCAATTACAGTGAACAAGTTATATATGTTAATATTTGTAGGATGAACCCCTGTCATGCCTTCCGTTTTTAGAAAGTATGGTTTGATGATTCATATTTCACAGGATTTTTCTTTTCTCAAGAAAAATTTATGTCACAATTTTATTTGTTGCAGAAAGTTGCTTGCTTTTGACAAAAACATTGTGGAATCTTGCATGTACAGAGTAGTTGTACTAATTTATTTATTAATGTTTCAACAAAAGTTCTCCTTTGTAGGTCAGGATGTCTTCATCAGTTTATTCCTGTGTAGTATGCAAAAACTTCATGTATGACTTTCCAGTAACTAGGAATTTTCATTATTATATTTCTCTTTCTTTTCCCTGAAGATGTGGATGAGTGTGAAAGCTCCAACCATGACTGTCATGCAGATGCTCGCTGTGTGAACATCCCAGGTTCTTATCAGTGCCAGTGTAATCAAGGATTCATTGGAGATGGTCTATCATGTATAGGTAAATTGGTTGGCTTTCCATTTGCTATAGTTAGATTGATGCATACAGTAGTGGATCCAGGTTTGCTTGACTGGGAAAATGTTTTTTTTTAATCTGACAAAAGTAAGGGGCAAAAACTTCTCACATCTCATTTTCAGGGCTTAACCCTTACTGTACTTGCCCCCCCCCCCCCCCCCCCCCCCTCCTCAGTCAGAGAGATGCTTGAAATAGCCCAGTACAGTAAGGTTTAATATTTTTCAATATACCACTGACAGGCCATAGAAAAGAATTTTTACTAATACCGGTATATATCAGATGTGTATTAAAATCATGCAAATTTGGTCTGAGGGTGCCCCTGTTCCCCCCCCCCCCCCCCTCCCTCCTGTCATTAACTGTAAACATCACATAGAACTTTCTCATTTGTTACTTGACATACTGTATGTGTATGAGCTGGGGAGCTGTACACTTTCAAAGTCAGACTGTCAGTTTTAGGTTTTGTTGCAAGTGGGTCAAATCAAATCTTTGTGAGTGTATTAGCCATTTCTTTTCATTATGTTTTGATTCAGAATGTGCGCAGCACAATTCTGTTTCTAGCAAGGAGTGAAATACATCATAATTCAGTCGTACCTGTTGATATCTGCTGGCTATTTGTAGCTATTTTATGTAGGTGGCAGACATGATATATGTTTGAATATTGATTGGTCTATGATATTAGTATGTTACGATGTTGATTTATTCCTTTTAATTCTCGACAGATGTGGATGAATGCATGCAGAACCAAGCTCTGTGCGTCAATGGGCAATGTATAAACAATCCAGGTGGTTATGTGTGTGAATGTGACATGGGATTCTACCCAACTGAACGGAGAGATAGCTGTGAAGGTAAAGCCATTACAAGTATTTTAACCCTAAAAGGACTGGGGGGAGGGGCCATGATGGACATTGTATAGCCGAGAAATAACCCAGTCTTTGTAAAGTTAATATGTAATCACAATTTCATTTTGCTTATGCTTCTTTTATTCTTGTAAAAGTGTGAGGGGAATGTGTGATTTTGGACCATTGGAGCAGGGTGTGCTTAAATGTTGTGATATAATGTCCCTACGCGCTTCCAAAGGCTTGGATATTATTACCGTGGCTGGTACAAGTCTGTTTTCTATATTGTGAACTCCGTTTTCTAATCTGGATCCTTGTCAACTGGGTTACAAACAATTGCGATGTATTTTTGTGTAAATTCCTTTCAGACATTGATGAATGCACCAACTTTCCTGACATCTGTGTGTTTGGTCAGTGTATCAATGTACCAGGGACTTTCCGATGTGAATGTAACCCTGGATATATGCTGGATATAGGAGGAGGCAATTGTACAGGTATGTTCATGCTTTGCATCCTTTTCTGGGGAGCGTTTCATGAAAGGAAGTTGTCGGATATTTTATCCGACAACTGTTATAAGCTATTGAAATCCTTGCATCTGATTGGCTGAAAGCAAATTTGTCGGATAAAATATCTGACAAGTCCTTTCATGAAATGCTCCCAAGTTTTACTTTGATATTGAAAAAAAAACGTGCTCGAAGAGGCTGTAGAGTTCAGTGCAGCAAGTAGAAAATACAAGTGAGCAAAGGTTGTTTAGATCTTCTTACATTTTGTCTCTTATAGATTCAGTAAACCAATTCAGATAGATTTGTTATCTGAGCCAGCTGCTGCAGATGCATGTATCTGTTAAGAAATTAACTTCTTGAACTTTTTTTTTTTTTTACTGCTACAAAACTCGATAAATGAGATAGAGACAAATGTAAAATTATGTTTTAACTTTATTATTCAAGGTTTACTTTTCTTTGATTTTCTGTCTTTAGTGGCATGTTTGGAAATATAAATCATACACTATGGTGAATTGATCAGATAATCATACATAAATAAACTCATCTTATAAAAATAATGACGATCCATCTTTGATGTATAGGCCTATATCGTCTGCCCTCTACTGGACGTCACGCCGACTCGGCCCCTCAATAGCCTCCGCCAATAGCGCCATCCCCAGTCAGAGTCCCTCGGAGCCCCCCTTTGGTTAATATCATCGATGGGTCTCGGATCGAGATAGAGTTCCTCTCATGCGAGAACGGTATCACGGGCAGTTCGAACTCTCATCTCGTGAAGAAGATTTACCCCCAGAAAAAACGTACTTCTGCCCTAACTGATGGTGGCATATTGACTAGCTTAAAAGTGTTCTCCCCGAGTATCTAACTTGATCCTTTATTTATAACCTTTCCTAACTATAAAGGAACATCTGTATGAGCGGAAAAGCATTACAATACTAGATATTTCTATTTCTAAAAAGGACTTCCTAAAATGTGTCCTAACGGAAACCATTACAATACCAGGTATTTCTATTCAGACCTCTAAAACACAATACCGTCCAGACAGAAATACTTCTGTCATTCAACTAAATGGCTTGCACAAGCTTCAACTGACATACAACCTTAATACTATGCATAAATGAATTTAATTTGCAATTAATTAACCTACATGTCACAATCTATTTTATACCTTGTCTGGTAGATTAACAAAAAGAATAAAAATAAATTTCCTTCCTGACAGTATCCTTGTGAAACAAGGCACAAAGAATGTTTCTGATACAAAGGGGGATTATTTTTAATACAATAATAATAATAATATTGGATATTTATTTAGCGCTCATATCCACCATGTATGGTGCTCAAGGCGCTCCAATATTACCCCGGCTCTAGCTAGGCTACCGATTTCGGTGCTCACAGCATTCAAGGAATTAATTCCTGCCGGTACCCATTTAACACCTGGGTGAAGAGTGGCAAAAGTAGATTAATGTCTTGCCAAAGAACAGTAGTGCCGCGCCGGGGTTCGAACCCACGACCTTCCCATCTCCAGTCAAGTGTTCAAACCACTCGACTACGACACCTCAATACGCTGGGATTGCATTTTGTCCTCTTTCAGAGCGTAATTGTTTGAGATGTATTTTTTAGTCCAAAGTTCTTACCGGTTTTTTTTATCGTGATCAGATGTGAATGAGTGTGAGGACCCTGGAACATACTGCATTAGTGGCCTCTGCACAAACACCATGGGATCCTACACCTGTGAGTGTCCTCCAAATTGGGTGCTATCTCGTGATGGAACAGCTTGTACTGGTAAGTCTGGTCTTCTCCCATCTTTTTCTCTCTCTCTGTCTCTCTTTCTCTCTTTCTCTGTCTCTCTTTCTCTCTCTCTCTCTCTCTCTCTCTCTTTTTTAATTTATCATTCACCACCATCCCTTAATGTTTCAATTCTTGCCTTTCTTGCTCAAGTTTCTTTGTTTTTTTCAACTCATTGATTCATCATTACCTCTTTCATATCTCTCTCTCTCTCTCTTTCTCTCTCTCTTGTTCTATGTTACTGTTCTTTGTGCATATATTACACTAGATATATTTTTTATGAGGAAGCAATGTTGTCATCCTTTTCAATTGTTATATCTCATAATCTCCCCCCATCCTCCTTTGTCTTTGTATTTGTTCTTTTTATTTCTTATAGCATCAGAATCCTTAAAGTGTACCAATTACTTCAAAAATAGTTTGTCTACAGCTAGAATATTTAAAACCAATTAGTCTGCTCACTAGTCACTTTTATTAAGAGTGCATTTAAACTTGCAATATCTCTTTATAGAAGTAATATTTGAAGCCCATATTTAGAGTATGGTATAAAGACATGGGCTCTGTAGCATTTTGTACCCTTTATAGGGAAAGTTCACAGAGTTGCCATTTGTGTTCACAACTTTCATACTTCATAAATTTCTTATTTGTAAATTGCACTTTAGCATTCACCTTTCTCTTTTTCAGATATAAGAGCTGGTTTGTGTTATGCCCATGGACCAGGGGCAGGATCTCGACTTGATGTGAATCAATGCAGTCTTCTTCTTGGTACAAGTATCCCAAGGGCTACATGCTGTTGCTCAGAGCTTGGACAAGGCTGGGGTGATCCCTGTGAGCTGTGTCCTCTAGTCAATACTAGTGAGTATGATCCTGTCCCAGTAAACCGCAGCAGCAAAATAAATACTATTTTACATTTAAACAGCATTAGCTTGAGCTTTGGGAAAGGTAAAAAATAATTTGTGAGCTTTCTTATTCTTATTATGTTAGTTCGGAAGATTATCATAGTAGATATGTCCCCTGAAAAGGACTGCTCTTCAAATGCCCTCACAGTCAAAATATAACGAGAAATGGCTGAAATGTTTTGGCAGAATATACCCATTTCTGTGTGCAGTGCAGGTGACTCTCATCAGGATTGAGTCAATCGCTTATCATTTTGGTGATTCCAAACGATGTCAGTTGTCAGCAGATACGTCATTCGTGGAAAATGGCAGCCCCCATGTGCAGCAGACGAGGGGCGAAAGAAGTGTTTGGTGGGATCTGAAACATTCTATAACTTTGGCTTCATAGCTGTACAATTCTGGTAAATTTGGTATGAAATTAATCAGCAAGTTACGCTTCATATAATATCAATAGAAAAAATTAGGGTTGGATTTCCCTTTAAGTCCTCTGTGACGGACTTGGTAATGAGGATGAATGCCCTTACCAAAGGGCACCAGGGTATCCACTTGCTATTGAACCTGGGTCCTTCCAGTTACGAGATGACCGCTCTACCACTGAGCCACCGCGCCTCCTCAGTTGGTGTTGTGAGAGCCAAACAATTAATGTTACTTTTCAATATTTGTAAAATTGAAAATTTTTGATGATTGTACTTATAAAATGGTAAACATGTGTTCTTTCATCGTGCTTGTCATTTAAACATAGCCTTCAACGCAACGTTAATTTATCATCTTTCCTACAGCTGACTTCTTCTTGCTATGCCCTTATGGAATTAATTCTGTTGTGGATCCCAATAACACCCGTCCTGTCCAAGGTAAGTTGAAAGATAGAGACCTTACAATATCATTTTAACAAAATTAAACTTTAGCTTCATTTTTGAAAACGCATATGCAACGCTAATCAGACTTGACAGTCGCATCTAAACTCTGTGAATATTGAAAATGTAGAATGTCTTCCTGGATGTCTTAGGAATAATCATTTGAACCTCTGTAGGACTCATCTTGCTGTTACAGCTGGGTCCCGTGTCATAAAACTTGTTATCAATAACAAATCACAGTGACTGTTATAAGCTACTGAAATCATAGTATTTGATTGCCTGAGAGCAAATTTATCATTGATAGATAGATAGATAGTTGCAATTGAAACGGGTCCAGGAATGAAAAAGAGGAACTTTAAATTCATGTGTCAAAGTTTAATCAAGTTAATTAAGTGAGGTGGCTATCATTATTCTAATACCTCAGAGAAGTGAGTTAACCATTTACAAATGTGTAGATATTTGAGAACAACTTAAAACCAAGTTGTATATAAAGTGAAACCTGTCTATAAAGACCACTCAAGGGAGACAAGAAAAGTGGTCTTTATGAGCAGGTGGTCTTTATGGACAGGTTCCTTTAATACACATTTCAATGAGAAATTTTGTTCAAGGGAAACAAAAATTGTGGCCTTTCTATATAGGTGGTCTCTAAAGCAGGTTTGACTGTATTTTTATTGTATAGTACAATGTAGTTGTGTGCCTGCAAACTGATATATGAGAATGTTTACAAGCCTTCTCTCCTAATGCAGCTTCTTTCAAAATTACACTGAATTATTTAAAAACTATTGACAGGTTTACTCAAACATAGGAGGTACTTTACAATCACCTAAGAAATCATTTGTGCGAAGCCTTTGCTCCTAATGCAGCTTCTTTCAAAATTACACTGAATTATTTACAAACTATTGACAGGTTTACTCAAACATAGGAGGTACTTAAAGAATACGAATCACCTAAGAAATCATTTGTGTGGAGCTAGAATGTATAAAATCAACTTCAGAAATCTTTACCTGGCATTCTATGGGTTACCGGTTAAGGAGTATAAAGAAAATAAATAATAACATAAAACCCATCTACGGAACTCAAGTGGGACTTGGGTTCTGGTTCCACCCTATTTTATGCCCGGCCAGTGCATAAGATTGTGTTGAATAGTCACTTTTATGTTTATTGAGTGTGTATTTGAACTATATTTTTTATAGAAAATACATGTAATATGTTAAGCTCACATTTTGAATCTAGTTAAGAGGCATGGAATCTCTAATATACAGAGTGGTAATATTTTTTGGTGATTGGTACACCTTAACATACATGTATACTTGATCTTTATGACATATTGACAGCTAAAATGATATAGATATATATTTCTTATAAGAAATATGATTATTTCACCTTGGAAATGAATTACTGGTGAGTCAATAAAATATTGTTTCCATCTCAGAAATCAATCAGTGCCGAGACTTCCCGAACATTTGTCAAGGTGGAGAGTGCCAGCAGGTAGAGGGAACCTTTAGATGTGTGTGTCCCAGGGGATATGAGTATGACTTTGAGCAAATGATGTGTGTAGGTAAGTAACATGGTTTGATGGTTTGTAAGACGAAGTCTTGCCCTTAGATGAAATTCCACTGGAAACCCACCTCTTTTGTGCAGCTTATAACAATTAGTAATTTCTCAAGTACATTCAATAGTTATATGTCAATAATCTCCTGCAGTAGCTTGTTCTCTTGTAAATTGGTTCCTTATCTGATTACCTGCTTTATTTGAATGAGTACTTTTTATTTAATTTTATTTATTTTATTCAAATTTAAATATGTACCCTTCTTTTGTTTGTAAAGCATTTTGAGAACCAATTCTGTGTTGAACTGCACTATATAAAACATAAAATAATAATAATAATAATGATAATAATAATAATAATAATAATACTGGAATGTCTTGTTTAGCCAGGGTAGCCTCATTAGTATATACATGTACTGTTCTCCCCGAGGGCCCTGCAATCATATTATTACCCCGGCTTTAGCCCAGCGACCATGATAAGGTTCTCAATCATTCAAGTAATTTTTGCCTACCGGGTACCCATTTACTTTTGTACTTTTGGAGTGTGGCAAATGTAGATAAATGTCTTGCCAAAGGTCATTAGTGCCGCGGCAGGGAATCAAACCCCGTACCTTATGATGTGCAGTCCGGTGACATATGCACTAGACCACAACACCTCTATTATATTATTGTTGTTGTTATTATTATTATTGTTGTTGTTGTTGTTGTTGTTGTTGTTGTGTGTGTCTGTTAAGATATAAACTTGACAAGGAACAACATTTGTTGTTGAGAACCAGAAGGATGTTAACTCTATTTAAAAATAAATGAGTTAAAGCCCTTTTGGCCCTGAGCAGATGGAATGATGTATGTACACTGTAGGTTGATAACATGGCTTCATGCTTGATTTGGAAAAAAAAACCTAAGGACTTTCTTCCCTCTCCTTGATGACATTTTCATGGATAAATTCTACTAGTTGATAACAATTCAAAGCTATATATACATGTACATGTACATGTATATACATATGTTACTGGATAGTGTATTAGGGAGACAAAGAACAAGTGGTTTATTCTGTCATAATAGGGACCGGTGTAGTAGGGAGACACCATGACAAAGAAACAAGACAAAAAACTGTCTCCCAAATACCCCCTAGATGGGTGTATATATACATGTGCCTATACAAAAAATTCATATCTACACCATGTATGAATGTGCACTGTAGTTTGGTGAAGTGTGGAATCATGCTTGAATCCATTAGTTGGGTAATGACACTAGGTATAATAATGCCGCGATCAGTGTATTGCACACCTTTGAAAAGTATTGCTTAACATTAACTACGATACTATCGTTATTATTCAAGTGCTGTATATTACATCATTTTGAATTTTACTTGATTTTTTTATTTGATTTCAGATATTGATGAATGCCAGCTGAGTGCTTATATATGCGGAGCAGGAACCTGTATGAACATGCAAGGCAGTTACACCTGTATGTGTCCTCAAGGATTCATGTTCATGACCATGCCAACGGGAAAGAACTGCATGGGTAAGGCTGCTATTTTAGTAAGCTCAGCGAAACGTAATGGCGCGTAAAGACGCGGGAAAGACGTAAAGAGGAAAATTGGATAGTTTTGTCTGTGCCTCTAGAATTAGAATCGGGCATATCTGAATACAAGTTTTCATATTATTTTGCTTAAAAGTGTTCAAAGAGGTAAATACTAATTCTACATCCTAATATTTTGGTTCTCAGCAGATTTGACATTGGTTTGATTGAAGCCGTTGGTCATTGAGTTCACCCATGACCATATCGCTTTTAATGTCTGTGATATTTAATGCACTCTGACAGTCTGATATTGATCCATGGTCATATTTCTTCATCCTTCCTGTATATCTTTCTCTATGGTCACATCCTCTATAAGTCTATACAATTCTTCAAGTAATAAACTCTCCCACATCCTCGGGAGGTTCTGGAAATTCCTGAGCTTACTAAGGTTGGCAGATAGCATCTAGGTAATGACTATACTTACCTGTAAATTGTTAGATGTTATTTGATTTCAGTATGGTTGTCATGTAACATTCTTGTATTAGGGTGCTTTTGAAAGAGGTCATAGAACAGAGGATGGAGTGGTAAAGTTATTCAGTTCAGTCCTTTTTACCGATCAAGTTTTACTTTCCTCTTTGAGTACCGTCCTGATTTCAAAAGCACACAATTGTCATCAATAGATCCAGTTTCTATATGCTCCGTCCGGCTTACCAATGATACCCTTCCACAAAGTTCACCTGATCTTTGGAATAAAACCAAAGATGTTCTTCTTGACCAGAAGATGGCCTGCACTCTTAAAGAAACTGCCTTCATAGTCAAGATTGATTTGGTATGACATTTTATCAGCTGTGCAGGCCTTTGCTGATTAGTGCATGTTACCCTTTCTGCTGAACCATAATGTTTGCATTGTTGTTTCCTCTACCATGGTTGGCTTGGTTTGAAGGCAATTTTTTCCTGAAAAATGCAACCGAGATACAATTTTGTTTGAATTATAATGAAGAAGATTTCAATAGCTAACTTGTACAGTATAAAGATAATCTATGTATATTTCTGCATTATTAAAAAGAAACATGTTGGTCAAAAATATAGGTTGGTAAAAATATGTTTTTCTTGGTGCATCTAATTTGTTATGGGACATGTGCCCTTTTGACTGACCAAAGCATCCTGCCCCTATTAAAGCTGACTTTATTTGATACCTGTGATGGACCTGTGATGACTGTGATTACAGAACATTCTTTACAGATCAGTGATGTTAATGGTTATGATTAGACCAATACTTCAATAGTTTATTTCAAGTCGGCATTTACAACAGAGAAGTGCAGAGAAATGATGATACCATATTATAATTTACGTGAATTACATGTAAGTACACGTAGCATCCAAGAAGGAAAATTTCCTTATAAAACGGTTAAACTTACATAGAGGAGAAAAGTTGTAACATAGCACTTTGAAAGGTAACTATGCGAAACAAAACTTATCAACAACAACAGCAATACAATACAAGCGAAAGCCACTTAAAAACACATCAAACTTACGAAGTGATTTACACATATTTTAGCGGGTATTACCTGTAATAAGATTTAAAGTTATTAAGAGTTATGAGGATCAAACCATGTTTATTTTATGTTCCATCACAGACATCCGAGAGTTGACATGCTACCTGTCCTATAACCAGACAGCATTCCCTCTGCCAGAGTGCGGGAACCCTTTGATGGGAAGTCTCACAAACAAAGTGTGTTGCTGCAGTGCACTCATGGCTGCTGGATGGGGAACAAGGCAAGAGTGCTCTCCTTGTCCAGCTCAGATGACAGGTATATATATTTTTTTTAACATAATGTTAAGGATGATGATGATGCGGATGATGATGATGATGATGGTGATGATGATGATGCGGATGGTGATGATGATGATGATGATGATGGTGATGATGATGGTGATGATGGTGATTGTGATAATGATGATGATAATGATGATGATGATGGTGGTGGTGATGGTTATGATGATGATGATGATGATGATAGTGATGTTGAAGAAGAAGAAGAATATGATGATGATGATGATGGTGATGATAGTGATATTGATGAAGAACATGGCATTAAAAATGATGATGATGATGACGATGGTGTAGATGATGATGGTGATGATAGTGATATTGATGAAGAGCATGGCATTAAAGATGATGATGATGATGATGATAGTGATATTGATGAAGAGCATGGCATTAAAGATGATGATGATGATGATAGTGTATTGATGAAGAGCATGGCATTAAAGATGATGATGATGATGATGATGATGATAGTGATATTGATGAAGAGCATGGTATTGAAAATGATGATGATGATGATGATGATAGTGATATTGATGAAGAGCATGGCATTGAAGATGATGATGATGATGATGATAGTGTTATTGATGAAGAGCATGGCATTCAAGATGATGATGATGATGATGATGATAGTGATATTGATGAAGAGCATGGCATTCAAGATGATGATGATGATGATGATGATGATAGTGATATTGATGAAGAGCATGCCATTCAAGATGATGATGATGATGATGATGATAGTGATATTGATGAAGGGCATTGAAGATGATGATGATGATGATATTGATGAAGAGCATGGCATTAAAGATAATGATGATGATGATGATGATGATGATGATGATATTGATATTGATGAAGAGCATGGCATTGAAGATGATGATGATGATGATGGTGATATTGATGAAGAGCATGGCATTAAAGATAATGATGATGATGATGATAGTGATATTGATGAAGAGCATGGCATTAAAGATGATGATGATAGTGATATTGATGAAGAGCATGGCATTAAATATGATGATGATGATGATGATGATGATAGTGATATTGATGAAGAGCATGGCATTAAAGATGATGGTGGTGATGATGATGATGATGATGATGATGGTGATGATAGTGATATTGATGAAGAGCATGGCATTGAAGATGATGATGACAGTTGTGGTAAAGGTGATGAAGAGGAGGAGATGGGGCAATGATGGTTGTGGTGGTGATGAATGAATGATCAACATAATTGAATAAGTGTAGACATTGTTTTTATTGTGCTTCTTTCTTTTCAGAGGATTATTACAGGATGTGTGGTGCTACAGACCCTGGCCATGTTGTAGATCCTGAGACTGGTCTTCCTGAAGGTAAAGCAAACTATTTGCAGTGAAGAAATGAACTAAAAGTTCAAAGTGGACTCAC
The DNA here is from genome assembly GCA_025617745.1 of Heliocidaris erythrogramma. NCBI lineage: Eukaryota > Metazoa > Echinodermata > Echinoidea > Camarodonta > Echinometridae > Heliocidaris > Heliocidaris erythrogramma. The sequence goes on along the minus strand of CM046860.1, from coordinate 8,400,973 downwards.
AAGCTTAAGATGCATAGACCCTGAAATGGACAGTACATTGTGTACATATTCCATCTTAAATGATGTAACATAGTAGCCCTGCACTGTCAATAATACAGACCTGAGATTTTCTCACTATTTCTTGCACAACTGTTAATATGTACATGTATGTGTATTATCTTGATGAAGATGATTATTGATAAAGCGATATTGAAACAAAATAGCTCATGATAAGCTATAAATGTCAACAAAGGGCCTGTTAACGATGGCCCTATGACATAAGTAGTCATGATATTATGATATAGTGTAGTCTTAAGGATGTTAGGATGATGTTCCATGAGTTGGATATCTAGGCTACCAAAAATCATTTGTCAAATTCTGGTATATCAGTAAGCCAGGGAAGGTTTATTTGATGAAAGGAAGACACTTTAAAATGTTTGAAAACAGGAATATATGAAGACTTTGTGTCAGCTAAATCCCAGAATCATGAACGGAAGTGAATAAAGGCAATATGTTATACATGTAGACTATGAATATGTTGTACAAAAGGACTGTAAAGGAACAAAAGGAATGTAATCATTGTCTCATATTTTCCATTCAAACCCATTAAGGTGCATTCTTTCAGTTTTTCTTTATAGAAATAACAAATCCTTGCTGAAAATAATTTGGTTTGATGTTACCATGTCATTTTATAATGTGTTGTTTTTGGAATTGACCCAGTCTCTGTGCATTTGTATATGTAGATGTGGATGAGTGCAGACTAATAGAGGGTATCTGTGCTAATGGAATCTGTGTGAATACGATTGGAAGCTTCCGTTGTGATTGTCAACCAGGCTACAGGGCAAACATGGCTATGCATATCTGTGAAGGTAGGCGGCAGCAGACTAGTCTCTCACAACATGTACAACTAGTCTGATTAGTGGTTGGCATTAGATAATGTGTGTGTAGCTGTAGGATTTTTCCCCATTTTAGTTTTCATTTCCTCTGTTCTATTTGTGGTTGAAAGTAATTTTAGTAAAAGTTTAAGTCTTGTCCATCCAAATTTTCGTTAACTGTGCTGATTTTCTTGAAATATGTAATTTATGGAGCAAACCAGTGGAATTAGACAGAGCTATCGTCGGCACCAATTTTCCACTCTCAACATGTCGATATATACAACGTTCCTGATGTTGGCACTGTGTCAACATAAGTGTGTCAACAGAACTTGTGACTATCTGGGCTAATCGAATGCATCTTTCAATCCATTACATGTATTGAATCTGTCATCTTAAAGTCAGCCACAAAAAGGCCCTTTTAAAATGGCTCTATCCTCTTGAATATATGGTGGTTTCCTAAACTAATGGATCCGCAGAATCTGCAGAGTACAAAATGAACAGAAGGGTGTTATGTGTCATCTATTTTTCATTCTGATTTCCCACTTTGGTTTTTTTTTTTTACTTTTATGTGACTGTTATAATTCTTGACAAAGGGAAATATTTCAACATTGTTTTCTACTGTCAACATAGATGTCAACAGAAGGCCTGTTAACGATGGCCCTATGACATGTAGTCATGACATAAGAATGAAATGTAGTGTTTGAAATTTATGTTGTCTACTCTGTATATTTTTGTGAGGATAATGTTACATGAGTTGGATATCTTGCAAATGACTACTTCCGTTTTCCCTCTTTATTGCTGCTGCAGACATTGATGAATGCTTTGAAGGCATGCATAGATGTGTAGGAAACTCCATCTGTAGGAACACGCCTGGCAACCATGAATGCATCTGTCCTCCTGGATACCAACTCTCTGTTTCCAGATTATCCTGCAATGGTGAGTGGCAGTGACGGGTGACATGTAAACAGATTAGACTGTTACCCATAATACCTTTAATAAGGCAAGAAAATAGGGATGATGATGATGATGATGATGATGATACTGGGGATCATGGTAGACGATGACAAAAATTATCATGAAAAATTACTTCAATCATGCGGAATATTACAATAACACGATATATACAGTGTATACATATATTATCATTGTCGTATTGTCATTACATTGTAATATGATATGTTGTCATTAATTATCAAAATGATAATATATTGTCATAACATTTCTTTCCCATTACTGCATGCTCACGTTTGTCTACTGTTTTTCGTATATTTCATGATACTTTGTATAACAACCTGCCATGAACCCGAACAGGTTCATGGACCTGGTTTTTATTATTGCTCTTTTGCATGATGCAAATTTGTATATTGCTTTACTTTTCTTTGAAATAAAGAAATGATTACAACAATTGTAAGGTGATCACAAAGATGGTAATAATAACATTGCCTACATTGTAGCATATGATAACCTTTGATCATGTATCCATCATGTCATGCCACCTGTTGTATGATTCTACCAATGTCATTTCAACTCTTTCTGTTGTTCTCAGATATTGATGAATGCTTAACCAGACCTGGTAGCTGTATAAATGGCCATTGCACCAACCAAGTAGGCTCCTATGTGTGTGTCTGTAACCAGGGATTCCAACTCTCTGCTGATGGGACGGAATGTAATGGTAAGTTGGCATGTGCCAGGCAGAAAAGCATGAAACAATTATTTGCCAGATTTATTAGCTATTCTGTTTTATTGCCGAAGTAATTAAATCACTCTCTACACTTTGGACGATGTGTGGACTGAAATAATGCAGAGATCAGAACCAAAGACGAAGTCAAAGAGCGGTCAAAACCTTAGACTTTTTGTCTCGAAATGTGTGTCTGTTGTCTAATGATCCATCTGTTCCCTTCTGCCGGGCACACATCTGAAGATGGGTAAAGGTTTGCCAGAAAGATTTTAATCTTGGCCTATATTGATGTGCTTTGATAAGAACTATGTAATAAAATGGTCTGATTGCAGTCAGCTCTGGCAATTTAAAGTTGATTTTGGTAACGAGCATCAATTGACACAATACAACAGATGAATGTGTTTTTATATACCGCTCTATAACTATAAAATGTAAAAAGTGTTATGGGTATCTTAGTGCAAAATGGCATTCATCAAGCTTTTAGTATATTTTTACTCTTTGCACTGAACACCTCTATTCATCCTAAACCCATATTTAAAGATACTTTGAAAGTCAGTTAAGTGTGGATAATTTTCCTTCCATACCCCTAGATATTGATGAGTGCTTCCGATTCCCAGACCGATGTGGAAACGGTACCTGTCAGAATGTGATGGGAACCTTCGCCTGTAGCTGTAACCGAGGCTTTGAACTCACTGTCAATGGCGACTGTGCAGGTTAGTGGTGTATGTCTAGTGTCAACCCTTTAAAGGGACTGATTAACTTTGCCCAGGATTGAAAAAAAAAAAATCATTGTTCCAGCTAATGCTGTAATCATAATTGCGCAAGATATTTACGATTGAACATTGATGTTGGGATAGAGTACCCCCGAACCCTAAAGAAGTTGGCATACTTCGCTCTATCTAGTGCTGTAGCTCGGACCGTTTTCCGGTCTTTGGTCCGGCGGACAAAGCATTCCGAGCCGGACTGCTTCCGATCCGGGCTGAGGCAAGAGTTGGGTCAGCTCGGTAACAGAGACCGGTTGTAAAAAGGTCATTTATCGTCGCCGTTTATCATCATGCCACGAGCGCATACGCATACGTGTCTTGCTTAAATCAGGGAAGTGCTGCTTAAATCCACAGCTATTTTGACCAAGCAAGGATCGGAGTTATCACAGATACGGTTTGATAACTCCTTGTTTTGACCTAATACTGCCGTACCGTTGCATTATGCATGGCATGTGGTAGGGTCCATGCTTGCATTATCCATACACTGCATACACAAACGTACGTACGCAAGATCGCTGTTCTGCGCTGTGCACACAGCTCACTGTAACAAGCTCAAGTTGTGAAACCTAGTGACCAATCAGGAGTGAGATGTTGAAATTAACATAAATGAAAGTTCGGCAAACTTTGGTGACCGGTGACCCAAGTGCCTGGCAGCTGGCTTGGTCCACTTGCATTGCCGATGATTTTGCGTGCGCGCGCACGCACCAGTCGAGATGTGGGATGTGATCGGAGCATAGGATCGGAGCAGGGCTAGGGGGATATATATTGGGAAAGGGTGAAAAGGGCGTTCAGTTGATAAAGTTTGTTGACCTGTAAAAACTGTCAACAATTCCCAGAGAGTAAGGCAACGTGTTTGTATTATGTTGATGATGTTTTGTCAGAAACTCGCAGCGCAATCGAAGGTGCTTCATTTATTGCGATATCGATCATGCCGGCATGATAAATATATAATCTCGTTAAGTATTTCCCTTTCTTTGACTGTAAGGATCGGAAGAATTATTTTTGAAGATTATGGTGATGCCATATACTATAGTGAATTTGCTTTATTTATGAATATTGTAAAGCGACGGTCGCCAGATAAAATACAGCGTCGACCGTTCGATGAAAAAAAAAGAATACGATTGCCAGATTGAACGAAGGACTGTCGACGATTATTGAGTTTTGAGCCCCAAATGCGCATTATTTCTTTCGATATTAAGATGCAAAAAATAGCTGATTTTTTTTAATGAAATGTATGGATCGCAATAATTATGCGGAGGTTTAACGGTGAAAGAAATTGAAGCTCATCATATGAAATAAAGTAATAATCGTCAGATGAAATTAAATTGCACTCGCTAAATGATACAGATTTACGATCGCCCAAAGAAATAATATTTATATTACTAGAGTATTAGACAGATGAATAAATGACGGCCGATGTATATTTTTGTTGCCTTTAAATAAATTCACTGATGAGAATGATCAATACATGGAAAATGGAATGGTGTCAATGTGATAGATAGAAGAAGAAAATGACAAATTAAAGAGAAACATCGGAGAAGGTGAATGAAAAGCTGACAGAATAAAAAGAGGCACCGGCCATCGACAAATTCCTAATAAGTAAATGAATTAACTCAACTCATTTTAACGATATTTCTCTCGTTGCTTTTTCATGATCCCCTCTTTCCTAGCTCATTGTTACCCCTTTTCTCGAACCATCAATTCGTCGATACAACACGGACTTCATGTAACTCCCCCCCCCCCTCTCTCTTTCTCTTTCTCTCTCTTAGTACTTTTTACAAATTGCATATAGGATTGTTTGATCTACCGCGCGCGCGCGTACTATTTATAAATAACCGCGATATCAACAAGCTGCCAGACAATGGCTCCCAAGAGTCTCTCAATGTCATTGACCCAGTTAATGATTTATGACCTGCTGAGATTTTTTTTTCACGCTAGCCTATACAATATGCGTCGGGCTTTCTGGCAAGTCGGATCTACATGTATACCTACATGAATACTAATCGCGTTACTTAAACCAGGGAAGTGTTAGAGAGACTTTCCCTGCTTTTACTAATCGCGTTATGGAGACGGTACAGACAATGGGCGAGGGCGTTAGCCGCGCCCAAGCGAGTATCATCACTGGTGAACTCATCATTATTCATATTATGCTTATCGATGTGAGAGGAGTGTATTCCATCATGGACCTACACTCTAGTAGGTCCATGGTACGATCTTTTTTCTGATACTCTCGTTATCCTTATCATTCCTCTTCCAATATTTTCTCCTTTTTTCTCGCTCGCTATCCTGCCGACTTCCGTTTTCATGGAGAATCAAAACAATAGTATTCCTTATCAAAGCTTATGGGAATTATTTGAGCAAAGATTTCAGCTTGCCATCATGTCAGACAGCTGACGCCCAGCTTGGGTGTCATGTTACACCGCGGTCTTTTTACAGAGAGTGCGTGGTTTGCATTTGAGCGGCAAGCACATTCCACGATGTTATGCAAATAAATTCATGCCGGTTGGCCGCATTATTCCCACCTCAAAGGAGTCACGTGCCACACTTTTTTTTTAGCCAGGCAAATGGACCAATCGTATTATAACTAGGCACCAGCCTTGTTAAACAGCAAAATCCCGTTTGCCATTAGCTTGCAAGGCGGAGCTAGGACTCAGCTTTGGTAAATTGAGACACGCCCACTCATGTGTATGAACTTAAATTTATGCTCTATATATAGCTCATTACAGGAGTGGCGTGAATATGATCGGGTGACTGACATGTGGGCAGTCGGTTAGAGACAATAACTTTCACAACTGATCCTAAAGTTGTGGCACGTGGCATGTCTGGACCGCAGACCGTGAGATAAGAATGTAACGGTCCACTGTTCTTACTATAAGGTCAAGGTCACTAACAATAACTGACTCGGGAGGTGTAAGCTTTTTTCTTTCATAAAATCAGCCGTAACTCAATTCCGAGTTCCCGGACCAGACCGGTCCGGTCGAGATTAAAGAAATACTTCGCCGGACCAAAACGATCCGAGTTTTGCGTTCCGAGCTACAGCACTAGCTCTATCGCAGAATACCGTACAGGCTGGAAACCCGCTCTGAAATCGCTAAGCGCTGGTGCTTGGTTTTTGTGACTGCAGCGCAGGGAAGAAGCCGAGCGACTTGCGCTAGTGATCGATCGCGATTTTCTCTTTTTTAGGATAGTAAACAGGTTCCATTTTCTCTCATACTTTCACATATCCTTGATTATATATGTAGTTAGAGGATTGCACACAATTCAATGGCATTAGAGCTGATTCACAATTTTTCACAAAGTTAATCAATCCCTTTAAACCTATTGACTATTGAATTCTCTGATTCCAATAGGTTTAATACAGGAGCCATCCGGTTCCAGTACCAAATAGGTTAATAGCAGTGCTGATATTAACAAGAATATACAGTAATTAAACCTTTATTCCCCAAACTGCCCATAAATTATGTGTTTTATGCAGTCTGATAGCAAAAACATGGACCATCTTGTGGGTGTTATTATAGGGGATTCCCCTTACTGTCTTTTGGGATTGTGCAGGTTAGTGTATGGTGTGTGTGTGTGCAGAGCATCAACTCAATCAACATCACTTTAATATCAGTACTGAGATTAACAATAAAAAGGTTAAAATCCCTGAACTGCCCTTACACTATGTGCTTCATGCAGTCTAGTAGCAGAAACATGCACCATATCATGGGGTGTTCATCATGGATTCCCCTTACTGTCATTAGAGATTGTGTAGGGTAGTGTGTGCTGGAGAGCGTTTCATCAAGCGTTTTGTCAGTGATTTTTACAGACAACTGTTATAAGCTACTGAAATCCTTGCATCTGATTGGCTGAGAGCAAATTTGTCAGTAAAAATCACTGACAAAACGCTTGATGAAACACTCCCCTGAACATCAACTCAAATCAGCAACACTTAAATGGCAATGTTCATTTCAAACATGAAAATAGTTAACCCTTCAGTATGTACATAAACTACCCATACACTATGTACTCTATGTAGTGAAGTAGCAAAAACATACACCATCTTCTTGGCATTGCTGTTTGTGTACCTATATGAAACATTGTGAAGTAGTATAAATTTAAGTGTATCTTACAGTTAGTAAAATGGTACAGTATAATTAATGTGAAAGTGTTTATCGGTTGAAAGAAGCATGACACAGCCATAAGGGAAAGTACTTTTCTAAATTGCATCAAAATATTTCTCACAGTCATCGATCATGGTGGATATGTCGTGGAATCATGGTTCTTTCACTTAACTCTCAATCAAGGGGTTGAGGATTCTAATCCCACCCCGGCACTTATGTCTTTTGGCAAAAACTTAATCTATATTTTACACTCTCCACCCAGGTGTAAATAGATACCAGATATGCCAGAGTGCTACATGTTCAGCCACTCGGCTATGATTGGGTAATAATGTTGGAGCACCAGGAGCATCACAATGTGACGGACATAAGCGCTATAAAAGAAGCCACCATTATTTATCTTTAAAAACTTTTATTGATGAAATAATTCATACTTACATCGTAACAATAATAATCATATAATCAGTTCACATGGTAAGAATACAAAAAAAACATTGCGGAAATAGTGGGTAACACTTCTTATCTAGATCAAAGAATGTAATCAAAATAATTTTTCCACAGGGGACCATTTCTTATAGTGCATTCCTGAAGCCACCATTATTATTATTATTATTATGAAATGGTATGTTATCAGGGCCAGTTTATTTGACAATTATCTGCAATTTTGCAAGCAATGATGTTGTAGAGATGTAGCATCATTCTGAACCAATAAGGTATTAATATGTCACTTTTGTATTTTCTTAGATCCACCCTAGTAAATGTAGCCATTAATAAATTAGTATTGTAACTTCTTTATCCCTCTGCAGATATCAATGAGTGTGCGACGATGCAAGGCACGTGCCCCAACGGTCGGTGTGTGAACACACCCGGTAGCTTTTACTGTGATTGTATTCCTGGATACGTTCTATCTCTGTCAGGACTCCGCTGTGAAGGTAAAGATTCTCATCACATTATCTTCTTGTGCGGGGTGTGATTTTAAAGTGACAGCAAACTGGAGCTCCTAAAAAGTGGCATCTTTCAACAGGATTTGATAAATGTCTGTGCCTCTCATTTTCCCATCATGCCCCATTCTGGTTTGTAAAAGCTTAGAATGTACCTGCACACAATTTTCAACAATGCCAAGTCAAAAATAATAGTTTGAAATATAAGATTTGCCTACTGTCCAAACAAACTGTTTGTCAAAATTCAAGATAAAATGCAATTAATTTTCAAATTATAATCATTATTTAGCAATCACTGTGAGATGGCACTGTTCAAGTTCTGCAAGTTTAATGCCACTTTAAAGTAAATATGAGTTTAAACGTGGTATAGACCCCAAAACATAACTGTGGCTATGCTTAATTACAGATGTAATTAGTTCCTGCTTGTTGGTCTGCAGGATTATACACTAAAATTTAGGAATTGAGTATAATCATTTTTAGCTTAATGTACCATCTCCCAGCAAGACAACGGTATACTATTTTTTTTAAGGTATTGCATGAAATACCTCTTCAGAATACTTTCTACAAAACCCTTCATTCGTTAAAGTTCTCTTGAAATTTATTAAAAGAAACCAGCATTTTTACCTACTACCTGGTTATTAAGACCACTCGTCTCAACTGGGTGATCTTTATTCAGCTTTCACTGTGTGTAATTATGTTGCTGACTGTTTGATGGTTTCAGATGAGAATGAGTGTATCACCATGGAGAACATTTGCCAACATGGTCGCTGTGATAACACCATTGGAAGCTTCAGATGTTCCTGCTACGATGGTTTCCAACTTTCACCTTCAGGTCACGAGTGTTTAGGTGAGAATATTTATCAAATTGTTTGTTTTGCTCTGTACTTATTGATTCAGTAGGGTTGTATACAATTTTTCAAAACCAATTCTGTAAATTCACTGTTGTGATTCAGTCATTTTGCAGCATGATGTTGTTTGCAAATTTTAGCCATTCCATTCAACCTAAAGGTGCAAGAGGTGCTGAATCCACACCGATGCTGTCTGTGATATTTTCGAATGGTGGATGATTCCTCAACAATATGGTATTTTCTGAAAATTATTAACCCCAAACTGTCAGACCCCACCACGACTGGTGACAGTACGATATGTATTGTTCACAATGCGGAATTCCAAATATATAAATATGTGAATAATTAATTAGCAGTGATTAAAAAGAACCATTGGAGATATACAGTGTAGATACAGTAAGAAACTTCATGGGCTTATTCATTATAAGATGCTTTATCCATATGCCGAGTTTCAGATTTTTTTGTCACTCCACGGCTGAGAACCTGAAGGGGGTTTGGTATCTGCCCCCCTCTTCCTGCGAGCGTACCAAAATATTCCCCCTCCCCCTTTTTTTTTGGTTAATTCATCAAAATTTCTAGTTTAGCATTATTTGATTGTTATATATACTTTTGATGTTTAGTTTGAGATACCAGATAAAGTCTAATCACATGAAATTATCTTTCATTATCTATAGATACTGATGAGTGTGAGATAATTCCTGATATGTGTCGCAATGGTGTCTGTCAGAACACTGTAGGAAGTTTTCAGTGTACCTGTCCTCCAGACTACTCACTTAGCAGTGATGGCCTTATTTGTATCGGTCAGTATAAAACTAACAAGCACCATATATATTTAGAAAAGCAGACTAAGTATGGAGTGCCAAGTGTTAACCTGTTCAGATTTCTAACAAATTGATAAAAAGATATGTTATTTATTATATTGGTCACTATTATCAAATGAATTAGTATATTCTTCGAGTTATTTTCCAAATACACCCCATTTAGTATAGTTATATAACATTATCGATGCATATACATGTATTTATTTTTATGTTTATGTTTATTGCTGCATAGATGTATCTATGTAATATGTTTGTAACCTTTACCATGTAAATATAACAAATTTCCATACTAAAAATGGACAATAAATGAACCTATACCTATACCTATATGATTGTAGTTTAACATATTACTCTTCAGTGATATGCATATACCTGAATTGATAACAGCTCCAGTCAAGTAAAACATTTTGTAGATGTTCATGTCATGCTTCTGTTAAAGAATTTTCAATAATTAGCTAAGATTGATAGATAATTTGTATTTTGAAGGGGAAATGAACTCATTATAGAAGCAGGGAAAGGAAAGTGCCAGACCATTTCTTGGCAGTATGGTACATATACAACAAATGTATACCCTTAGAAGATTCTCCAGTTTAAAGGGATATGGTAGGCAGTTTCAATGTGCAGTACATGTAGGCCATTGTTCGCTAACACCAATGAAATACCAATGGATGTACAAGTCTCGCACTCAGCAAACATGTTGTCCCATCAAGAAATACCCCCTGGTCGCTCAGAGTCTTCGGGTGAGGGAAATGTTAGATAATGACTTTACCATGTGGGATGATGGGTGGAAAATGCAGAGCATTACACATATAGAAGACCTGCTGGTCATAAAACTGACGTCCATTCTGGGTGATTGACAATACCTGTAATTTCGTAAACACCCGAACGGCATCAAATTCCCCTATATGTATTTTCACTTGTGAGAGTTGGATATCTTTATGATTAAACAGAAATGCCTCACTCCTGACTCTTTCGCTGTTTTCTTTGAACAGACATGCGTAAGAGCTACTGCTACAATGATTTTATCGGTGGTCAGTGCACAGACCCCAGAGCAGGCAATGCCACTCGTAAGCAATGCTGCTGTTCCTTGGGATCTGGCTGGGGTTTCCCCTGCAATCTCTGCCCAAGCACATCTGATGGTGAGTCACTGAAACAAATATATATCTCATATTTTTATGCTAGCTGTTATTATTCCGGAGAAATTTGTACCTGTAGTAATGGTATGTTTGATATCAATAGAATATGGAACTCTGATTAGGAAATTAGATGTTAGCACTCTACATAATTGTCAGGTGAGATTGTATTGGAAATGAGGTATTGTTGTTTGACAGTCTAACTTTTATTATCTTATATTCTGCGGGGGCACCTGCACTAACCATTTAACACTTTTCTTGGCTTCCTTCTTGCTGAATTTTAAGTGATCTTGCAATATGCAAATTAGTTTTGATATAATTTATGATCAATTGAATTCTTACAATTTTAATTAGAGTTATTTTTTGCATCATTTCTCATTTAAGACTGAAACACTTTGCAATATGTATAAAATGTTACGAGTTTGCAGAGAATAATGATAATGTATCAACTCTTTTTATGAATTTATACTACCAATATGTGCTAATTATTTAAGATTTTCGTGAATGATTATGTATTTACAACTCCTTATTGTGCATGTACAAATCCAAACTTTCAATGAATTAATTCAAGATGGTTATTATCTCAAGTAACGAAAGTCATGAAATATATCTGATGGTATTTTTTCCTGCCCAATGACCTGATGGTCCTAGTTAAGCCTCTAGTCTGTGAAGAACTGTTTTTTATACGATCTGTAGTGCATGTATTGACATTTACCGTATATGTTTGTGCAAATCTAAATCTATTGGGAAATTAATTTGAGATGCTTTCTTTCTCAAGTACTAATGATTATTGTGTTTAAAGGTCATAGTTGATATTGTCTTAACCTTTACAGCCAGTTTCACAGACCTTTGCCCTGATGGTCCTGGTTATGCTCCAGGCCCCCTGACCCCTGATCTTTATGAAGACATCAATGAGTGCAAGGTGTTCCCAGAAATATGTGAGAATGGTATATGTATCAACACAGACGGGTCTTATCGCTGTCAGTGCCAACCTGGATTCGTCTTAGATGTTACTGGTCGGCTCTGTGTCGGTATGTACATGTGCTACTTCTGTTATACACTTTCTCCAGAAATGGGCTGCCCATCGGGTTCAGGATTCACTGTGCAATATATATTGTCTCATTGAAAAGCATTCAATTCATTCATTCATGGAATGTTATTAAACCATTAGGCTATTATGCTAAACACTGAAATACATAACATGTAACTCAAGCTTACTTGTTCACAAAAGAAAACTATATTATTTGATGGGATCATGAATAGTACATGTACAAAAATGCAAATAATGCAAAGCTTTTCATGAGGATATAAACATGATAAATGCAGTACTTCGAAGGAGATTAGCTGAATAGCTACAGTGTGCAGGTAAAATGATCAGTCCTGATGAGGAAATTGAAATTGAATGTCGTTATTTTCATATTTCTAGTCTGGTAAAAAGTAGGACATGCTGTTCGAAAATTTAAAAAAATCATTGACCCACTTGTAATTATTCTCCTGAATTTGTTTTAAGATCGTGATGAGTGTCAAGAGAATTACAGTGTGTGTGGCTTCAATTCTACCTGTTACAACACCCTGGGATCATTTGAATGTAATTGTGGAGAGGGATACCAAATAGGAAGGAGAGGAACATGTGAAGGTAAGACAGCTAGTGCACCAGTAACATTCATATTGTGCCTTTTATAATGTGCTGTCCCTAAAGTCTATATGGAGGGATTGTTTGGTATGGTTTGCAATGCTTTGAGAAAATGGTCAAGTTTATTGCAATCTTTCAACCCCTAGAAATATACATGTACATCTTTATTGTAACTCGTTTTACATAATATGTCTATCTTGCATTTTATTTTGTTGTACTGGCCAAATTCAGTAACTAGCATTTTTAGCTCACCTGAGCCTAAGGCTCGAGTGAGCTATTGCGATGGAAATTTGTCCGTCGTCCGTCGTGCGTCGTGCGTCGTGCGTCGTCCGTCGTGCGTCGTCCGTTAACTTTTAACATTTTCATCTTCTTCTCCAAAACCCATGATCGGAATTCAACCAAACTTGGTAGGAATCATCCTTAGGGGTAGGGGACCCAAAGTTGCTAAAATGGTAAATGTGGCCCCCAGGGGGGCCCAGGGGGAGGGCCCCCAATTGTAAAAGCTATGTAAATTTCAAACATCTTCTTCTCCAGAACCAGGCATAGCTCAGACTTGGTATTGTGTATGGAGATACCTCTATAGATGAAGAATGAATGTTGTTCATGAAATTTCTCTGAGTGGCCCTATAGGGCCCTGTGGGGGTAACATACTGGAGGGGGGGGGGGCGCTGCCAGGCAAAATGTAGATTCTGATCTTCTTCTCCAAAACACATCATCGGAATTCAACCAAACTTGGTAGGAATCATCCTTAGGGGTAGGGGACCCAAAGTTGCTAAAATGTTACATGTGACCCCAGGGGGGCCCAGGGGGAGGGCCCCCAATTGTAAAAGCTATGTAAATTTCAAACATCTTCTTCTCCAGAACCAGGCATAGCTCAGACTTGGTATTGTGTATGGAGATACCTCTATAGATGAAGAATGAATGTTGTTCATGAAATTTCTCTGAGTGGCCCTATAGGGGCCCTGTGGGGGTAACATACTGGAGGGGGGGGGGCGCTGCCAGGCAAAATGTAGATTCTGATCTTCTTCTCCAAAACACATCATCGGAATTCAACCAAACTTGGTAGGAATCATCCTTAGGGGTAGGGGACCCAAAGTTGCTAAAATGTTACATGTGGCCCCCAGGGGGCCCAGGGGGAGGGCCCCCAATTGTAAAAGCTATGTAAATTTCAAACATCTTCTTCTCCAGAACCAGGAATAGCTCAGACTTGGTATTGTGTATGGAGATACCTCTATAGACGAAAAATGAAAGTTGTTCATGATTTTTTTCTGGTTGGCCCTATAGGGGGTCTGTGGGGGTAACATACTGGAGAGGGGGGGGGGGGCAAGTTGTCCACCATCCATAAACATTTTACATTTTCTTCTCCAAAACCCATGATTGGAATTTAACCGAACTTGGTAGGAAGCTCAGACTTGGTATTGTGTATAGAGATACCTCTATAGATGCTGGAGAGAACATGCACCAGGTGTGAATTGATCCACCTCAGGTGAGCGTCGTGCCCCCTGGGGCTCTTGTTTCTACTTCTCTTTATATTCTCTTCCTTTAGGGAACGAAGATTTTACTTAATGTGGAATATCTTTTGAATGCATGCTTGTCAAAGACAGACATCTAGTTTGACACAGCTAAAGGTATGTCTGTCTACATACTTCTACATGTGATATTAATATGCCATCTTCCCTATTTATTCTGTTTAATGTAGATGTCAATGAGTGTCGTCGAAGGAGAGGTCAGTGTGCATTCCGCTGTCAGAACCTACCTGGATCCTTCCGATGCCTCTGTCCTACCGGATACACTCTCACTGATGATGGAAGGCATTGTAGAGGTCAGTGGGTTTATCAGTATTCCTCAGATATAACATAGATCATATTCCATTTAAGTATAGCGCACAACACATTGTGATATAAACATCCCTTTGTGCCTCATCGGAGCAATTAAAGTTACCGTGATATTGTTATCCTCAATTAAAATAATGATAAGGAGTAGTAGACCAGGGTCCTGTTTCATAAAACTTGTTATCAGTAATAAGTTGCAGTAACTGTTATAAGCTACTGAAATATTTGTGTCTGATTGGCTGAGAGCAAATTTGTCATAGAAATGGGGCAGTTGTTATTGATAACAAGTTTTATGAAATGGGGCCCGGGAGAAAAAGTATACGATAAAACATATCTTTAAGCTGTTACTATTACACTACTAATAGGGATGGTGCTACTACAGAAGGACTGTGGAAGTGATGGAAAATTCCATATTGTCAAGGCGGTGGTCTTGTTTCATAGTTTAAAAAAGTGTGTGCTCTTTATTATTAAGTTATTCCATAATTCATAATAAAATGTGTAATCTGTTGCTTGAATAATGATTGAGAAACTGAATAGAAACTTATTAGCTTAAAGTCATGTAATGTATTTTTAATGTTATGATTTTAATAGTGTACTGTACTTGTATCGGTATATTACAATGTATTACACTATACTGGCAGCAGATTACAAGTCTGGATAGTCATCACTCTGTGTGAATAGTATTGCAATTTGAAGTCTGGATAGTCATCACTCTGTGTGAATAGTATTGCAATTTGAAGTCGGGATAGTCATCACTCTGTGTGAATAGTATTGCAATTTGAAGTCGGGATAGTCATCACTCTGTGTGAATAGTATTGCAATTTGAAGTCGGGATAGTCATCACTCTGTGTGAATAGTATTGCAATTTGAAGTCGGGATAGTCATCACTCTGTGTGAATAGTATTGCAATTTGAAGTCGGGATAGTCATCACTCTGTGTGAATAGTATTGCAATTTGAAGTCGGGATAGTCATCACTCTGTGTGAATAGTATTGCAATTTGAAGTCGGGATAGTCATCACTCTGTATGAATAGTATTGCAATTTGAAGTCGGGATAGTCATTAGTCTGTGTGAATAGTATTCCAATTTGATGAAAAGATGTGAATATAAAGTACATTTTTATTTGATTCATTTCACAATTCTTGTCATGACATGCTGCATGTGTAAGATTCAGTGATTTTTGTTGTTTGTCTTTCTTAGATTTGGATGAGTGTGAGACTAACCTGAACACCTGTCGCTACCGCTGTAAGAATCTTATCGGCAAGTTCATGTGTCTTTGTGATGAAGGCTACACACCCATCGGTGGAGATGGAAACAACTGCAGAGGTAGGTAGATCAGAAGATTGAGGGATGGATGGATGGATGGGTGAATGGATGGATGGATGGATGGATGGATGGATGGATGGGTG
The DNA here is from genome assembly GCA_025617745.1 of Heliocidaris erythrogramma. Lineage (NCBI taxonomy): Eukaryota > Metazoa > Echinodermata > Echinoidea > Camarodonta > Echinometridae > Heliocidaris > Heliocidaris erythrogramma. The sequence continues at coordinate 8,384,961 of CM046860.1, read as the reverse complement.
GATGGATAAATAGATAGATAGATGAATGGACTGATGGATGGATGGATAGATAGATGAATTGACTGATGGATGGATGAATTGATGGATGGATGGATGGATGAATTGATGGATGGTTGGATGGAGGATGGTTGGAGGATAGAATGGGCTGATGGATGGATGAATAATAATAATAATAATAAAAATACATTACATTTATGTTATGGATGGATGGATGGATGGATGGATGGATGGATGAATCGATAGATAGATGGACTGATGGATGGATGGATGGATGGATAGATAGATGAATGGATGAATGGAAAGAATTGTGAATCTTTGTAACCAGAATAAGGATTTTTAATGACAGACAAAGTGACTATTTTAATTTTGATGAAATTTATAAAGAAATGGAGGGATAGATAGATGATGCACGGATTGATAGATAGATGGATAGATACATGGATGGATGAATGGAAAGAATTGTGAATCTTTGTAACCAGAATAAGGATTCTTGTCCTTAATCTGAAAGACAAAGTGACTATTTCAATTTTGATGAAATTTATAAAGAAATGGAGGGATAGATAGATGATGCACGGATTGAGAGATAGATGGTTAGATAGATGGATGGGTTGATTGGTAGAGCGATGGATGAATAGGGGGATCGCTCTAGAGGTAAATAACTGGATGGATGGATATATTTCTAGGTTTTCGTGTGAAGGCTACATGTACATACCTGTTTGATATTGGAGAATATTTGGATATTGAATAAACTGCAGAGTGGAGTTGGCAGAAATCTTGATATAGATAAAGAAATAGATGCGGTGCATATTGAATAATCACTTACAGAAATGGGTGTATTACTGTGCATTGATCAGATTATAATTGGAGATTATTTTTTATGTATGAGAAATATTATATTGTCCTTTTTATTTGCTAGATATCAATGAGTGTATCACAAACCGTGGTGTATGTGAGAATGGACAATGCAGGAATATTGAAGGTGGCTATACATGTATCTGCAACCAAGGATACACACTTGGTCCTTCTGGCCGGGATTGTATGGGTAAGTAGTCACCTTGGATTTACATGTATGCTTCTGGAGTTGCCACTTTTAAATGGTCCTTACGGGGAAGGTCCTTATGGGGAAGGTATATGTTGTAAAACATGGATCAGTGAAGTGATAAAAATAAAGTGAAAAGAGCATGTGCGTAATATCTTCCTTCAAAAGCAATGAAGATTCTTTTGCCAGATTGTCTAATTCTTTTGATGATGATATGTCCAGATTATGAGATACAGAGTACATTCTGAAGATGTTCCTATCACCTCCATCTTGAATAACAATTTTCAAATCTGATTCTACAAATATTTCAAAATAGCAAATGATGCAAGCAGAATTCTTAGCAATGGTTACTTCATTACTTCATTGGTTTACTCATTGTCCCCATATTTGTTTTCCATGGTATGACAGATCGCCGCACCGGCTTTTGCTACGCCTACGTTCCACCTAGTGGATGTGAGTCTAGTGTGGGAGGTATGCAACCGGTCACTATGGAATCATGTTGCTGCAGTGGAGGAAGGGCTTGGGGACCAACCTGCCAGATATGCCCTGTCTATGGAACAAGTGAGTTTATAGAGCGGAAGAGTTGAGGTTTGATGAAATAATGGCAATTTTTGTTTTTGACTGGAATGGTCAGAATGACTGCCATGTCAGTTGGGCCTGGAAACCTACCTGCTAAATCTGCCCTTATTGTAGGACAAGTAAATTTGTAGAGTTTTTCAGATGATGAGTGATTGAATGACTGAATCGCTATTTTCCTTTTATTCTTATGTCTTTCAAAGGATCTTATTCATGTGTATCATTGAGTAGGTGCTTATGGCACAGTGACAAGAAAATAGAGAATTCATTGAAAATCTCAAAAAGGATTAATTTAACAAATACATTGTTTAAAATATATGACACTGTTAACATAACCGAAATGATAATGATTGATAATTCTTGTTGCAGTTGAATACAACCGTTTGTGCACCACCACCTCACCAGTGGATCCATGTCAGATCGTTCAGGGCTTGTGTGAAAACGGGCACTGTCTAGGAGGTTCAGGTGGATACCTATGTCAATGTAATCCAGGTTACATCCTCAGCCCAGATGGCACAAGATGTGAAGGTATGGGAACCGTTCCAAAGGTGGAATATTAATACAATAGAACAAGAAATTGAAAGCGAGAGAGAGAGAGAACAGGGATGATGGTAATGACGGGTTGATAGATTAAAATAAATAATAATGATAATACTCCAGCGGGAGAGGAACAATCTTGAAGACCTTGTGAAGCATTACTTGGTACCAGTCCTTAACCATCTCTGTAGTTAAGTCATTTAACCCTAACTAGGCCGGGGTATTTTGGGAGTTCTTATGGCCGGGGGGGGGGGGGGCCTCCCAGGCCCCCCCCCTAAGATCTCGGCAACGGTTGACTCTGCGCGCATGAAATTTGGCACAGATGTAGATTAACTTATGTAGAACACAATCCCGGTGTAATTTTTTCAATATTCTTGTTCGTTTTTTTTTATTAATTATTTTATTACATAATATGCAAATTTTTTTTTTTTTTTCTCAAAATGGTAAATTTTGCTATATGAAGATGAAAATGGATTGAATATTGGCTGTAACTGGACCTCTAAGACTCACAAATACATAAAAAGAAAGAAAATTGGGTAAAACGGTGTTTTATTCATTAATATTCATTAATATGCAAATTAGCTGTCATGTGTATTACAAGCCAATAATGTATTTCTTTGTTTTTAATCTTATGTATTTTTTTGTTTTTGAATTTTAATGTATTCTATTGTTTGCCAACCATAAAGCATATTTGTTAAATGAATATTGTGATAATAAACAAGAAATTGTAATGATTACTAGGAATGGTTACTTTTTTGCCATAGGCTAATACACACATGAATGGACAATTTGATCATTTTGCTTGACATGTGATCAATAATTGTAATCTGACACCAGAACCGTATGACCGATCCACATAAATGAGGTATCAAAATGTGCGTGAAACATCAGGGGAAAAAGTCATGAAATTTGAGCGCGAAAGATTCAGCCGTCGCGAGGCCACGTACAAAATTCGGGAGGGGGGGGGCCTCCCAGCCCCCCCCCCCCCCCGGCCTAGTTAGGGTTAAAGAGTAAACGTCAAGTTGCTAGCCGACCAAATAATTATTTTATACATTATATTCGAACAGAGTGTTTCAGAAGATAACAAGTAATGATAATATGATTTCACTTTCCAGATGAGAACGAGTGTAACCGTGTACCTCCACCATGTAGCTACCAGTGTAAGAACACACCAGGTAGCTTTAGATGTGGCTGCCCCCAAGGGTATCTACTCAGTGAGGATGGACTCACATGCAGAGGTAAGTCTCTACGGTATTAAATCGTGCAATACCTACAGCCAATTACCACTATATGTTCATATGCCCATATACAAATATTGACTGCTCATGAGGATGATGGTGGAAATTATCACTCCCAAGGTGGTGTTCATACCGACCCTTCTATCACCCCCGAGGCGGTGATAGAAGGGCCTGTATGAACGCCACCGAGGGAGTGATAATTTCCACCACCATCCGATTACAGAGCAGTCCATTTTGTTTTATATACCTTTTCATTGATTCATGAATATAGGTCTAGCTGTAGGTCTAGCTGTAACAAGTGTTCAATTCTTACACGGTGCACGTATATTGAAAAACGTAGTCGTAGCCTAGTAACTCGCGAATGCGCTCTTAAAAACCTGAACCAAATTTTGTGTACGTACGTGTGTGCAAAAGTCGCGGAGGGGTTATCGAGATGCGCCGTGTCATGTGATATAGTTTTGACCAATCAGTGAATAAGAATCTATGTATGAGGTATATAATATATTTATCTATAGACAGTCAAAGTAAAATATGTAGCATGTACACATGGCATGCAATAAATGGCTTTAGGCTCAGCAACTTTTCCTTCTTTTGATATTTCAACTAGTTTTTATGCGTTAGGCATTTTACCCTGCATATATGGAGTAAACCCGTACTCGATAAAGACAAACTGATGTGCCAAAGATCAGAAAACAGGATTTAATATTTCCTTAGTATTGCCCGTGCTGATATGCACGTAAAGCATGTATGCTGAAGTAAGCATCTGAGCCTTATTCATGGATGCTTTGGGTGCATTAAAATTCAGTATGAATGTCAACTTCCATATGCCTTTTATTACTTCATTGTCTCCTTTCAGAAAAAGATGAGTGTTCGATGGGTATCCATGAATGTCAGTTTGAATGCAGAAACACCCTGGGTGGTTTCAGATGCGTGTGCCCTGAAGGATATGTACAACATGGATCTACTTGTATTGGTAAGTATGCTTAACATCTAGTCAAGATCAAAATGGAAGAAATACCCCCACAGCGGCTTACAATTACCAGTCTGAGAGTAACATACTTTTGTGATGAAGCAAATGAATGGAACCAGAGCACGTTGACAGAGAGAGTTGTGACACTCACATAATTAGCCCACGTGTACGCAGTCTTTGTTAAAAACATGGCGGATCTTGGAGCTCCCAGTAGTTCCCTTTCACATACATTCTCTATGACAGGGAACATTTTAAAACTCCATGAAATGACTGACCAATCAGAAGCGACCTCCAGTGTCGGGACTCTCTGTATGGAAAGCTCTGAATGGAACGATTGAACTCCCTCTGTTACTAGTTAGAATGGAATATGACTCTATACCTAGGTTATACCACCACAACCCACTCTATACAGACTCCAAACCCACCAATTCTTGGTCATTTGGGATAATCTTTGTTCTGTCTGCTGTCGGTCTGGTATTGGTCTCCTTGGGGTAACAGGGGTGTTAATGGTTATTCCAAATTTTAATGTCGCTATAAAAATGTTAACCCTTTCAGGACAGGAATTATTTAAGGGTTAAATTTATCATAATTTGCTCTTCAAATTGGTAACAATATAATTTTTTATTTTAGTGCTACATGGTTTCAATAAGGTGTAATGTTGTTGAAAAAAATATACATGGTTAGGTTTTTGTCGAAAACTTGACAAAGTAGCCAATTTTTATTAAAAAAACAATGATTTTGAAGCTTTCAATGTGTTGCCAACTTAAGGATTTTAAAGCTTATTCTCATTTTTAAAATTCTTGGCATCAAACGCAATATGGTCATGCACAAAAATGGATGTATTTTTGCTCTTTCTACTCATGCATCTGGTATATTTTTTAGAGCTCTGAATCAAAAGTCATTGAGCCAAACCGCAAAATGTCAATTGTCTCGAAAGGGTTCATCGTTATTCCAAACTGTAATGTAGCTAAAATGTTAATATGGTCATGAATTCAAGATTAGAGCTCTCCATTTACTTTAGACTTCACAGATGGTTCAAGTTTATTGGTCCAGTTAACCATTTCTAATAGAGTGTTCTATTTTGTGATGCACATTCAAACTATACTTGTTAGTGAATCAGCTTTTCCTTCCATATTTGAGTAGACTTAAGTTTGTAAATTCTGTTGTTCTTTACTGCTATCTAACATTTCTTTTGTATTTGTGTTATTTGAATTTGAATTATAATGAAATGGATCACAATTCAGCCGTTGGCTGCGATGATCTTTTAATAAACCATTTCTATCTATCTATCTATCTAACGTTTGTTTCCCTAGATGTGAATGAGTGTCTACAGTCTTCAGAAATCTGTGGTGCTTATGGTACTTGTCAGAACACGCAAGGTGGTTATAGGTGTGAATGTCAGAGGAACTTCAGATCAGATCCTTCCACTAACACATGCGTTGGTAGGTCATGGAATAACATATATCCTCTGTTGGGAGCCAGAAGGGCGTTAACTCTGTGTTAAAGTATAGGATTTAACGCCCTTCTGGCTCTAAACAGACGATATGCTCTGGTGATAACAGTCGCTTTCTGATGTCAAGCATAAAGATGTGATGAACAATGACAGTCTGACATTGTGTGAAGAATAACTTTGGGGATAAAGGATTTGTGTAATTTTGTTGAGAGTGTGAAGGAAATTGGGTGATATCATATCTGAATAGTTCATGTATCTGCCATCATCATGTTTTATTGTTTACACAGTTGTGGCAAATGTTTGGTCTTAAATGTTGTTCATCAGATGTTCTGTACATGTAGTGTGCCTATACCTACTTCTGTATCATTCAAACCATTGAACTCCAAATTACAATGTGACACTGTGGTGGTAATGAGAAGGAATCGGAGAATGAAGATGGTGTGATGATGTTGCTGATGCATGTAATACAGTCAAACCTGCTTTAGCGACCACCTGTATAGAAAGACCACCTGTCTATAAAGACCACTATTTTTGTTTCCCTTTTGAAAAGCGTTTCTCATTGAAATATGTATTAAAGGAACCTGTACATAAGGACCACCTGCTCATAAAGACCGCTTTTCTTGTCTACCTTGAGTGGTCTTTATAGACAGGTTTCACTGTAATTAGGATGGTCATGATCAGAACAATGAAGAAAATGAATGTAAATGTGATGATGATTATATTCTGATCGTTTATCTCTATTCATGTCATTGAGAAAAGAAAAGAATATATTAATGACAATTTCATTTAACAAAAAGGAAACATGCAACCCTAGTCTTATCATACATTTCTTCTTTACTTTTTTTTCTCCTCTTCTCTAGATATCAATGAATGCAAGGAGCAACCAGACATTTGTCAGTATGGCTGTCAGAATACCATTGGTGGATACAGGTGTGTGTGTCCAGATGGCTATGAAGAAAACTTCTATGGAAGGTGCATAGGTAAGAAACAGTTACTCTGACACTCTCTAATACATGCAGATGCCAAATTATTGTGAGGAATTCAACTATTCATGACTATAAATTAAAACAAGTTACTGTGAAAAGTTCAAACATCTGCTACATTGAATCTGAGAAACTCAAAAATTTACTCTGAGAAAATTTTTGACATCTTTGAGAACCTCAAATAGTCACTGTAAGAAACTGGAAACTTTACTGTGAAAAGCTGAATATTTACTGTAGGAAACTGTAAAATTTAATATGAAAACTCATTTACTGTGAAAAAATCAAATAGTTTATCCAGTGAGAAAATTGAAATATTGACTATGAGAAACTCAGATATTTATTTTGAGAAAGTGAAACAACAACTGGAACAGTTACACTTTATGTGAAAATCAAACAGAAACATAACAGTATGAATTGGAGGGGAAATATAATAAGTTAAAAGCTGGGATACAAATATATATATTGCAGATCTGAAAGACAGTTGGATCTATTTTATGCAGATAAGCATGTTGGCTGAAGGCAAACTGAAAAAAAAAGCTTTAATATGCATGTTTGCATTTTAAAATATATAACAATAAAAAAAGGAGAAAAGTATGAATTAGGAAGGAAACAACAAAAGCTGAAAGCTGCACCATGCGTACGTATTTGTTCTTGTAAATTTTGTAGGTCTGCAGAGAGTGATTTTTTTGCTGATTAACATGTTATCCGAAGACAAACTAAAAAAAAAAGTTTCTTTTATAGAACAGATATCTTGAAAATGCATGTTTGCTTTATGTGGTATTGTTTTTAAAGAAATTGCAAACTACAAATTTGTTATTATTATTATTATTATTATTGTTGTTATTATTATTATTATAAAATGATTTGTGTTTGTAGATAATAATGAATGCAGGCAGCCCGGTAGATGTGGTCAGGCTACATGCTATAACACTCAGGGTAGCTATCAGTGTGGATGTAACAATGGATATGCTTTTGATCAACAGAACTTGGCTTGCAATGGTATGTCAAAAATGGAATCATGAAGTATTATTTTATTTTTTTAGATAGGAATGGTACTTGTGCCAAATGATTTATTTTCATTATTAAAGGGCAATCCAACCTTGGTGATAAGTTGATTTGTGTGAAAGCAGAAAAATAAGAAAAACAGGATCGTGAAAGTTTGAGAGAAATCGGACAAGGAATAAGAAAGTTTTTAATGTTTGAAAAATGAGATCACTACATCTATGCGAATCTCAAATTGGCAATTTGGTGAGTCGATTGTGACGTGGACAACTCTCCCGTTTGTCGTACACAAAAATATCATTAATTTGCGGTTTTCTCCGAAGCGCCTTTACCCTCGGGGCAGTACTCAAAATATATTGGAGCATATTGTTATAGGTCCTCATGAAAGAAAAAATCCTACTGAGTAATACATTTTGAAAAAAATGACATTCTAGTCATTTTGTTTGTTGGAGCGAATGGGGGAGCTGTCCGCAACTACATCACAGTGATGTTACCTATTCGCCCAATTTGAAATTCCCATATGTATAGTGATTACAACTTTCAAAAATTTCAAAAACTTTCTTAAATGTTTGTCCGATTTCGTTCAAACTTTCACCAATCTGATTCTCTGATTTTTCCTCTTTCATTCAGAGCAACTTGCCATTAGGGTTGGATTTCCCTTTAAAGAGTACCAATCACAAAAAAATATTTTGCTCTGTACGTTAGAGGTTCCATGTCATTATACTTTATTCAAAATATGGGCTTCAAATATAACTTCTATAAAGAGATACTGTAATTGTAATTACACTCTCTATAAGTGTAAAGCGACTCGTGAGTAGACTACTCAATGCACCCGTAGGCACACGCCAAGATAAGGTCTCGCACAGAACCGAACTTGAACATTTTCATGTTATCCCTTATTTCCTTCATACTCCTTAACTGTTGACCTATATAATGCCAGATAAAGTTCTTTGAGATTGATTTATACTTTCTAGCTGTACATAATTTAATTTTTCAGGTGATTGGTACACTTTAAATATGACCATAGATTATCTTCCAAAAGCATTCTGTTGATATCTATTCCCATATAGACCACATATTTCTTTTCCATTACCAACATACTAGAGTCACTTCCATTGTAGGTTTTTCAGGTGTACTCTTGTACTTGTATTATTGGTAATGGAAAAGGTAGCTATGGCCTGTGTGAAAATAGAGTTCATAGATTGCCAGGTAGATTTTTGTGTATAGCGCCATCTTGTGACGTCTTTTTCCACATTTTACTGTAGCAGCTTCCTATCTTGCTTTTTTATTATATGTGTCACGTAATGAAGTATCTGTATACAGTATATAATATTTGTTTTAATTATGGGGTTGTATCAAATGAAAGGTTTTTTTTTTTAATTTCAGAGTTAATTGTACTACAAATATTTTTGGGGCTTTCTTTCCTTTTCCTAGAATGGTAGTTCAATAAATTAATATTGAAGTCACCCACTAAAAAACAATCCTTAAGGTAATTTGATTTTATAAAGTTATGGGTGAGTGCTACAAGTATTTCCCTAAAAATATATATATCATTATTCTTTTTGCTTTATTGATTTATTCATTTTGCTTTGTTTATTTAGTGAGAGTAATACTTTGTTTATTTTGTCTCTTATTATATGTAATCAGTTAATAATTTTGAGAGGCATGCAGTGAACCACTTATTTGGTGTGGCTATTGTTTGTACATGTATTTTGTAACATATATACTACAAAAAAAAAAGATCTCAATCATGCTATCACATTTTTTTTTCTTCTTGCTAGTGTTCCATAGTGTATTTGATGTGATTTACCAGAACCAGCAGTAAAGTTACCATGAAACTATACTATAACTGTTAGGATTTATTGCTTGAAATTTGCTGTGTGCGCTTTATCAGCTGCCTGAGCTTGAGCTAGGATAAAAGTTTTCTGAGCGCATGAAGATATATTTTCATATTATGTACTATCAAAGAATAGAATACAGTGAAACCTATCTATAAAGACCACTCAAGGGAGACAAGAAAAGCGGTCTTTATGAGCAGGTGGTCTTTATGGACAGGTTCCTTTAATACACATTTCAATGAGAAACATTGTTCAAGGGACACAAAAATTGTGGTCTTTATAGACAGGTGGTCTTTCTATACAGGTGGTCGCTAAAGCAGGTTTGACTGTATTATCATTATTGATCTTATTATCAATATTCCTTTTCAGACATCAACGAGTGTCAAGGGTCATATGGCAGTGTGAGCAGTCCCTGTCAGTATAGTTGTTCCAACACAGAGGGTAGCTTCTCCTGTGGTTGTCCTCCAGGCTACACCAGCGTCGTGCAGGGGTGAGTTTACACAGTCATGCACACTTGCCAATTGGGGGCATTGACAGTATTTTCAAAACTGGCCAAGTTATGACAATACTGCATACAATCAAAAAGTGATCATGTCTCTATAAAAGCAAATCCATGTAAAGAATGTATGTTTTAAAAGAAAAACAGCAACTGCAGAAGGGGTAGTCAAAAAATCAAAGATGATTTGTCGAGGACTACCCCCAGTAACAAACAAAATGAATAATTCAGAAATAATTTAAGGTCAAATAACGAGGTGGTACCAATAATGAAGAAGAAGAGGGAGGAAAAGATCACAGAGAAGAAAAAACAGATAAATCTACCTATACATAAATGTTGGATTGTTTATCAGGAATAATCTCAACTTCGCCTTAAATGAATACAATGAAGAACAATGAAGATTTACCAGACAGAAACATATTTGTATCATCGGCAAATAAGATAAATGTCAGTTTACTGGAAACATAATGAAGATCATTGATGAATAATAAAAACAATGGAGGACTGAGGATAGTCCCTTGAGGAATTCCGGTTGTAATATTACATAAATGTGAAGACTGTTGATCAGTAACAACAAATTGTTTACGATTATTTAGATAATTATCAAACCAATTCAGAGAAATGCCTCTAATGCCATAAAATGAGAGTTTTTGTAACAAAAATGAATGATTCACACTATCAAAAGCCTTTGAAAGATCAAGAAAAATACCAATTGAAACCAGTTTTTTTTCTATTGCACGAGATACATAATTCATAAATTCAATTAAAGCCATGGAGGTTGAGTATTTCTGTCTGATTCCAAATTGTTTTGAGTAAAAATTATTATTTTTATCAATGTAATCAATGAGTCGTCTGTAAACAAGTTTTTCTAAAATCTTGGAAAATTCTAGTAAGATAGATATTGGTCGATAGTTATCTAAACACTCTTTATCCTTGCTTTTATATATAGGAACTACTTTAGCAATCTTTAATTGATCCGGTATTTGTCCAGAGATAAAGGATTCATTAAAAAGACAACACAAATGCTTTGCATACAAGAATATGGTCTTTTTAACAAACGTTGGATCAACCCCATCGTATCCAGCACTTTTACCCACTTTCAATTCTTTAGCATGGTTAATTATTTCTGTTTCCGTAACAGGTTTCAAAAATAGAGAATTCATGTAGTTACCCCTCAGGTACTGTTTAAAATCTTTTCTCAATACAGGTGTTGAATGATTTACAAGAGAACTTCCAACTGTACTGAAATATACTCATTAAATGCCTCTGACATTTCGAGTTTATTAGTTATCTTTAGGTTATCTTTGATAACATATTTGGGACTGTTATTTTGGCGTTTTTGCTTTATAATTTCATTCAAGTATTTCCAGGTCTTTTTGATATCATTTTTGACAGTGTTAAATTTCTTCTTGGGAACATATGAAAAATTTCAGTGACAATTTAAGAGCTAGTGGTTGCGTTTTACAGTTTGGTTCCTACTCTTTTGAGTAATGAGTTGTAACCCTTTTCTTTAGGAATCACTCTCTTCCTTTGCTTCATTGCAATGACATGTATTTTTGAAGTAAGGGTTAGGTTAAGAAATGATGCTTTGTTACAGCCTTATAGGCCCAGCTTTTCTTGATCAAGGCCAAGTGTCTCCTTCCTGTTGTATGAATAAACAAAGACTGTTAATAAGCTGAATGTGTGAGAGCTTTCCGAACCAGTTAATGGCTATTGCCATGCTACAGGAAACCTGAACAAAAGACAAGATCTTTAGGGCGTTCTTGTGGACTTCGAACCACAGTCACAATTACTTGGGTAGAATAAGTATTCACAAATCCCTGAGATGCAAACAAAGGCTATAGATAAAGGGGATTACACTGAGCAAGGGTTGTGAAGATTTGAGGGTACCTTGTTGGTTATCACTACCTGCTTATGTGTATTGGCAGTGTTTGCATCTCAGGAAGTTTCAACAAAAGATAAGGGAACAAAGCACTCCTAAATATTCAACCAGCCACAAATGCACCTGCAATGAATTGGTATATTACATGTAGCAGCAGTCAGTGTCCAGTCCAATATTATAATACAAGCTGTAGCATGTTGCGAAACTCTGATTTCATGAACCTGTTTTACTTTACATTATTGTGCAAGAGTGGCATGGTGTAAAATGTCAAACAAATAATATGATGTAGGTTACCCAAGAAATGTACTGTATGTCATGTTTTTAGATGATAGAAGTTTGGAAGAGGACTTTGGGGGGAGAGTTCGTGTGGGGGGTCTTTTTTTTTCTTTTTTTTTTACTTGCAATTATGTACATCGGCTATACTGTACAAGTTAAGTAGAAGCATGTGAAGGTCTGATGTAAATCAATAAACTTATGAAGTCACTGGAAATATGAAGAGGGTATACGCATCGTAATTGCGCATAAAGCTATAAAGGGTAACATTACCTTTCGATGTTTGACTTTTAGTGGACTAATAAACAAAACTGATGTATGAACAATGAGATAGATATCTTTGTGCGTCAGTGTGTGTAAACATACTATTTCCAAATGAAATAGATCATGGACACATTGATCTCTATTCTGAAAATGAAATTGCTGTGCTAATAACATATTTGGGAAGCAAGGCCAATGATTCCATTAGACACGTACAAAACCTTTTATTGTTCCCCTTCTGGCATGCATTTTGTCATGTACAATGCCATCCATTTGTTGCCACCTATAGTCTCGATCCAGGCCAGTGAGATAGGTCCTTTAGTTTTTTAGTTTTCTGTTCTCCCGAGTCGCCGCGACGTCTCCGCTGATGAGATAGGCCCTTTAGTGTGGAAGTAAACACATTGTACATGTACCAGTATATGATACCTGCACTGCATGTCCAGTTGATTTAATTTAAAAGCATGTCCTATCATGTGAGAAAAAAATGTAGGGGTACCAGCAGATGACGTACTCAACACGATGCAGGGAAGATAAATATTGTTGTCTTATAGGTGAAGACATGACATTTGACTATGATAATGATTTTGAAACCCAGAGATAAAAAAATATTTATGCTGGTATTTTGCCCAAGTGTTGTCTGATCATCTTGATAATGTAGAGGAAGGAGAAATACTTGCATGGATAGCTATTGGAATATATTATACATGTATTAGGGCAGTGGAAACAAAATTTTCCCCAAGCTTTGGTTGTGTAAAAAAAAAAAACAGTGATAAATACTGCTTTCCTGCAAGGACACATGCTATTATTGGCTGTAATTGAATTTCCAATGTCAAGCTTTGATTGCTGCACAAAGGCTATTGCTTTAGTTGTCAACACCTGACAGGAAGCAAAGGCAGGCAGTTACAGCTTCCTGAGTACAATAACAGTCCACCCAACAGTGAGAGGATTAGATGTGTCATACGTTGATTTAATACCAGGCTGACTTGTCTGCAGAATTAATGAATCATATCTAGAATTCAGTTTAAACATACATTTTCTTGGGCTAGCTAGTCTTCAATCATACGTACAGCCATGGAAAAATTTATTAGACCAACAATGGTTTACTGAAAGTGTTATATTTGTGGTAAGAAGGAAATAAAATATGATAAATGCAAGATACAATTGCTGGAATTTGTTATTCATTCAATGAAATACAAAGACAAATCATTTTCATTAGTTTGAATGCATATTATAGTACCTTCATTTCAGAAGCTTGGTCTAATAATTTTTCCAGGGGTGTACATGTACACTGTACTAGTGTATTATGCACCTGTGAATTAAAGCTAAAGTTGAGTTCTGGTCATGGGATTAAATTGTATTAGAAAAGATCTCCAAGCAATTGGGAAAAGTTGATCATGTCAACTCGACATCAGAATTAGTGTCTACTGTGAGGTTTTGGAATGACTGGAATGATTAAAAAGATAAGAATTGACCCAATCTCGCTGAAAAGCACATGCACCGCACACAGAAATGGGTGTATGGGACTGCACGCACATGTGCCATGAATGTTTGGCTCAAACACTTTAGCTATTTCTTGTCATATTTTGAATATGAGGGCATTTGAAGAGCAATCCTTTCCAGGGGATATTTCTACTTCTTCCAAACTGACATAAAAAGAATGAGAAAGTTCACAAATTATTTTTCACCTTTCCCAGAACTCACCCTTCTCTTCATGGTAATAAATGTCAACAATATAATCCCAGCAGCTGAGTATTATACACAGAAAAATTAAGAAACATCTAGACGATCAGGGTTGTGTGTGTATTTGAGTAGAAGCTTTTTGTGTATACTTGATGTATTCAATAATTATTCCTTAATTAAGCATAAATTTCTGGCCCAAAAAATATATATCGCATGATTAATAAATCATAAATTCCCTTTATCCAGTTGTTATGTAATACCTATTACTAGAACCCAGCCAAGAGATATCTACACACAGTCATAGGCATGTCAGTATGTTTTATCTAAGACTTCATACATGTATGTAAGAAATGATGGATTGAAACTTTTACTCAGTTCAAAATCTTTTTTTTTTTAATTCATTTCATTTTGACAGAGCCTGTGTAACAGATCGAGACTCCGTCCAACCATGCTACAGCTGCAATAGAGGTCAGAGACAACGCAGGAGTGCCACAGAGACCAAAGACAAGGATTCATCAACAATATCCAACAACACCGCCATCCTGTATCACATCCCACTCGCAAAAGCCATCCCTAAACACCAAATCGCTAAATTCAAGACGGGCTACACTAGGCAAGTGGCCCGTTACGAGTATATCATACTGAGTGGTAACCAGGACAATGTCTTTACGATGAAGAAGAAAGCCGACGGCATGACCCTGCTACGATTCAGCAAACATGTGAGGACCACGGGTCTTTACGAACTTGAAATCGAAGGTGTGCTCAAAAGGAAAAATGACACGATATTAGCTGAAGTTCAAACTGTAGTCGAGGAACCTGTTACAATGCAGATTCAAGTTCAAGTAGTAGCAGAAGAAGAATAGACTGTCTACTTGTAGTTATTTTATTTTTCTGGCTTAAACATTGATTCATTGTTCCATAATCCAAGCAGAAAACAGCATGAAAATCTTACTGATGTGTGATGGCTACTTTATTTGATGGGTATATTGTAGCACGTTTTGCATGATTGTTTGTCAAACAAAAGATGGTCACATCTCAAAAGACTCTAAAACATGCAGGAAAGATGTAAGGGGTCTTATTGGACATGGAGAGGCCATTGAAGAGAGATTTTTGCTTAATCAAAGGAATACATTTTTTGTCCGTCTTTTGTGGCTGATACGTTGGAAATAGGAAATCCATATGAGGAAGTGACGCTCACAGAACAGACTTAGGAATTTTCTGAAAACTCTTAAATATTTATCTGTAGCATGAATTTAAACATTACCTTTCAAGTTCCAGAAATGTTTACACTTAGTACCTCATGACAATTTGGGCTTCCACAAATCAATTTAAAGAAGAGAAAGAAACTAATTTCAGGTGCATCATTTCGGTAACTATTACCAATAATTATTTTCATGTATGTTGGAGCATTAGACAATTCTGTAGACTGAGATTATAAAGCGGAAGTGTCTATGCAGTATTATTCAGGCTTACAGCTCAGGCTGAAAATTTTAAGTAGCAAAATTCAACTTGACATGCTCAAATGCTGCATGTTCTTCAAATGTGTGCTACACGTATTTCTTTCAATCACCTGTTGTATTATATGTACTGTAGGTAGGATTTATATATATGGGTTATGGGTTGGGAATTTAACGGCTAAAAAAACATTTGTATCATAGTAAGCGTTTGTCTATTATGTAGTAGAGTTTTAGATATCAAAATATTCAGTCACGCAGAAAAAAAGTATATCACCAACAATGATGATTAATACAAGCTTACTTAAAGAGTGAATGTATTTTTAAACTAATGTGCATGTACAGTAATTAATATGTGTTTTGTTTTCATTTATCTAACTTATCAATAGGTGACTTCATCGTGTATGGGTATTATTTTACCCACATAACTCTGTTTTTACATGTTCATAGAATTTTTTAAAAAGCAGTTGATTTGGTTTATATTCCAAATGTGTCTTCAATATACATGTACAGTAATGGAATATGATTATCAAGGGGAAAATAAAGTTTGATAATCGAAAAAATGGTCTTCCAATTTTCAACTATGCAAAGTATCTTCCTATTTTCAGATGATTATAACTTCATACACAAACAGTACATGTTTTGACAAACTAATTGAATTCAAGTCAAACCATTCCATTGATTGACTCAAACATTCCGCATCTTTATAACTCACAGGAAAGAATTAAAATTCATGTTATCTATGTCATTAACTATGCAAAATATCCTCTACATAAAATAAAAATGTTGATTTGGTCTACAGACTGCATTTTATCTTCAATGGAGTTTTGGTTTGAAAGAAATTAAATCAAACACTTTCAAAAATAGATATGATTAATTATGATTTACAGAGATGTCTGTGAACTAAGTTCCATATGCTATTCATCATTTCCGTTTGCAATATTGAAGTAGTAAATGTTTTGCATAGTTTGATTCTTCAAAATAGCATGGGCTGTAATACATGTACATTATCTTGCGTACAACTGTATATGGCAAAATAAAGGAAGTATCTCTTTCAGAAGAGAATGGGGAGCGTAGATCAGAAGGAAGCCGTTTACAGCTTCATGTTAACATATTATTTGTTGATTATGGAAAGGAAATACAAACTAATAATGAGCTATTCCTGTTCCTCATTCATGCAGCTTGTATCATCGTGGAAACAAATATTTTAGCACTAGTTATTCTACATGTCTGAAGAATCTATTCAATAATGACATTATGAATATGATATAGGGGGGAAAAAACGACTCTGATTATTCATCATTGCCATTGTATTGAGATAGCAAGGAATCATAGATAAACTCTGACACCACCAGGAAAGATCGAGTGTTGTACTTTAGACTCATCAAGTGATAACAATACTGTCACAATCTCTTATGAACAACGATGTAAATTGCGTGAATACATAATAAATGAAACAGTTTTATGACTTGAAGGTATTGTTGTGTATCGTCTTTTATTGTGCAGTGTCATTCTGGAATTGTGGCCTGACTTATATTAATATGTAACCCACCAACAGAGAAGGCATAACTAATTGAAAGGTGTGTTGTTTTTAAGCTTTGGACCTAAACCATTACACAGTGGGGGGCCTCTCTATTGTTTTGAAAACAAGGTCATACCCAACAGTTAATAATTGAATACATGAGAGGAAGAAGGCCCAACTATCAAAAGAAGCTTTGGAGTTTTTCTCTTTTTTTTAAATATATACAGTATATATACAGCCATGGACAAAATTATTAGACCAAGCATGGTTACTGATAGTGTTATTTTTGTGGTAAGAAGGAAATAAAATTACATAAAAGCAAAGTATAATTGCTGGAATTTGGTATTCATTCAATGAAATACAAAGACAAATCATTTTTATAATTTTGTATGCATATTATGGTACTTTTATTACAAAAGCTTGGTCTAATAATTTTTTCCAGGGCTGTATATATATATATATATATATAGTGAAAGAAAAGCCGTCTTTATGAGCAGGTGGTCTTTATGTACAGGTTCCTTTAATGCTGGTTTCAATGAGAATCACTGTTCAAGGGAAACAAAAATGTTTTTATAGACAGTGGTCTTTCTATACAGGTAGTCGCTAGGTTTGACTGTACAATGTACATATCCTGAGGAAAGTTTAAGAACCAACCTTGGTGATAAGTTGATTTGTGTGAAAGCAGAAAAATAAATACAGGATCGTGAAAGTTTGAGAGAAATTGGACAAGGAATAAGAAAGATGAATGTTTGAAAAATGAGATAACTACATCTCTGCGAATCTCAAATTGGCAATTTGGTGAGTCGATTGTGACATACTTGAGGACAACTCTTCCGTTTGTCGTACACAAAAATATCATTAATTTGCGGTTTTCTCCGAAGCGCCTTTACCCTCGGGGCAGTACTCAAAATATATTGGATCCTACTGAGTAATACATTTTGAAATAAATGACATTTTAGTCATTTTGTGTGTTGGAGGGAATGGGGGAGTTGTCCATAAGTACATCACAGTGATGTTACCTATTCGGCCAATTTGAAATCCCCATATGTATAGTGATTACAACTTTCAAAAATTCTTATGGTTTGTCTGATTTCGTTCAAACTTCCACCAATCTGCTTCTCTGATTTTCCTCTTTCATTCACATAAGCAACTTGCCATTTGGGTTGGATTTCCCTTTAAGACATGAACATACATTATTTGAAAAATGAATATGAAAACATTTGTCTCTAATATCAAAACTTTAAGTTATACATGTATGTATTATCAAAACTTGTCAAAATGCCAAGTTTTTTAAGTATTAACTCAAACTGGAGATAAACCCTTTTTCCTCTCATTTATTCACATGTACAAGGAAGTAAATTAGTAATTTGTTGTGCACAATATATTGAGTAGACAAGATTTTAAAACTCAATGCCTGAAATGGATCAAAGGTACAAATTGTGCTGACTGAAGCACATCCTCTTGTTTATTCATCTATGACCTGTTTTAGTGTTTACCTTGGTTTTGCAATATTTGTTTTAAAGTACGTCATTGTATGAGTCGAATCTATATCCTTGTGTGGTAGGCGTAGTGGCTAAGCAGAAGAAACCAACTTCACTGCATGTGAATTCACTGCATGATGTTAATGTCCTATCAAATTCCTGTAATTCGATATAATTACAGTAATGGGGTTTTAGTTTCTGTATCAACAATGTATTTTCATTTTTTTAAAAATCCACACGCCACATCCGGGAGGAGCAGCATAGTTTTCATTAAAATATAGACATATACATGTATAGCTGCATGCATCCACATAATTGTCCCCCTTTGAGTAGCTCAACACCTC
The DNA here is from genome assembly GCA_025617745.1 of Heliocidaris erythrogramma. Classification (NCBI taxonomy): domain Eukaryota; kingdom Metazoa; phylum Echinodermata; class Echinoidea; order Camarodonta; family Echinometridae; genus Heliocidaris; species Heliocidaris erythrogramma. The sequence continues at coordinate 8,365,932 of CM046860.1, read as the reverse complement.
GACAGGCTTGTCTATACTTGTTAGCGTGTACTATATTAAATTTCCTTGCAACCTGAATTGGCCTCGCTGATTAAACAGATTCGGGAAACGTGAACCACATACATTCAATGGCATATCATGTCACAAGCTTGACTAGGAATCCGACCCGTTTATGAAATGATCAAAAACATGGGAGGCATAAGAGGGCGATGGTACAGCATGATTATGAAAGGAAGCCTTCTTATTTGCATTGAATCATTATTGTATTCAAATCATATTAATCATGACCCCCTAAATTCAAAGCAGGGCAGATCTCTTAATTTTTATTCATTGTCATGTCATAAACAATCTGCTGCAATGAATCATACCTGTGTAATGTTTGGCTCCAGGCCTAAAGCTCTTTGTCATTATTGTACCTACGTGTATTTCTACTGTGACAGAACAATGATTCACATAGCCAAAGTGAAATAGTTTTTGATGTATAATTCAATTCACCCTTTTCATATGTGTAGACAAAGGTTTTCCTTTCTTCAACACATTACTTTCCATTCGGCATTACATGTAATGGTGGTGTTAACTTAGACAAAATATTAAAGAATGAATGAATGGAATTCCTGAGACGCATGTACATGTACAATGAATGCAGTCAGGCATAATATTGGCAGTCCATTACCAATCTCTATGACTTTTCAGTTTTAATTTTTCTTTCCTGCTTCCTCTTTTCTTTCATTATAGCTTTCTTTATTTCATCATGGCCTCCTGCCCTATTAGGCCTATACTGTGGCTGTATTTGGGCTGTATCACACCCTGGTGAAATGATGCACAATCACTAGTTATAATGTATTGTTGTAGTAACAAAATAAACATGCACTTGTATATCATATTTCCAGTGTTGTGAGTGGTGTTTTACATATGTTCCCTATGGGGAAATAAACATGTGAACAGGATGCGTAACTATTTCTCAGTTCATTGGTTTTATTTGTCAAAGGCATGTCCTCATTGCAAAACAGGTTGAAATCCTGTCTTATCAGACATGAATCGTGCCTCATCGCGAAGAAAAATTCTTCTTGGGGGAAGAATTAGCAAAATTCCTTCACAATATGACTTTTATTAATATTGGGTAATCCTACTGGTCGAGGCCTATAATATATGCCAAAATAAACCAATTTTTAAAAAGATGTATGAAATGACCTCATTAAAGTTTACCCAAGTTTGTCCTTGAAATGTATACCAGCATACCATATATTTTTTACTTTTTTATTTCTCAGATTTTTTTGGGAAAACTTTTGATAACAGTGGAACCTCGTTATAAGAAACTTCGTATAACCTTGAGACCATTGAAGTTACCTCTTTATATCAGGGGCGGATCCAGGATTGAGTAAAAGAGGGGGCACACAAATGAAGGTTTGTCAACTTTTGGAAAAGGTAGACCTGTATTTTTTGTTGGTCTCGCGTTTATTATAAGTGTTCTTTGTAACGAGGTCCCAATGTAGGAGGTTGAACCCCCCCCCCCAAAAAAAAAAAAAAAAACATCAACACACATTATCTAAGGGGAGGCAACTCGGCTTAGCAAACATACATGTATTGTGCATACTTCGTTATTTGACATGAAAAGTTTTGAAGACAGTAATAAGAGAGAGGAACAGACCAGCAAAGAAGTTCAAAGATGAAATCTGAGAAAGAGAAGGAAAGAGATAACAGGAAAGAGTGAGAATGGAATGGAAAGCAAGTGAGAGGGAAAGAGAGGGGGATAAACAGAAAACAAAAGGTGAAAACAGAATATTGAGAGAAAAAGAGGTGAAAAAGAAACCAACACATTCACCAGACAAATTGGGTTCAAATACATGTTTGCATGTGCACATTCCATGTTGAAAATTGAAATTATGCTTTCACACCAGAATAAGGTAAAAGAATTAACATTTACCGGTACACACTTTAGTAAATGTATTTGTAGCCAAAAATCCTACAGAGATCAAAAACAATCATTTGCAGACGTCAACAATACATTTCATGTCTCCGGTTTGATAAACAAACACCAACTCAGATTCGTATGGAGCAAACATTCCCACTTCAACATCACACACTATGGTAGAGAAAAATAAAATACCAGATATTTCATATTGCATGGTTTCTTTAATTTTGTCTATTATCAGCTTCCTTCCAGATTGAATGTCACATACAAAAGTAATAAATTGGAATGAAATTAACTTGAAAAAGAAAAGAACATTTAAGGTTTAAACTTTCAGTGGTGTAATTATTAAAAAAACTTGCAATTTCCCCTATCCCATCATTCTCTACATTCATTCCTTTTTGGAAGATGAATGTGCAAAGTGGGTCTCTTGTATCACATTTAACCACAATTCTAAAAACAGGTTTGGTATTCATCCTTCAGAAAATCTATATGATCAATCATCAGTATAAATTGAATTCCCTTGATCTAGAATTAATAACAAGGACAGATAAAAAGAGACCAATGAAAAGGTACTAATGACTTTGAATCATATCAAGTGCCTCCTGTTAGCTTTACAACTCCTTCCCATTAAAAAAATCTATTCTTGCAATAAAACCAGTGTACATGTTCATGTAACAGCTCTCTTAACAAATCAAAGCCCAGAAAACAAGGACCAGAATCTGTATGGAATAATTTTTCAACAAAAATGAGTTAAGAAATTTAGATATTTTTGGATGTCGAACATGAAGAGTAGTAATACATGAAGATTCACAATGAGTTGTAAACTTCAGTTTGCTTTTGAATATTTGCCGTTTCTCAAGTAAAGGTCGGTGATCTCATTTGCAGGGCAATTATTACAAATTTATGAATAACTTTTTGGACAAAGACGGATATTTCCTAAAAGAACCGATAGATTCGTCTCGAAAAACATAACAAGTTCTACTGTCCACCACGGAGTCTGAGAACGAGATGGAGAGTGGACTCCTTCTGGATGTTGTAGTCTGAGAGAGTGCGGCCATCTTCAAGTTGCTTACCAGCAAAGATAAGACGCTGCTGGTCAGGAGGGATGCCTTCTTTGTCTTGGATCTTGGCCTTTACGTTCTCGATAGTGTCACTTGGCTCAACCTCAAGGGTGATGGTCTTGCCTGTGAGGGTCTTGACGAAGATCTGCATACCACCACGAAGCCTGAGAACGAGATGGAGAGTGGACTCCTTCTGGATGTTGTAGTCTGAGAGAGTGCGGCCATCTTCAAGTTGCTTACCAGCAAAGATGAGACGCTGCTGGTCAGGAGGGATGCCTTCTTTGTCTTGGATCTTGGCCTTCACGTTCTCGATAGTGTCACTTGGCTCAACCTCGAGGGTGATGGTCTTGCCTGTGAGGGTCTTGACGAAGATCTGCATACCACCACGAAGCCTGAGAACGAGATGGAGAGTGGACTCCTTCTGGATGTTGTAGTCTGAGAGAGTGCGGCCATCTTCAAGTTGCTTACCAGCAAAGATAAGACGCTGCTGGTCAGGAGGGATGCCTTCTTTGTCTTGGATCTTGGCCTTCACGTTCTCGATAGTGTCACTTGGCTCAACCTCAAGGGTGATGGTCTTGCCTGTGAGGGTCTTGACGAAGATCTGCATACCACCACGAAGCCTGAGAACGAGATGGAGAGTGGACTCCTTCTGGATGTTGTAGTCTGAGAGAGTGCGGCCATCTTCAAGTTGCTTACCAGCAAAGATAAGACGCTGCTGGTCAGGAGGGATGCCTTCTTTGTCTTGGATCTTGGCCTTCACGTTCTCGATAGTGTCACTTGGCTCAACCTCAAGGGTGATGGTCTTGCCTGTGAGGGTCTTGACGAAGATCTGCATACCACCACGAAGCCTGAGAACGAGATGGAGAGTGGACTCCTTCTGGATGTTGTAGTCTGAGAGAGTGCGGCCATCTTCAAGTTGCTTACCAGCAAAGATGAGACGCTGCTGATCGGGTGGGATGCCTTCTTTGTCTTGGATCTTGGCCTTTACATTCTCGATAGTGTCACTTGGCTCAACCTCAAGGGTGATGGTCTTGCCTGTGAGGGTCTTGACGAAGATCTGCATACCACCACGAAGCCTGAGAACGAGATGGAGAGTGGACTCCTTCTGGATGTTGTAGTCTGAGAGAGTGCGGCCATCTTCAAGTTGCTTACCAGCAAAGATGAGACGCTGCTGATCGGGTGGGATGCCTTCTTTGTCTTGGATCTTGGCCTTTACATTCTCGATAGTGTCACTTGGCTCAACCTCAAGGGTGATGGTCTTGCCTGTGAGGGTCTTGACGAAGATCTGCATACCACCACGAAGCCTGAGAACGAGATGGAGAGTGGACTCCTTCTGGATGTTGTAGTCTGAGAGAGTGCGGCCATCTTCAAGTTGCTTACCAGCAAAGATAAGACGCTGCTGGTCAGGAGGGATGCCTTCTTTGTCTTGGATCTTGGCCTTTACATTCTCGATGGTGTCACTTGGCTCAACCTCGAGGGTGATGGTCTTGCCTGTGAGGGTCTTGACGAAGATCTGCATATTGACCTGCAGAGAGAAAAACAAAATGCACTGTTAAAGATCATTCAATACAAACGGGTCCATGAAACTTCACTAAATTGGATAAATTAGATCTACGGTATGCCTTCTTGGGTGCAGAGTCAACATTTTTTAAAATATTGTTCACTAACAATGAGCTTCGACATGCTAAAATCCTAAAAAATAAATCACTCTTTGCTCCAAATCCAACTCATTTTATTTGACACAGGTTTTTAACATAAACAAAGTCAATGTGAATGATACACCAGAAGTGAAGGAAAACTGAACGATACAGTAATCAAACATTGGATTGCCAAATAACTCTCTGGATAAAAATTGTTCAGACAGATCTTCGATGTCTACCATAATGAACATCTCAAGTTTGCTGCCGTGTTAAAACTCATTTCGTTTCGTATCCACTTGGGTACAAAAAGCCATTTCCATACACATCTTTCAGAGTTTTTTTTTTAACTTTTTTGTTACAAGTTTTTATTCTTTTCTCTCAAACTCAAAGACAAAGTGACAAAAAAAAGAGAACCAACTTAGTCTTAGATTCTTGATCTAGAATATAATTTGTTAACATTTGATATTAAAATAATCTTCATATCCAATGCCAAACTTTCAAAGATCCTGAAGATCATGAAGATTTAACCTCTAAATTTTCAAAATAAATTGTCATGTAAGACCTACATGTATTTGACAAATCTGCAAATACCCTGAATACAGCTGCACGAGTTCAATTAGGGGTTGTAATACATAAACATGATAAAGTAACTATGCTCAATTCAACATGGTCAAGTCAGATTCCGACTCCAGGGCGGTCAGGCGGTAGCACCGTCCATTAATATTTTGGCAATTTCCCGAAAATAAGCAGCATTAAACCAACAGAAATCATAGCACATATGTTTAGGAGCCAAATTATCTTCTTTCTCAGCTTGCAAACAGTCGCAAAATTTCATCTCATCATGCTCACAGACACAGGCAAAGCAAAGAAACTCATATAAAAATGGCCGAGGGCGAAGCTTTCCTTCCAATTCATTGGACATTGGGATTGGCAATGCATTGTCATCGTCATCGACATTGAATTTGTGAATGTGAATTGTGATCAACTTCACAAATGTCTACCGTGTCTCTACATACCCACAACATTAAACATTAAAATTCCCTTCCCATTCCAATAATAATTGTAAATTATTCTGTAAAACCTGTGCAGATTTTATCTATATACTTACTTTTCGAAGGCGAGTCTTGCAGGAAGAAGAACTTTGCTTGTAAATGTACCGTGTTGAACGGATGATTCAATATTGACGCTGCGTCGTTTGTGTATGTTATATATGGTGCCTGGTGTTGGCTTGGGATTGGTCCTTCAGTATCACATGCTCTATTTTACACATTTTCATTGGGTAGTAAAGATAGGATGTGTAACTATGGCATATGACGTCATTTGGTTGATGGCGCAACAATGAAATGACTAGCCATTTCCCAGTTTTCGGTAACACCATGTGGGAGCCTCTTTTTGTTGTCTCAAAATTATGCAATAATTCTAGAATGATCATTTAGGCCTATACCTGGTTTAGTGAAAGAATGGATTTCATAACAATAGTTGTACACGGGCATAATCCGTGAACACCCCAGATTTCTGATTTCAGATTGGTTTAAAAGAGTGAATAGGCCTACTGCAGTTTAACTTTTATTCCTTTTTTTTTCCAAAGGGATAGATATTGGTGATAGGCCTATCCGATATTAGGCTCACGTACCTGACATGGGGCATGGGGAAAACGTATAGTGCCAGAATTCTCCTTATAAATAGTTCTATAAAACTCAAAGCAAGTTTAAATTTGTCTCGATCAGGACCTGTGAAAAGATAAACCCTGATAATAGGCCAAGGAGGCAGGTACCATGCAGGCAAGCATATAGCTCCTCGATCGTTTTAGTCGGCTCATATATTTTAAATTTTAAACTGTATAGGCCCCTATACCTCGTCAGTGTCGGCGGAACCAGGGGGGGGGGGGCGGGTGTCAGCTGCTAGCTGGCAATTTTTTTTCCAAAATCAAGATATGCCTGCAGCTCCCGCTATATGCTAGATGAATGCCGACTCTTTATCCGTTGTGCTTTTGATTAAAACCATTTAAAACAAGAAAAAAATATGATCAGTCTGTCTATACGTGTTTATTCCACCGTTCATGACCGCAATGTTCGAAAGCATCATAGTTGCCTACTAAACTATAGAAGATATGCCCCTCGTATCGATTCACTCGATCTGCACGCTGCTTTCTGCTACTCATTTTAATATTGCAACATCCCTCCCCTCGACGGTTCATATAATTGTTTTGCTGAATTGACACTATGTATCCGGGCCGGGGCCGGGGGGGGGGGGGGGATCTCTCTCTCCCTCGGTCTTCTCTTCTCTCGTTCCTACTTCTCGCCGATGATAATCCCCGTATGATGGCCCCGGTCCCCTTTACTCTCTCTTTCTATATAGCTCAGGCTGGATATTTATGGGTTGTTTTTTTTTATCTGAGTAGCTGTTTTTTTTTTAAGTGCTTCATATAGGCATATTAGGCATTTTGTCACTTTAAAAAAAAAGTTTTACTTGTGAAATCAATTATTTTTCTTTTCTCTATAAGTCGAACTTGTAGGCTACTTACATGAAATCAATATACTCATCGGAGCTCGACCTTCCGGGATCTGCGCCTTTTTATCATTATTAAAATTCACTTCCGTCTCACATCTCCTTGGCCACCACTTCGCCCCCCCCCCCCCCCCCCGGACCCCGGCCTCTTCAGTTGTCTCTCTCTCTCTCTCTCTTCACCGTTCTTCTCTCTCTTTTTTTAAATTCATCTGATAAGCCTTTAGCTGGTTTACAGTCCTTTTCAGGACTAACCACATGGTGAACCGTAAACTAGCTTCTCCACGTTAGATCAGTACCACACCATGCAAACCTCTATACTTCAAAGATCATCCAAGCCTTTAGCTGTTGCTTGGTTTTCAAGCTAGTGCCATTAAGTTAGTCAGAATATTTGTCACATTACTAAAAAGGTTTTGCTTATATGCCGAATTAATATTTCTTCTTTTTTTTTTGGTTGTTTTTCCAATTAGTCTTTCAATACTTGTTCGTAATTAATGTAGGCCTACTTATACATGAAATCAATAATTATGTAGTACTATAGTAATAACCGCATTTATAATTAACGTCTCCGATGAGCTCAAGATCTGAGCCTCTTTATCATTCACTTATTAACCTAATTTTCACTTCCTCTTATATCCACTAGCTTCCCCCCCCCCCCCCAGTCCCCGGCAGCTACCCCTCTTTCAGGGGTCTCTATACCCCTCTTTCTTTTCACGGTCCTCTCTATAGCTCTGTATAGCCTCTTTTTGGTTTTTCATCTGATAATAAGCCTTAATGTAGCCGTTGTCTTTCAAAACTTGCTTGTAACATACTTACATTAAATTAATTTAGGTGTAACTACATGTACATGTAGTAATAATTAAGGACTCATAGAAGTTCTGAGCCTTATTATTATTATTATTTATTATTATTATTATTATTATTATTATTATTATTATTATTATTATTATTATTATTATTATTATTATTATTATTATTATTATTATTATTATTATTATTATTATTATTATTATTATTATTATTATTATTATTATTATTATTATTATTATATAATAATAATAATAATATATCATTCAGGGGCGGATCAAGGATTTGGGATGGGGGGCACACATGCAGGATTGTCAACATTGGGAAAACTGCTTGGAGGGAGATCCGTAGTCTCTGGTCCTGCCAGCCCTCCAAAACTCGCTCATTTGGGGGGGGGGGGGGGGGGGGTGACGACCCAAACAAATTCGCCAGTAAGGTTTTCCGTTCTAAAAGTACTTTTCTTTCGGGGGGGGGAGCACGGGCCGGGTTTCGTTATTAACCTATAATGTTCACTTCCTCTCAAAATCAAATCCACTAATTTGCCCCCGCCCCCTCTCTCCCTCAGCTCTCTCTTTGAATACTGTTAAAAAAATTACTATTCATACAGAGCATTTCCCTGAAAGGTAACTCAAATGGGCAGATATCATACGTATATCAGCAATTAAATTCATATCATCTGAAAGTTTGATTTACATGTATATGCTTTCAAATGATAACATTTAGATGTCCAGGGTGATCCATCACTGAGCACTATTATTTTGAACATATAAAATGTGGTGCAAACTTTCCGAGTTTGTACACTTTCTTGCGGATACATCAGGCACGATGTGATCGATTTTCGTAATGTATTCAGATTTATACACATTTGTTTAGTGACATATTATTATTCTTTTCTTCTCCAATAGTCAGAATGTAAATTGCATGTATTAGGCGCTGTTAGGTCGGACAAATATTTTGGCATGCCCAACCTAGCAATACTGCATACCTGCCAACCTTTGAGGACCAAAAAGAGTAATATTTATTTGTGGGGGGAGGGGGGACATAATGTGCGCAAAGCGCACATGACGAGCGCAAAGCGCGAAGTCCCTTCTGGCCGGGGTCCAGGGCCCGCCTTAGGGCCCGGGAAGCTCTGGAGTTCTAGATGCTCCCAGATGCAATCACAGCCTTATTTTTAAACCATTTACCATGTTTTTGAACCCTAATATTACAAAAATAATTATTTTTTTTTGGTTAGATATGAAAAAGCTAGATTCTAGAATGGTAGGGAAAATTACTTTATCTCAATTTTATAACATTCCAGGAATTCCCTGATCGCATGTAGTCAACCACAGCTAAATTCAAACACCCCAAGATAAAGTTAAAGAGTAGAAAACAAACCACAAAAGCCTGGACTGGTCATTAAGAACGATTCACGATGTCCACGCAATATACCCACCAAACTACCAATAATCTAGGCCGCTGGTGATGGGGAAGAATGTCTCCCATTCCTGCTGGAAAGTGAATTCCAGCAGGGATTTTTCAACAGAATATTTCAACACATTAGCGAACAAGTTAGACATTCTCTCTCACCTGAATCATGAAAAATAGCGATGATATTCCATTTGGACTCATTTGTGAAATTTATAATCAGTTATAATCAGGACAAATGACGGTTATTAGGGGCTGTGATTTCCCTATCTCGCGATAGCACAATCGTGCACTGCCATCACGCATTACATGGACTCACTGCACAGTATGTTATCTTGTCAATGTACACTGTTTGTTCTCACACCGTTGCTTCGTATACATTGTACATGTAAGCATAAACAGTGCACATAGACAAGATAAGGTAGTTATAGGGTATCTACGTAGTATAAGTTCGCACAACCATACATTATTCAGAAAATCGTAATTTTGTGATACAAAATCGTAAGGAGTAATATACAATAAAAAATCGTAATAATTACGCCCAAATCGTAAGAGTTGGCAGGTATGAATTACTGAATGACATGTATGCAATCTGCATTTGATCTGACTAATAGGTGGATGTGTTCAATACTCGTTTGACAAAGTAGTATAAGCATTAAATTTGAAGTCATTATACGAAAATGGCCTATTCGTCAAACGATTTTCATCACGGCTGAATAATATTTCTACCTGTTTCATTCTTTTATTCTCCTTGTCTCACTCACGCATCTACTGACTGATAATGCATAATTAACAGCAAACACACAAGAATGAAAGGAATATATTCTGACATAGATTCTATGAAGAGAAGGGTAATATTGGAGCGCCTTGAGCACCATTCAATTGGTGGATACGAGCGCTATATAAATACCCAATATTATTATTATTATTATTATGAGAAAAAGAGTAACTTCAAAAAGAACATTCTGAAATTTGCTCCTATAAATATTGAATATATATTGGAAGGACATGAAATGCTTTTGTTATGGAAAGCCCATGCACTGGTCATCTTGAAACATAGGACATACATGAACAATCTCTTCACAATGTATATCTTCACTGGCCAATTACGAAAGGAAAAAAGAAGACGGGAACAATAATATTTTTTATTTTCTGCATACCATCATGAATACAAGAAATCTATCAAATCTCCACCCCCTTCCCAATTCAATAAAATGACACTAAAATTTGAGGTATATTGCTTTGATTAACCATGCCTAGCAGACACTCCTTCATTAACATACCTTAAAGACAGGTGGGCACAGTGGAGTATCTAGGGGAGAGGCAGGGGGCAAATGCCCCGGGCAGCACTTGGAGGGGGTGCAAACATGTTTTTTTTTAAAGAAAGGAAAAAAGAAAAAAAGAAATTAAAAAAGGAGAAAAAGAAGAAAATTCATAATCCTTATCATGCGCACCCCATTCCACAGGGTAAATACATTAGAAACACAGTTTTTTAGGGTAGGAAATTGCTTTGCTCCCGTGCATGATTATTTTCTTTCAGGATCTTGTAATTTTGCGCCCCCAGTATTATAGGCAGTATATATAGTGCTTAAATAGCTTAAAGGGTTCAAAATTTGAACAATAAAGATGTAATTGTCGTTGCTTTCCTCGCTATCATGTAAGTTTCATCTAACTCTTGCTAAATATTCCACCCGATATAGGATAAAGTCTATGAAACAGCATTTGCAATGGTTCAGCATTTGAAAGAAATCTCAATTTTCGGTCGCCGTGCTGAATTTCTCAAATATTTCTCAAGGGTACGGTTAATTTTGCTCTCAATTTTAGAAGTGAGTGAAAAGAAAACCTTTTATCTATTTACAAAATTCGAACTTCTCTACCGCTGAATTGCAGTGGTCAATTGCAATATTTCCTGGGTAAGATGCACAAGAAATTGTGTTTTTTAAAGAATTAAAAGTGGAAAAATTTGCCACTCGGTTACTTTGCTCCCTCGCTTGTACAAGCAATATATAACGTAGATAATTCATTGTTTGCCCCTGGCGCCATAATCCCTCGATATACGCCACTGGGTGGGCAGATGTATATTGGTTAATTTTCAGAATCCTACAGTTTTTCATCATAAAAAAACTGGGAATTAACTGACCTTGGCACAATTTTATGATTTAAAACCAACATGCATTAAAAAAAAAAAACCACTCGGTGTCACGCTATAGAAGTCTAAGGTGAAATGGACAAATTGAAAGTACTACATGTACATCTCTATAATAGCCATTTGTTTTCAAGCTGGCACAACCAAAAATAATAATAATTAATAATAATAATAATAATAATAATAATAATAATAATAATAATAATAATAATAATAATAATAATAATAATAATAATAATAATAATAATAATAATAATAATAATAATAATAATAATAATAATAATAATAATAATAATAATAATAATAATAATAATAATAATAATAATAATAATTATAATAATAATAATAACAAAAATAATAACAATGATGATAATAATATGATTAATAATAATAAAAAAGAAAGGATATTTTGAAAAAAAACGTAATATCTACATTTAAGGGGTTGTCCATGAATATTTGTTGATTATATATGTTAGATATTGATACACTGTTTTTTTCCAAAGGTTCATGATTCAGAAGGTATCCTTAATCCAACGGTTCGTAACTCCGAAGGTTCATAATTCTGAAAATAGAAAAGGGTTCATAATTCTGAAAATGAAATTGGGTTCGTAATTCAGAAAATGAGTTTGTAATTCTGAACATAAAATATAATTCTGAAAATAAAAGGGGTTCATATTTTCGAAGTTTCGTAATTTCGAAAAGTTAGGTAGGGCTCTATTGCATTTTCTGAATTACAACACTTCAGAATTATAAACCCTATTTCATTTTTTGGAATCACAAACCCTTTTTCATTTTCAGAATGACGAACCATATTTCATTTTCAAAATAACGAACATTTGAAGAAAAGCATTAGATGTTCGGAATAATGAACCTTATTTCATTTTCGGAATTATGGAATTGTAAAATTGTAAATTTGTATTTCGTAATTACGAACCATCAGAAAAAAAGAGTATCCTCCCCCCCCCCGGCCCTCGTTAAATCAGCGTAACATTCCCTAAAAATAATGCACAAATATGTATCTCAAAGAGATTATAACATACTAAAATATACCAAGAAATCATTCATAAATAATAGATCATAAGAATAAATACATCAAGAAAACCTTTCCTATGTCAAACACGTCTATGTTGATCATATTCATATCCATTGTGAATTTTTCTAGTAAGATTTGCACTTTTTGAGAAATCAAGGCCATAAAATCTGTACGTATTAGTAATCCAATTCAGAAAACAACAATCATGACGAAACACTGTGCATCACACCTGCTATTCCATAACCAATCTGACAGCATTATGAATTATTGGCGACAATTGGAAGCTAAGTACAGACGGTGTAACAGAAGGACAGGTGTAATGCATAATAATAATCTTGTATTCTAAACCAATTTCACGACCTTGATTTGCCATAAAGTGAAAAATTGAATGGAAAAATCAAAGCAATACTGTCTTGATGAATATGTTTACAAGAGATACCATACAACTTACTTCAAATTAACTCTACACTCTTTGACTTTACACAATTCAGCATGGTCTCAGTTGTATATTTTGTGTTAGAGTGCAAAATATGTTTTCTTTTAAATCTAGTTTTTCAGATCTATATCTCCTCTAATTAATATGGTAAACATTTTCTACATAATATGTTTTCCCCATGGTCATCATAATCCTTTTTGGTTATCCAGAATGACTTGAAAGTTGGAAGAGATGTAACGACTGACCCTCCTACCCAAGCTGCATGTTGCCGGAATGATGGCGCTATCACACGTACCTATGGATAAAAAGAATGTTGAAAGTTTAACAATCAAAACATTTACAATTAGAGTGAATTAAAGGGATTGAAATGTTAATCTATGTGAAGACTGTTGTTTAAACATTACTCAGTTTCATGATGTTCTAGTATGATGGAAGTAAAGTGAACATCTGGTTATGGATTTCAGTCCACAGTAACTTCCATTAGAATGACATATCTCTTTGACATATGATTTTTAAAAATAATGTAGCAAATGAAAAGTAAGTTAAAAGGGCACATTCATGAGGAAAAAAAAGCTGCTTTTAAAAAAATAAGAGAAATAGATCAGTGACAGTTTGAGAAAAATCTGACAAAGAATAAGAGAGTTATGCATTTTTGAAATTCTATGGAAATCTCAAATTGGCAACTCTGGGTCATGTGACTGTGATATCCTGTGATGTCATGGATTCACTACTCTACATTTGTTTTTATACACAAAAATGACCTCAAATATCCTTTTTTCTCCAAATAGTAAAGGAATTGAGTTAGTTTAAACAAGAGGACATGACAAAACAGGCATCCTTAATAATGCCTCGAGCATAGGAATAAGGAAGATGTTATACACAAAAAATGAAATTTAATAAAATTTAATAATTTTTTAAATACAAATATCATTGGGGGGGTCAATTTCCGGGGGGGGGGGGGGTACTCACATATATTGGGTATACGGGGACGTGCCGCTGGGAAGGGTGACTTTTTGAAGAAAGATCCTTAGACATGGGTCCCCTTTTCATTAAAAAGATCCTTAGACATGGGTCCCATTTTCCCCAAAAAAATCCTTAGATATGGGTCCCATTTTCCCCCAAAAAATGTTGTCCCTACCCCCCCCCCCCCCCCCCCCCCCCCCGAGCGACTTTTTGAGAAGCTGGCGAGACCCCCCCAAAAAATACGGGTCTTCCTTTTTCACAAAAAATCCTTAGACATGGGTGCCTATTTACAGCAAAAGGACCCTTGGATGTGGGTATGGGTCTGGAGTTCTCAGCCGCACACCCCCGTCCAATTATAATCTGAGTACCCCCCCCCCCCCCCCCCCCCCCCCCCCCCCCCCGGGGTCAATTTAATGAAAGAATATGTCTGTTTATTACAAGATGATACAAAAACATATTACCCTCACTATACTTCGAGCACAGGAATAAAAAAGTTTTTTGAAGAAAATGTAAAATAATGACATTTCATGTACAAACCCAAATTGGAAAGTAGTGAATCCATGACATCACAGGATATCACAGTCACATGACCAGGAGTTGCCAATTTGAGATTTTCCATTATTCCATAGCTCTCCATAGCTCATAACTCTCTTATTCTTTGTCGGATTTTTCTCAAACTTTCACTGATCTATTTCTCTAATTGTTGTGCATTTATTTAAAAAGCAACTTTTTTGTCATGAATGTGTCCCTTTAAATTATTCTTCTTTTCACTATTAAAAACAGTGTAAGTCACAAGGCTATCTACATGTAAAATAATTTTATTTTTTTACACCTGTACTTAGTGGAGGACATAAATGTACATTTCCAAATAAAAAGCTGTCATGTGACTTGTTTAAAACGCCTTTAGTTTTGCAATCACAATACTGCATGAAAAGTTGTGACCTTGACAAACTTCTGTCTAAATTCATTTCCTGTACATCAATGTCTATTATTACTTTGCTTAGACTCTCGCATGCAAAATACACACATAATTTGTCTATACTTTTATCTTCATTTTCACCTTAAGATGGTGTTCGGTCTTAGATAAACAAATATAGGTATTTCAACTGGATAAACATGGTTTATGAACAAAGCTCAATATATGGTTTCAAATGGAAGATATGGTTGCAGATTAGAATTGATCCTGATGAAACAATTTTATTGTAATTTCAATATCAGAATACATGTAGTTAATTTCATTATATCACCCA
This sequence comes from Heliocidaris erythrogramma, assembly GCA_025617745.1. NCBI lineage: Eukaryota > Metazoa > Echinodermata > Echinoidea > Camarodonta > Echinometridae > Heliocidaris > Heliocidaris erythrogramma. The sequence continues at coordinate 8,350,793 of CM046860.1, read as the reverse complement.
GGGGCGGTATTCTGAAAACTGTGTTATCTTTTGTGTTAGTAAAGCGATGTTAATTGTCATAACAAATCAAAATCAGGACAAGTCATTGGTTAATGATTGCGCAAAGATGGCTGTGCCCGCGTAAAGTTAACAGAGACATCTGCGCAAGCACCAATGATTAGTGTTTATTGCGCGCAATTTCAATTTGTTATGACAATTAAAACAATTTTCCTTAAACACAAAAGATAACACAGTTTTCATAATATCGACCCAGGGATAATACTTACCCCACATGTGAGATAATCTGGTGTCTCTACTTCTAATTCAAGCTTCTCCTTAATCCCAGGGAAGAGAGTGTTGCCACCACAGAGCATTATATTACGGAAATAGGTCGGTTCATAGTCTTGTTCTTCATCAGTCAGGTATATGCTACGTGGGATCGCCTTGTGGAAACCTGTAATGTTCATATAAAGAATCGCACAAATATAACTTGTTTCGTGAGAGTGGAACATTGAGGAACAATATCTATGAGCCCTTTCACACTCACTTCGTTAGAGCGTTCTAACTTAGAACCGTTCCTCAGGAACGGTTCCCAGGTGAGTCTGAATGCTCAAATGGTCCAGGAAGCGTTCTTCTGGAGCGCTCCAGAAGACCACCTCGCGAGGTGGTCTTGAGGAACGATTCTTAGTTAGACCGCTCCAACGTGCAGTGTGAAAGTGAAAGCGAGCCTAAAGCATACTTCAACCGGAAGTGAGTGTGTGTGTTCCACGGGAAATCTCGTGTGATTTTCCCTGATTGTCCTATAAGTGCAGGTCACTGCAGGCCATCGATAGAAAGAAAACACAAGGAAAGATAGAAGAGGAAATGATAGAAGATAGAAAGGGAAAATGATAGAAACGGAAAATGATAGAATGACTAAAAATAAAGAAAGACAAAAGGAAACAGATAAAGATAGAAAGAGAAAACAATAGAATGATGAAAACAAGGAAAGATAGAAAGATAAAATGACAGAATGATAAAAACAAAGGAAAACAAGGAAAGATAGAAGAGAAAATAAAAACAAAGAAAAACAAAAGAAAACAATGAGACATAGAAAGATAAAACTTGGAGCGGTCCAGCAGGGAGTGTGAAAGGCCTCTATGATGTCAATGTCTTGAAAGTTCTATGCTACAGGGCATTGGAAAAGTATAAAAATCAAAATAAAACTTGAGCAAGAAAGAAACACTGTAGTAGAGTACATAGAAAACAATCCTAAAAGTATTTTGACACGACAGTTTGGATCCAATAGGATTTTGGACTTACTTTAATTAAGCTACCTTAAGAAAATAATGATGAAATACCAGTAACTTCAATCAATCACAGTGACACTGAAATAACTTGTTCCCATGATACCTTGTGTCATTTTAAAAGTTGCACATTTAGCTCCAAAATTCTATTATACAAAGGGATAATTTTGTGAAGAAAAACAGGGGTACTACAATGTTTTTTTGTTTGCTTGTTGTTGTTGTTTTGTTTTTTGTTTTTTGGGGGGAGATATAATTTGTTAAATTTGGGTTCACACTGAAGTTTGGAGAGAAATATTTCTTTCAGACTCCAAATGTCCAGCTTTCTTGTGGAGTACTTACCCAGATAATCACCTTTGGGGTAGAAGACATATTCTGCAAGCTTTTGTCCAATCTTTTCCAGTTTTTCACAGCCTGGATTGCAAGTTCTATCCTTGCCTTGGAAGTGTCCATGATGGAGCTTAAATTGTTCAGCCTCCTCATCATTACTTTCTTTTCCCATCTCACTTTTAATCAGGTCTCTTGTATACCAAGTTACATCCCTTCCTCCATAACCTAGATGAACAAGGCCATATGGCGGCCTGTGTCCATCATGTACTGTAGAAACGTTTGATGACATATAACTTGAAGACAACACAATACCTGATGACAGACCAACAGAATGGAGTGCCATTAAAGGTTCACTTGCTAAGTAGAATGCAGGCACATCCAAGCTTTCAAATACTAACTCCACTATTTTCTGACGACATCTACGTTCAAGTCCAGGTTTTTCGATCAATAGTAAAGGATGACAGCTTTTTGTCTTGTTCTTGGTCCCAAGTGCATGCTTGATTATGTTCTCAAAGTTATCCCAGTCACTGATAGTGCTGTCTGCTATCACTGAATGAGGTGAAAGATCAACCCCACTGTCAGAGACTTTCATTGCTTCCTGGGAATGAAATATATGATCTGGTGAGGTTTTCTCAAATTCACCAAACCCAACTTTGGTCAACAAATTTCCCACATCCAGAATTACAGGCTTGTCCATTGATGAACCTTCCATATTCTCAACCATGTCAACTGAGCTTTCCCTGATCCAAATCACATTCTGAAAGGCAAACATATAAGTATAGATCTACAAATTACAATTCAAACTTTTATACAAGAAATACATTGTAATCTCCAGATCCCTCTATACACATGATACAATGTACATGCTTATCAAAATATTCAAAGAGAAAAATATTCTAATCTACGTCTACAGTGTAGCCAGGCCTACATTGTGTAGGTCATTATTTTCGGGGTCCGCTCGCTAGTCAGTGGTCCTTATGACTAGCGAGGCCAAATACTAAATAGTTAGGAGCGAACAAGCGATTTGTACAAATAAGAGTGAAAAATTATCCTTGCTATGAGTATGACAAGTATGAGTATAACTTACTGTCTCCTTGGTGAGGCTGCCATAATATATTCACACACTACTTCCTTGGTCCCCTTGCACAAAACAAAGCTCAATGTCTCAATTAGAATTTTAGAAATAAAAGAGGTAATCTCTGCATTCTAACAGTAACACTAACACTGATGGGGGGGCCTAAAGCTACGCACATTGTTTTGTATGTGGAGCGCGTATTCTCCCATAGACAACGCGTATTTAAACATAAGTTGTACTTGTAATGCATCAAGTTAGGTGCATGAGTAGATCCACTCACACTTACGCGAGGTTATCATGGTTATTGTAGATCTAACTTAGTCTTAACTTAATGAAGTTAACATTAAATCAATCAGGATCAATCCCACTCACTCATTAAACTTGAACTTGAAGTTGAACTTAGTTCAATAGTTGAACTTGACAAATGACTTGAACAGTTGTGAGTTGAAGTTGAACTACTTGAGTCTTGACAAACTTGAACTTAATACTTACTTGTCTTAAGTTGAAAGTTGAATTTCATGAATTTGAACTTGATTGAAATTGAAAAGTCACTCATAGGCCTAATAGATCTAACAATGACTCAGCAAGCACATTTAGCTCATCTTCACGAAACAGGAGTAAGGAACTGATGGTAGACTTAACGTTAGATTAAGGTTGAAAACATGACGATTGTGACATCTTCTAATAAGTGTTAGAATTCTGCCTTGCTAAGGTACATGTAGCATGCAAAAGAGTAATAAAAACAATACACGAAGCGCAGTACATGGGATATACGCTATAGATTTCTCATCGATCTGCAGGGCGTCCTCTACGTCTGACATCAACTATTTTCGATTGTTTGAGCTAGCTAGCTATCGCTAGTAGATTATCCGCCTTCAGCTTCGCGAAAGAACCAACGTAAACAGGCCTTGATTTGAGCTTTTTGCTACCGTAATTTTATTTAAGGAAGTAAGTTTCTGATATAAATTCCAATTTTGTATTAACGAATCTTTTTTTTATCATTTGCTCGTTGTGTTAACTTGGTTGTTCCTCCTGGTGTCTGCGTGTTGTTGAAATTTGTTTGTGTGACGTTTTTTTCACTCTTCGAACGTCTATCTAACGTAACGACTTACGAGTAACGTATGCCATTGAGTGATCCTGTCTACTGATTGCAACATGAGCATCTGGAAAACCCCCTTTTCACATGTTTCTTTCAGATCCTCTTCTGCTGCATGCACTGAATGTACACAGAAAAAAATCCGTCTGTTACGAGTTTTAGGCTATATATCGTGGTTCAGCCTTCTTAGGTTTAGCCTTGCCCTTAGCCTTACTCCCTTAGGAAACCACGGCACTTGTCAGTGCTTGATCAAAGTTGAATTGAAGTTGAACTTCTTGTTCGTTAGCCAGCACTCAGAAAATGTCATTTTATTTTAATATGATTGAATATTAGCTAGCTCAAGAAAATTGCAAGATAATTCAATTCAAGACTTCACTTCAGTTTCATCAAAGTAAGTATTTCAGACAATTCTATCAAAAAAATTGTTAATGTATATTCTTACTTGGCTAGTAAAAGTAGTAGTAATCACAAAAAATCTTACACATGGGTATTTCAAGATCGATTTAGATGCTCAGGGCTAGCTCGGCCTCACTTTTCCGCAAGTGCTGAGGTAGCCTGACCCTGGCCCGGCTAGTCTTCCTCCTTCCTAATCCTATGAATGAGCTTGTAAATATTTGTAAATAATTTTTATTATGATAAATAATGTAAATAGCTCTCGAATGGACCGAAACTGCGGTCAGAACACACACACAAATATAGTTTGCAAGAATCTTCAGTCAAATTCAATTCAATTCAATTCAATTCTCATTTATTTCATTTTCAATAAAAAAGTACATTCAAAACAAATACAAAATATTTCATAATCGAAATTAGAAAATGAAATGGGGAACTACATAAATAAAGCCCTTGGGCCTTGTATGATGGGGGGACCTAAAGCTACGCACTTTGTTTTCAGCAGCTAAAAGGTCACAGAAATCACTGGCTTGTCACCAATTTCATTCCATATCCTGATTCTGGATATTCTAAAGTTGATTTGTGGAGAAAATTACGATGGGTGAATGTCAATAATGCACGTTTTCAGGTCGATATCAATGCCGATGTCAAATTTTTTTCTTAAAAATGAAGGGGTCCTAAAGCTACGCGCATGCAATAAATGAATGCAAATTGATATTGAAATTGACTGTGTGTATCGCGTGTGTGTTTTAGCCTGATTTGAACGCGTTGCATTGCGCGTGTATGTGATTTGTATGGTGCGTAGCTTTAGGACCCGCGTAGCTTTAGGACCCCCGACCATACAAGCATAGGAGACAGACGTAGACTTAATCTGAAGAAGAAGAAGAAGAAAATAAAGTGCAGAGTGAGAGACTATCTGACTATGAGCATGTATGGGAAGTTGTCATGTCTGGATTTAAGCATCTCCTCTCCTGATTTATCCAATAACTGTTCATGGGAAGTACTAATAGATGACACGCTCGGAATCGATCTTTTTCCTATATCTATAGTAATGGATAGATCAAATAAAATATACATGTATCAAGGATCGATATTGGGAATGTATCTAATGAAGAGTCGTGGTCATTCAAAAATATGGATTGGGTTAAATTTGCAAAAAGGAGTGAAGAAATTATTAAAGATGTAGCATTTACTGATACTAAAGATATATGGCAGGGGGCCCTAAAGCTACAGGGGGCCCTAAAACTACGCAGCACTTTTAATATGCGTTGTCTATGGGAGAATACGCGCTCCACATACAAAACAAAGTGCGTAGCTTTAGGTCCCCCCATCATACATGTATGCATATATATATTTCATGAAATCTTTATCAAATGTAAAAAAAACTATTCCTACTAAACTAGGTAAGAAAAAGCATGATCCTATTCCATGATGGACTAAGGACTGCACAAAATTGATTAAAGAGAGAAACAGAGCTAGAAATAAACTAAAAATATGCATTTCAGTTGTCTCAGTTGAAAACTTGAATATTTCTAAAAAGGAAAGCTGAAGCACAAACGACGCTTCGCCAAGTGGAATGCAAGTACTGGCATAGCTTCTGTCTGAAACTAAATTGCTTTATACCAGAATCAAATACATGTATATGGACAATTATCGAACGCATGAATGGAATAAGAGCCAAAAAGAAATATGTCTATTCTAGTTGAAAAAGAAAAAGAAAGAAATTGTGATAAAGAAAAGACTGAAGCATTCTGTTCTTTTTTCCAATCAGTTAGCCAAAATGAAATCAGAAGTAACATCAAATTCCAAATATAGACCATTCTATTAAACGAGCAACAATGCATGAATCCGAACATGTATTGAATGAACCTTATCAGCTATTTGAACATGAAAAGGCACTTAACACTTGCAAAACCTCTACTCCAGGGAAGGATAAAATTCCTTATGAAGTATAGCATAACCTTCCAGAAGCAGTAACAGGAATTATGCTGAAAATCATGAATATGATGCGGGATTCGGGTAATATACCCCAGAATCTAAAATATTAGATGCTCGTTCCTATTTTGAAACAAAATAAGAACCTGAAATGTCTATATTCATATAGACCAATAGCACTTACTTCCTGTTTCATGAAAAATATTTGAGCTTATGATTAAAAACAGTGGTATGTTGAGAAAAATGATTCCCTGCTTTCATGAGTGGTTTTCGTAAAGGACGCAACTTTTCAGATAACATTGTTAATCTAGAGAATGCCATTCAAATAAGTATCAACAATGGAGAGTATATGTTAGCGCTGTTTTATATAGAGAAGACGTATGACCGTCTGTGCTGTGGATAAATGGCCTTATCTACAAACTATTACAATATGATATTACAGGGAAAATGCTTAATTTACTTTGTAAATATATAAAAGATAAAACTTTCCAGGTAAGAATAGGGAAAGTAGAGTCTGAAACATGAAATGTATAATGGGCTACCGCAAGGGAGTGTGTTAAGTCCCATATTATTTAACATAATGGCAAGTGATATACCTACAGAACAGTCAATAGCCACATCCATTTACGCAGATGACTGTGCCATATGGCTTACTGGTAACAACTTAGAATCAATATCCAAATTGCAAAATTATGTTAACCTTGAGTGATTGGTTTGTAAAGTCGACGCCAGTCTTATTCACAAAGAGATCTAAAATAACATCCTATACTCAAATTGGGAAATGATAACCTTACTTTTCAACCTTTAAAACGATTTCTAGGAGTGATTTTAAACCATAGACTCACATGGCATCTTCATATTGAAGATATAGTGACCAGGTGCAAAAGAAAACTTAATATTCTGCGTAGTTTGACCGGTATTTCATGGGGAAGCTCCTAAAATCTCTCCTCATGTTGTATAGAGCTTTGATAAGGTCTCTAATTGATTATGGTTGTGAGGCGTACGAAGGTGCATCTCCTACCATCAAAGAACAGCTTGACTCTATCCAATACCAAGGTCGAAGGATATATGCAGGTGCCCTTCCTTTTACTTCTTTAGCTGCACTGCGAGTTGAATTTGGCAAAATGCCACTCGAACTAAGAAGACAAATGTTATCAAATAATTTTAGACAAAAGATCGAAATGCATAAAAATCACCCAGTTGCACTAGATGTTAACCATGTTGGCAATTTGAACTATCGAAACTCCACACAAACAATAAACCCTTTGCATGTCGAACAGAAAAGATATTGTATAATTCTATTGAATTATACAATGAAGATAATTTCCCACCATGGTTATTTAAACCACCAAATGTCTCAGTTGAACTTAGTAGAGATGTTAAGAAGTATGAAAATCAGGCCTTTCTATACCAAAGGAGCCTTGAGTTGATAAATACAAAATGATCGAATCAACTGCATGCTGGGTTTAAAATACCCAACATAGGCACATATATCTGCTTCATCTTATGTACCTGCATGGTCCTACCATCAATCAAAACGATTCACTGATCATACTTCATCCTTCAGAGCAGCATTGGCTGCAATAGCTCTTGCCCTGAGCTGGTTAGAAAATATCAATGTGTATGTTGGAGTGGTCATTTTTGTGCTTCACTCAGTGCTCTAGAAGCCATACAGAATCAGAAAGAAATCCCTTTTGTAACAGAAATATGAACATCAAGTACAAAGCGTAGCTACCAGGGTAAAGACATTAGTCTAGAATGGATCCCAAGTCATTGCGGTATATTCGGCAATGAAATTGCAGATTTTCATGCCAAATCAGCATTAGGAAAGAATATTGAAATATTCAATAAACTATCTCTGAATGAAGTTAAAAAAACATTGATAACTAGAAAATATTTACAGGAGTGGCAAAACAGATGGACTGATACCCGCTGTATGCTAAAACAGATACAACCTAGAATGAACTGCTTATATCAATGTAGCCTCAATAGACTTGGTGAAAGCATCCTCCACAGACTTCGCCTTGGTGTAGTTGGATGAAACATTGACCCAGGGGCAGATCCAGGATTGAGTATAAGAGGGGGCACACAAATGCAGGTTTGTCAAATTTTGGAAATGGTAGAACCCATATTTTTGGGGTCTCGCCAGCTTCTTGAAAAAAAAAATTTCGCCAGACCTTCAAAATTCGCTCGTGGGGGGGAGGGTTATGGGGGTCCGGTCTCCCTCTATAATTCCCTGACAAGCAAAAAAAAAAAAGGTCTTCATTCTAAAGGGGGGAGGGGGCACAATCGAGAAAATCGGATCGTCTACGGTCAAAATGCATACTTTTCTTCCAAAAAGGGGGGGGGGCACGGGCCGGAAGTGCCCCCCTGGATCCGCCAATGCATCGACCTGTTTCAATTAAATATTCACCCTACAGGTTATTGTGATACATGTGATGAAATAGAAACAGTCGGCCATTTCCTTATGGAATGCCCGCAATTTATAATTGAAAGAGCAGTGTTGCTCATAGAAACAAATACTTCAGAGCCAAGTGAACTGTTGGGACTCTTGAAAAGTACTAGCATAGACATACAAACAGCAATCATTCGCTTCGTCCTGAGAAGATGAAAGGTCCTATCTAATGCCAGTTTGGGGGGCCTAAGAATATGTAAATACAAATTGATGATATGATGAAATGCCTCTAAAAATTTTGGTTTTGTTTCGGATTTTTTTTTTTCTTCTTCTTCTTCTTCTTCTCCTCCATCGACTGACACGCTCTGTTTCCGGGGGAGAGGAGTAGGACTTTGCTCAGGTCTTACAGGGAAGGCTTGGGAAATCCAGTTCTCTGGGCTGCAAAGGAGCAAGACTGCCAGCAAAAAATTGCCTGAAATTTTTCTTGATCAAGATGATATTGATAAAGATCCTATTGAATAATCTGGCCGGAAATTGGATATTCTATCATCTTAAAAATAAAATGTAGAAGGTATTTTCTCAGAATTCTGCTCATTATATTGGTGTTAGAGTCGTGACCACCAGCAAAATTGAGGCACCCGCACATAGTGATTGTTCCGTGAGTGGCAGTAACAAACAAACAAACCTCACATATCATACATGTATGTGTGATCATGGTGATGAGCATGGACTGGTGAGTGGAGGTTGGGGCTGTGAATGCAGAGTACATGTAGCATCTGAGTACCGGTAATAATTAATGCTAACGTGGTTCACTTTCGAAAACAGTTCATGCTCGATTGCTGAGTGATATAACATTTTTAGGATTTGTTGGGATGATTTTTTGTGAGTTTTCACTGCATTTTATAGTAGGGTTTGCGTAGATAGAAAAATCTGTTTGGAGGAATTTTATAAACAACGTTTTTGACTTTTTTGACTTGAAGTTTAAGACAGACGGAAGCCTCCCGCAGTCACCGTGGTGTACAATGGTAGATAGATATTCTCTGCCTGCCTTAATCACTGTGCCTAGGCTATGGGCAAAACCAAGAAAAAAGGGTGAGGTACCTCACCCGAAAGCTTTACAACAAAATACAAGCCGGAAAGGGAAAAAAAGATACACAAAGGCATTACAGAATACCACGTGTTAATAATGTGCAACCTCCTATTTTCTGGTAATCATTTCAAACAGGTCTGCATTTACATGTAGGGTCTCACACAGTGTCAAATTAAAGCTTGATGGATGCTCACAATATAACATATTGTCTTATTTTGTATCTTCTCTTTCCTACAGGTTTTTCTAACTCTCTGAACAGACTATAGCAGCAATGCCATCATAGTGTTAACTTTTTCATCATGATCAAGGATTTCAGTCAGTTGTCCTGAACAGTACTAGTGAATGTTGAAGGCCTTATACTTTTGTTACCAGGAAAAGAAGGAAAGAGAATCAAGATGCATTCAAATGAGGATGCTATCCATGCATCTAGGAAAGCTGCTGCATCAGCTCTCACAGAAAGACATCGTGGAGAGTGGATGGGGGCAGGTGACCCTGAAAGCGCCTCTGTGTACCACCATATACGAAGCAGATCAATAGGACATGCTAAGCACAGGAGGAAGGTGATCTGTAACCTGACCACTCGTAGACTTCCCCATGTACTTGCAGAGAGAGAGGTAGAAGTTGGAGAAATTAATAAGATCTTTGCTTCAGAATGGATTTCAGATCACCAAGTTGTCATTGGAACCAAGTGCAATAGAGTGAGTACTATCTTCCTGGTTGCCTCAATAATATGACTAGGACTCTAGCTTGAACTTGAAGCGCTTGTGGATCTGGATGCTGATAAGATGAATAATAAAGGAATTCTTTGCCCTAAAAGATAGCACAAGCTTGCCATAATTGAAATGAACGACAGCTTATATTAAGAGGTTTTCAAGCCAGTTCACAAGACTGGGCATCAATGGTAAATACCCCCTCCCCAAACATTTATTTCTTTGATCCTCTCTTTTTATCTGTCTGTCTCTCACTATGCCAGTCTCTTGCTCACTTTCTCTCTCTGTTTCTCTCTCTGCTTCTCTCTCCATCCTTCCCCTATCTTTATCTCTTTGAGCACTTACTTCAACATTTAATGAAGTTCTACATCAGCCTCTGACCATGTTGACTTGTATCATTCTCCAGTTGATGGCCTTAGACTTGGATCTAAACCACCAAGTCTCCATTCCAATGCTTCGCAGTCTCCCTGGCAGAAAGCCAGATATATTGCCAACCAACAACAGTGGCATCCACAGCATAGCCATCAACCCTAGTGGTACCCTACTAGCAACAGGTGCAGACAACCCAAATAACATAGGCATCTACAGATTACCCACATTTGATCCTGTCTGTGTTGGGCAAGTAAGTTGATGATTATCCTTCTAAGCTCACATGTGCACTTTTAAGAGATTGTTTAGATGATATCTGGGGGGCATTTCATCAAGTGTCTTGTCAGTGATTTTTAACAACAAATTTGCTCTCAGCCAATCAGATGCAGGGATTTCAGTAGCTTATAACAGTTATAGCAACTTGTCGTTGATGACAAGTTTTATGAAACAGGGCCCTGAAAGACAATGTATTTTTCTCAACTTTCCGTTTCAACATGATTGTTTAATGTTAGTCAGGTAATCAGTGACCAGTTAAAATAAAGAGAACATGCAATCAAGATATTATTTGATTTAGTGGTAGGCTATCCACCTGATCAGTGGTATTCCCCATTGTTTCTTTTTCTTTTCTGTGCAAGAAAGTGATACAGTTTTATTAAGGTTTTTATGAAAATTGACCACAAACAATTGCTTTGGTTTACAATCAAATATGTAATGTTCCCATCGAATACGGTGAACTGAAGAGTGATTCTGTACAAAGTGTCCAGTATGACATATATGACATTTATCCGTATATTTAAATGATCTCTTCTTGATATGACCATACATGTAGGTGGTGATACCAGAAAGCACCATTATCCAGTGGTCATATCAAGAGATTCACTATTTTTGGATGAAATATGTAGAAAAAAGACATGTCCTACGGGACACATTGCACGGATTCACCCTGAACAGATCTTGACTTTTTCTGAAACATAGTTCTACCAAGGAGGCTCAAACAGATGGAGTCTCAACTAACGATAATTAATGCAAACACCTGGCAGATTATAAACGATGTACAATTGAATTAATAAACTGCCTTGATTCTTTGACATTCACGTCTGATCCCGCCAACTAACGATAATTAATGCAAACACATGGCAGATTATAAAGGATGTACAATTGAATTAATAAACTGCCTTGATTCTTTGACGTCGATGTCTGATGCCGCCAAAGTAAACAGGAAAGATTTGGAGATGTTTTGGCATTTGAATGTTTACGAGGCGCAGTTAAATTCATAAATCAACAAATCCAGAAAGTGAGTGTGCAGTTTTAATGTAAATAATTTCAATTTCATTCTGAAATTCCCCTACCTGAGGATGAGCAATTTTTTGAGATATAGCCTTAAAGTGTCACAAATGTATGCCTCTTTAAGGGCAATTTGAACACCTTTCCGCTTAATTCTGATTATTGAATTTCATATACATGTATTACTATCGTGAAAGATGGCTCTAGGATTTGATGACATAAATAGTACCCTGGGGTACCAAATAAAAATCGGCCATTTTTTTGAATTATTTAATTTTTTTTTAGGGCTGTACCCTGGGTTACCAAAAAGTGGGAAATTATTTTGGTGTGATTTTTTCAACATTCAATTGTGTCCCATGTTCTTGTAAAACATCCTATAAGTCATGTATTTTTCTCAAATTCATTGTTGTTGTGAGTAATTATTCTATTATTGATTTCTATTTCTTCGATTTGAGAGAGGGATTGGGCCAGCAGTGTCATAATAACACCATCAGCCTGCTCCTTGTCTCCCCCGTTACTCGCCTTCCTAAAAACCGCTACCATGTACACAGATCAGCGGCCTGCTGCCCTGCTCGTCCTCCAACTTCTGTATTGCACGATATCGTGCTCTTTCAACTTTCTCGGTCCTTGGAATCTTCCGTCTTTTACGTCCTTTCCCTTACAGTAAATTTCCGTATCCACCATTACCTTCCACCATTGTCTAAGTTTGAAAGTTTGACAGCTAAAATACAGTAACGATGAAGTGATGTTTTTTAGGAAGAAGTGAAATAAAATCAAGTTTGAGCCGCGGGAGCTAACGCTATAGCCACTGCGCTGCGCTTGAGCTTGTGAGGGCTGCATGCTAGCAGCTAGCTAGCTAGCGCGCGCGAGCAGCAGTACAGTGCATGCACACCATGCATAATAACACTGCACTGTTAACATGCATTGTGACTACGTAACTCTGGGGTTGTACTCGAGTGGACGTGAGATGGCGCTACACAACGTGGTACCCCGGGGTACAACGCTACACCGGGGTACCGCGTGGTGCATCATATATAGCAAACCAAAGTAGTGGGCACACGCCGCCAGTCAAGAAAGTGTCATCGCAGTTCTAGTATTTTTGGCACTAAATATGTTCGCCTGAACCTTGTTATATCATTCATGTGCACTTTTTTAAGTTACATTTGGGTCCGCGAAAACTAATATCATTATAGCAGAATATCCTCCATTGTATGTATCCATGGTTATGCAATAAAACAAAATTTGATTTGTTTCCTAGTTTGGAAGAATGTTTTCGGAGAGCGCATATTTGTCATATTTGTTGTGGCGGCATTGAAGCTCGCTTCAAAGGGAAGCTGTCTGTTATGACTCCATCTGTTTGAACCTTTTTTGTTCTACTGTGTCCTGCTTTTGATTTTACTAGTTGAGTTGCATGGGCTAGTTTGAATGATTTTTTGTATATGTTTGTTTGAGATGTAATGACCGTATTGGTACTGTGCCAAGTATCCGAGTTTGATCCAAGAATAAGACTGAAGATTATTATGATTTTTATTTTTTCCCCCCAGAATTGCCACAAGGATTGGATGTTCTCTGTAGTGTGGTTAGATGATCAATACTTGGTGGCAGGTAATATGAATTATATGCTTTTATAACATAATATCATGTGCAGTTTCCAGGACTTTCATGCATTGTACAGACTACAGAGTGTGTACATGTACATTGAAGCCGAATGATACATGGCTATTTAGAATAGCTTATAAACACATAGCAGGTATTTTGTTTTAGCTAGTTTGAATGTGTTTTAGGTGCTGTGCCTTGTATTAAGAATGGGAGTCAGTCAAGTCATGAGCAATTCACTCATGATAATACAGAATTCTAAAAAGTTTTAGGAAATTCTGTTACTTGATGCACAAGCTGTTATGAAACGTAAAGTAGACGTAAAGTAGGACAGCTTATGAACTCCATTTTTACCACATGCATACTCACACGAAAATACTGAATATGATACAGAGAACTTTCATTGATTGAGGTACGTGTAATTATAACATGTAGTTTAACCTTCTACCGCTAAATTTTAAGGTTGGTAGAAAGAAGCCTTAACCTTTTCAATCTATTTTTTCTTTTCAAATAAGGTTCAAAGGACTTTTGGAACTATCAACATGGTCCAGAAAGAACGCTCTAAAAGGTTGTCCAGAGCATTGTTTAAAAATATTGTTGTTGAAAGCCAGGAAAATCAGAAGTGAAAATAATACTTGGATGTGAAATTCTGAATCCTACCACAGGTCAGTAATCTCTCAATTTGCAATGTCTCACCGTTACAGGTTCAAGAGATTCTCAGATTTCTGTTTGGTCTGTTAGTCAAGATCTATGTGACCGGGTACAAGAGGTCAATGAAACAACTTCAGTGCCATCCTATGAATCCATCTCCCCAATCTTGCTACGCTCCAGTGAGAAGAGTGAGAAAGTGCGAGCTTTGGAGTACAGCCAACAAACCAAGGTAAGAGTATGATATTCTTTTATTATTTTTGCTTTAATTATTATGCAGAATAAATCAGGTTGATGAACTGTAGTTAACAAAATGAATCAGGGTACTGTAAATGCAGAAATATTCACGGTACATTAATTTTCGCGGATTTCGCACTATTTTTGGCGGGCGCGATTTCTAGAACACGCAAAAATATTAGCACGATTTCTTATGCTTGTTTTGAATGGACACTGCATTGTGCGCTTCATCTTGAATCCAATTAATTTTAGAGTGCGAGTGAGTCATTGTGCAGCGCGAATTCAAGAACCTGCGAATATGTTTTTGGGTCGCTCAACACGAAAATTTAATCACGCAAAAATAACAGCGTTTACAGTAATTTCCCGCTTTTCCTTTGAGTAAATTCCTGTGTTTGTTATGCATGCGTGCATTAATTGTTTTCTTCATATTCAAATTAGTTTCATGGAAGCACAGTTTACAGTCCTGTTGTAAAAGCAATCATAGCAGTTTCATGATGATGTGACAAAATGAATATTGTTTCTAATAAAGATTCTTGGACTGGCCATTTGCATTTTGTTCTTTCCAATTGTTTCAAACCATTCTTTAGGAATTAGCTTCATTGTCGGCCAATGGTTTTATTCACCTATGGGACTTGAGAAACTTTCGTAAGCTGCACACCAGACGCTTGCCATACTGCGAGGAGAATGTCTGTATCTCGCTCTCAGAAGACCACTCTCTGTATGCTGTAGGCTCCCAGTCTCATGTCACTTTCCTGGACTCCAGGAACGGTAGATGTGTGGCATCAGTTCATTCCAAGGAGAGGGGCAGTGGTATGTACATGTATCTGTCCTAGATCAGAACCTGGTTTTGTTAGGTTTTTTGTAACTTGTTGGATGGATCCCAGTTTTAATGATTAAGATATCAATCCACTTATCCAGATTTAGTAAATTACACTTGAAATATATACTACTTGATCAGGAAGATGATATCATTGGAAAATGTCAAATAGACCAGTTTGTAGTTGGCACATGTCAGAAATGATTCCAAATATCCACAGATATTTTAAACATGGAGAGGTCCAACTTTGTGCATTTTAGAATAATCAGTCTCAAAGTGATAGATGTGCCTCATGAATAGTTTTTGTTCCGCCTTTTGAAACGCATACTTCCACCTGGGTATCATAGAATGCACCATTGGTGCATAATTGAATAATGATTACATGACATTCATGAGCACATATGAAGTATTTGTGTCAGTTGGTTTTAGAATTTGTCACCGATGACCTTTATCTGCTCATGCTCAGATTGTATCTGAGAACTGGCTTATTGCTTTCCAATAGTTACCAAATCGATGAAGTTCTCTGGAATCTTTGTATCACAAAATCTTGAGAAAAAATGAAACAAACATATGTATGGGCCTGAAAAGATCATGAACATATGATGACTCTGGAGAGTGTATAGTGATATAAAAAGGAATTAGTTATCACTCCTTTAAAAAAAAATGTAAAGTTAACAAATGCACATGTTGGATAATGGCATTTTTTAAAAGGGATATTATATTGTTTGAAACTATATTGTATTTAAGGGAAATTCTCTTTATTTGATCTTCTCTGTCATCATCAGGAATGACTACTTTTTAAATCGACCTTTCCTCATTATCCATTCTCTGTTTTGTTTCTGATTGTCAATCTACACATGTAGGTGTGCGGTCAGTAAGCTTCAAGGATGGTGTCCTGACAGTCGGTACCGGTCAAGGTGCTCTCATGTTCTTTGACCTGAGAGCTGGTCACTTCATTGAGAGGGACCTAGATGGGAAAACAGTGCCTGTCAAGTTATACACTGGAAAAGGATATCTGGTGAGTTCTTGTAATGTGTGCATACATGTCTATCTTCTCAATAAAATGAAGAATGATAATGACGATAATAAAAGCCATAACTATAAAGGGTCCTTGTATACCAGACATGTCAATCAAGCATGTTACTCAAACACTCTCATACTCAACCCCATGGAAATTTCCAGCAGCTGTCATTTAATCTAAAAATGATTTCATTCATGGACATTCTGAATCTTTCTGAGAAAAAGACAAATGCTTATTCAGCTGTCTCAGAAGATGTGGAAGCATATATTCATGTTCTCAGTAAGTTAAGTATAAAGTATACTAGTATAGCCTCGGTTCAAATGTCATTTCCAAAGATATATAAAGGGACTAAGAAAAGAACACCTAAGAGGAGATCATGTTAGGATATTTTGGGAAATAGATGAAGTACCTCCATTACTTTTAGATGGATTCAGTGACATTAATGGTGATTTGCAACTCCAAGCTATTTTCTCACAAATGATACTGTTCACACCTTACATTAAAATATTGAATGGCCTTGAGTGAGATACAAGGATATATCGCATGAGCTGATGAGCATATTTCACAAGTCGGCACGACGAGTGAAATATTTTCAAAGCAAGTGCGACATACCCTTGTGTCCCACAAAAGAAAACCCATTCAATATTATTATTAATTGTATGAAACCTAGTTCCTCAATTTTCACCAATATATGTCCATTATGTTTTTGTATTAACCTAAACATTAGTGGAAAAACATAGTTTTGTCCTTACTCAAGCATCTTTCAAGGGCTGCGCACATATATCCATTGTCTTAGCTTTTGCGTACTTAAACGCGTATTCACTTTTTTACGCGTTGCACGCACCCTAAACCATGAGATATGGAGATATATTGCACGGTCATCCAGGTATTTTTACACAAACCATGAGATATCTTTATAAAATTGCACGCTCATCCGTGTACTTATTTGCAAACCATGAGATACACCAATTTTTCTGGTTGGCTGAAGACCCTTCGTACAAATAATAAGTTACATTTGATGTCACTTTACATTGGAACTCCACAATACCTCATAACATATTGGACACCAAATTACCAAATGCCTTGGACGTGACCAGATATTAATGAATGTATAGATCACTTTGATATTTTGAGATAGTTACTACATACTTTGCATCATGAATACTGATCATTTTATTAATATTATTGCACTTTTAGTTAGTAATCCTTGATAGATCAAAGCCAGGAATGTAATATATATATATATACATTGTGATTGTTAATATCTTCACTTTGAATGATTTTTCTCCAGCAACGAGACTCCCTCTTCCACCAGTTCTTCAGTGAATCCCGTCATCCCAATGCTGTATACACCCATCGATATGACAAGTCTGGGACTAGGCTCTTTGTGGCTGGTGGTCCACTGCCATCTGGTCTTTCTGGGAACTATGTGGGCTTGTGGCAGTAGAGGGCCTACATGTAGCTCAACCCGAACCTGTCATCTCAAAAAATGATAGAAGTAGCAGTGATTGGCAGATGCATTCGGTATTGTCTTGCGTGTTTTCGTCAACCCCATTGTGGAAGAGATTTTGTGTATATATATAAATAGTATGCCAAGCTGCGAAACATTGTACAAGTATGTTTATCACACGGTATGACAAGGAAGGGAGTTATACATTGCAATTTTTGATGATTTGAAAAGCTGCATTTGATCAGGATTGCAAGGTTTGACTTTATTTTTTAGATTTTCTTTCATTGGATAGCTAGGGGATTCTATTTTACAAATTATTATTATGCCCATATGTATTACATAAAATGGATTGTACATTAGGTGTATTTGTTGTATTGCATTTAAGGTTACAAACTTGAGAAAAAAATCATATTGTTTACATAAACTGTGACAAAGATAATTGAATATGGCATACATTTAGTTTATCTTTATTATAGGGACAGATTATATTGTCATTTAAACAAGATGTAAACTTATGCAGGGCACATCATTGTTTAATGACTATGAGGCTTTACTGTATGCAGGAGCCATCTTCACAAACACCAGTGAAAAGTTGCCATTTTTTTAAATATCAAAAATAGAGATAAAATAATTTTCAGAATGCCACCCAGGATTGTGCACCATCCATCTCTTTTCATTTTTTAAAATTGAAATCAACAGTAAAGATGTGCAGTGGTCTTGTAGACTGCTACTTATCAAGGTACAATATCACACTAGATAATAGATGGGACTGTGTACTAAGATCTAGCTCACCTTTTCACCTGCTTTTATAATGTTTTCATTTTTTTTTCCAGTAATATATGAAGGAAAATTCAAGGAATACAAAGTCATGGGAAAATAGTTTCAAAACCATTCTAATGTACTTGCATGAAAATCTGTACAGTTACCTGAAACTTGTCAACAATTTGTTTTAAAAAAACCTGAATTGTTTCTGTTCAGATCAAACTCAAGTTCATTTTAAGCTAGAGTCGAAGTTGAACATGTATTTGCATATGAAAGACCGATATTATAGCGAAGAAAATCAGAGCTCTTAGCGGAGCTCGCCAGCCCTGTTCAGGGGAGTGTTTCATCAAGCGTTTTGTCAGTGATTTTTACTGACAACTGTTATAAGCTACTGAAATCCTTGCATCTGGTTGGCTGAGAGCAAATTTGTCAGTAAAAATCAGACTAGCCACTTAATGAAACGCAACCCAGGCCTCTTATTCCTTTGAAAGAATGCATGATGTGACCCTGGGGAGCGTTTCATCAAGTGTTTTGTCAGTGCTTTTTACTGACAACTGTTATAAGCTACTGAAATCCTTGCATCTGATTGGCTGAGAGCAAATTTGTCGGTAAATATCACTGACAATACACTTGATGAAACTCTACCCTGAATACTTTTCCTATAATTAAAATCTAAGCCCAAGCATTGATCATCTAGATTCAGAGTTCATGTGTAGAGGTGGCTTGCATTCATTTGTTGACATTTTCTAAGATTTTGGAGATTTTACAACTGAATTTATATTGTATAAAATTTATAAGCATTCATATTTTTTCTTTTGTTTGTTTTTAATTGTTCTTTGGTTTTATGTTTACTGATATTTATTGTTATATATTTCTTGATATTATTACAATGTTTGCTTAAATGAATTATTCTCATTGAATATTTGTTATTGTAAAACTTGATTACATCTACATATTTATACATAAATGTTTTGTTAATCAAATGCTTTATTTTATAACCTCATCTTACTTTTCATCCCTTATTTGAGAAGGATTTCATGTGTAAACCTTCCACTTTAGCTGTACATGTATTATATTTAGAGAATCACTATTTAACTCGTATCATATTAATTGTCATATCCATATTATGCAATGCCCATCTTCATACTTCTCAGTTTGCCTCAATATCTTTTCCCTTCCTTGGCCATATGATGAATATCATTAATGTTTGAAGGTGCCTAATTGTCCCCTCAACATGTTTATAATTGTTACAATTGTTATAATGATAACATTTGCTATTTAACATTGTCACACTTTGACTCAATATCACTACATGTAATTAAAGATAACATTTAACAAATTCATAGTGACAAAGCTTTTCGACCTGCACTCATCGGGTCACAACGCAGGAATGAGAGAATACAAGAAAATACAAAAGTCAAGGAAAGGTGTGTATAGCAACCCGGGTATGATCCGGGCACGCTAGAATAATCGAAGTGCTTGTACAAACTCCTTTTGTCGGCACAATAGCGGATCTCTCGACTGAATGAACAACGCTTCTAAGAAGCGAAGATGTTGAAAGCTGCGTGCTCGGGCAACAATAGTGAACTGAGCCGGGTTATACGCCTAGGTCGAAAAGCTTCGTCACTATGAATTTGTTAAATGTTATCTTTAAGTTTTGTAGTACCAATCGTCTGTTTGTACATGTAATTAACTAATTATCAACTTCATTGTGCTTATATTTGAATCATATGCTGCTTTGTTTGGGGGACTTTCTACTCAAAATTCTAATTTATATTTCACAGGTTTTCAGATATACATTTACATGTATATATGCAAACAAATATATTGCGAATCGTGTACATGCATGTACATGTATACAATGCTTTGTGCAAAATACATGCTTGTGCATAGCTGCCTGTGTACATCAGTACTTGTGCATCACATTGTACATATGGTACATTTTACAGTTAGATATACTTATTCCAATTAAATCAAGATCATTAGTAGCATTATTACTATGATGGCATAAGTGATTAAACAACACTTGCAAGTGGGTAGACTATTTAGGAAGTATGGCACCAGCTGCCTTTTAAAATTTTCTTTGAGTGAAGTCAAGCTTCTTTTGTTATCTCGCCTAAAAACATGTAGATACATGTATTACAATAACATTTTCACCCGTTCACTCATTCTGATTTACATGCAATGTGTTATAATGTAGTTGTTGTACATGTATTCCTTTGTACACAGTATCTTATCTCAATATAATCTGAGGTGCATTTGTACGGGATTTATTGTATTTATGTAGTATTTTCTCTACGTGTAGTGAATGCTGCACATGAACTTCAAGTTATCACGATATCGATGCAGTGAGCATGTACATGTATAATAAGTGTGTGCGCTTCATGTTGGCCGTGGTTGAAGAAAGCATTATTTCCCAAGGAAAAGAAATGCAATAGTAAAAGAACATGCGTGTAGGTTGACAAAATGCAACAGACTATGCTAACCTTTCGTTCATGTCAGAGGACACTTACTTCTTGCATGGATGCAGGTATCGTGATGAAAATTCTATTGTTATCTGGAGACTACTCTTATTGAACATGCAAGTAACCTGTACAGAGCTGGCAAAGATATCTGCATGTGAATTTGCAGTTTTAGGATGCCTTCAGTTGTAAAGTACATGTATCGTTATTGAACAATGTCTGAGTGAAAACGTGGATTTGTAAGAAAAATGAAATACTTTTTACTATTGGTGCATGTGTAATCTTGAAGATTAAAGATGCATATAAAGGGGATACAAGATAAATTGATAAACTCAATCTGGCTTTTATTATATCAAATTTAGTTTGTATCTTAGCATCATATAGCTATTATGCTGTATTTGATGATTGTAACCATCCCTATCGGTTTGAGGGAGCATTGTTTTGAATATTAACCCTTTAGTCACTGAGGATTACACGTATTGTAGTCATTTACTCACTGAACTCAGTCACAGTAAACCATCTTGGGGCATAGACGCTCTGCTGTACACAAAATCTTTCCACAGTAACGCATCGCTTCAATGCGGATTCTAAATGGCTTATGTGTAGAGATAGCACACACAAAATTTCAGCACCCAGTATCCCGCACAATACATTTGCTTTAGTGTTACACAGGTCAAAGTCCACGGGCCGTCCCGGGCGGTTTAGTGACTAAAAGGTTAATACTCTATTTTCAGAGGTAAAGGGTTTGAAACTTGCATCAAAATACATGAATGTTCCTTTGAAGGTTTAGAGCTGCTAGCACAGCTATTGCTCATGTCTAAATTTTAAAATGTGTTGCCTCTTTTTTTTTTAAGGGGTAATGTGGGGCCTGTAACATACAGAGATATAATCAATCTTACGCTCAATTGTAACTCTTCAGTACATGGTTTGCCATAGACCATCGTAAGATTGATTGTATCTCTTTATGTTGCAGGCCCCTGGTCAGCTTATCACAATTTGAACTCAAACGTAAGAATTTTAAAAGGCTAATTTATATAGATATTGAAAAATAGTCAAAATTATTTCAAATCAAGTTCAAACTTCAAAGATCTACTCTCCACCTAGTAATCAAACTAGACCTAACACAGTAAGAAACAAGGATTCTGGGCAGATGCTCAAACAAGGTGTTAGGTTGTCAAGAATAACTTCTAAGAAGTTGCATCAAATTTAAATACATTACTAGATTTGGTGTATTGGAGTAGTGTCAGTAGAATGATTATAGTATGTGGTGCAGTCCAGCATTATGTAATGCAGTGTACATCTCTTGGTTTGACACCAATAAAAGTTCCAAGTTTTATGTAGGTCCATATATATATCCTGTCCATTTTATTTTAGGCTTCATCTTGTACAAATGTATACTCTGTAAAATTGAAATTCATTTGTTTATCACATACTGAGAAGTTGTTTTTAGTTGACTTGTTTAAAATTTTCTATATTATTTCATTACTTTGTAAATATGAATTAAGGTTCTGTAAATTATATGTATAGACCAGTTAATATGAGAAATAAATGGTACAACATGAAGCAATCATTTAGAATTTTGTATTGAATTATTTATTATTCATGAATTTGCAGTTCAATCTCCAATGATTTTGAAACCTACTTTCAATCATTCTTGATTTTAAAGACGATACTTATGTAAATCTCTCATTTTGTTCTTTTATCTGACTCTTTCTCTTTGCTTATCCCATTTTCCTGCATCTTTCTTTTTCTGTCAAACCACCATCTTTTTTTTGTATGCTTTGGCTCTGTCTTCGTCTTGCTTTGTTTCCTATCTTTCAGTCTTTTTGTCCCTCTAGCATTCATTTCTTCTCTTTTCTTTCCTCCTGCTCAATCAATATTTTCTTTTCTTTTCCTCCAGCTCATATCAGTCTATTCACAGAAGTGAAAGTACATGTATTGCGGATTTTAGTCACAAACATGACATTAGTGAAAATAAGCATTTTCCTTAGCTAAATCCATGAAGTTTTACATATAGACGAAATAAAGGGGACTCGTAATTGACCAGTATGGAGTTTTAACCATTCTTATATTGTTCTTTCAAACTGACGAATCCGTGCACGGGCGCAAATACGCGCTTTGGAGAAAACAATTCTATGAACCGTCAAATTGTGTTTTAATGGCCAGTGCTTCCTTATTCTGTATTAATATAATAATACGCACCATTTCAAAATTAAAGTCATATGCTTTCTTTTGATGTATATATCGATACATGAAATTATGCAACGAAAGCAAATTCCGTTATCTAAGAACACCTAAATCTATAAATTTGTTTCCCGCCAATTCACGTTTCTGTGCACCGCGCACGGATTCCCTAAAAAAAGTTGACGATATGACTCTTGACTCTTGACTATCAAAGATATTTGAAAGCTGGAAAGGTCCCACTTCATGCATTTTGCAATAACCTCTTTCAAAGTGATACATGTAGCTTTTGAGGTACTCTGTGTTTGTTTTCCAACTCTAAATTAGAGATATTCACCAGTACATATATTCAGGAATGCACAAACACAAACCTTCATGAACACCAAACTTTTTGATGCGGGATTCTCAAATCATTTGTTTTTTTTTGTCATATGTTCAGGCCCTATTACACAGTGGTTTATTATGCGATGATCCAAACTTTGCCTCTGCTTCGAAAAGCATTCAAAGAGCATTTACAATCCAAGTAAGAAAGTGGAGTTATTTTTACACTGATTGAAGGACATATATAGAATAAAAGCAATACAACATCAGAACTTGTTGCAAACATCAAGTTTTTATTGCAAAAAATACTGTCCACTATCTGCCATTCTCATTGTTTTCTTTAATGTCTTGAAGAACAGTCTAATATTCAGCAAGGGCAGTGCTCAAAATACACATACTCAAAGAGGTGATCTGTTCCTCTTGCTAATGAAAAACTTCTTTAGTCCTAAATTTAACACCTTTGTTGAAATATTTGGGAAAAAAAAGAGAAAAGAAATCACTTTTTGGGTTGATTTAGGGTGCATTGTAATAATCCTGGGCACAACCACTGACCTACATATACATGTACATGGATGTAACTCATGTTGGTCAATCAAGTTTTCTGACAAATATGCTTTGAAATTATTTAAAGCCCACCGCATACTATATGATTTTGGAAGAAAATACAATAGCATTAGATATAAACAGTTAAAACATAAAATATGTTTGACTGAGGTTCTGAACAGTCATATAGATAGTAAAATTGACGTAACGGCCTATTACCTGCCTTTTAGTCAGAGGAAAGGCTAAATCGGATTCAAATCATAGTGACGTCTGAGCGGTCCTGCAATTGTCTACGATTTGAAACTGATTTGGCCCTTATTCCGGATAAAAGGCTGACATCGCATAAAATTCGTATCTTGAGTAATCATATTATCGTTCAGAACCAGGTAGATGTTATTTGTTCGTTTGTCTATATTTAATACTATATTCCACATACTTAGAATCTTGCTGTTAGATTGGTCAAAAGGTAATCACGTGATAAAACGTAGTTTTCCCCATATCAATCTACCCGAGAAGAAAAGTTCGTGACCTCGACGGAATAGTACTTATGTGTTTCGCTGATCTCTTCAGTCCATTACAGAGTCACAATGCGTTATCAATATCTGGGTACGCGCGAAATGAAAGTGCGTGACCTCTACGAATAGTCAATTGAAAAGTGCGTGACCTCTACGAATAGTCAAAATGAAAAGTGCGTGACCTTTACGAATAGCTCCATAGGCGTACTAAAATAAGCGCGCATTGCATAATAGCGCGCTTAAAATGATAAAACAATTGTGCGCACCCAGGTAGGGGTATGGTTTTATGGGGGTTAATGGTGGTTTTAACATCTTTTGTGAATTTATTCGGGCCTAAATCATAAATGTCTTTTTCGAGAAGTAGAGAATAATTGTCTTTCTCGTACCAGTTAAATGTTTCAGATGCGGAATATAAAGCAAATAATCACCTTTTGATTTCAGGCGATGAGACGTACTATCACTTCCTCGGCGATCTGAATGTATACGCTATCTTTCCTCAGCTTCGCTTCGGAAAGATAGCTACATCCAAATCGCCTCGGAAGTGATAGTTTGTCCCATCACCTTCACCAACGGTAATTATTTGCTTACTATCGCGATTTATTTTGAAAATCGGATCATTGTTGATCGTATAGTGTGCGGTGGGCTTAAGTCAGACACAAAACTGTTACTGAGATATGACCTGTTTGGTCACAGGGCACGACCTTTGGCGTTTCCTCTTGTTGCTAGGGGCTCACAGACTCTAACCACTGCAGTTGGCTCAATGATAATTTGCAATATCACTGGACATAACCTTCCACATGATTCCTTGCTGTCGGGAGCCACTTTACAGGCAATGATAACATTTCTAGGTCTGATGACATAACCTTCCACATGATTCCTTGCTGTCGGGAGCCACTTTACAGGCAATGATAACATTTCTAGGTCTGATGACATAACCTTCCACATGATTCCTTGCAGTCAAGAGCAACTGGACATGCCATGGTGAGTTCCTTAGGTCACAGAGGATGACCTTTGACACAGGCCTTGCTGCCAGAAGCAAATAGACACCACCATTGTAATTGCCAAGACATGATTGCTTGGTAAGAGAAGTTAAAAGAATATGACTTGTTACATTGTATCTTGTTGTCAGGTACCAGAGGAATCTACCATCGCCGTTGCCCAGATGTGATTCGTTGGATCAGAAGGCATCACCCAGGAAACTGGAATACCGGACCCAGCTGGATCTGACTCAGGAACAATAAACATATCCCACTGACGCCTGCAACGTAGTAAAGAGTGAAAAAAAAATTAAATGTTTTAGGGCAATTCCAAAGGTTTGGAATGACAAAAAATACTATTAAAAACAAAATTGGATTTGCTTATACGAGATATAAGATTACTAAGCCTAAAAGTTCACAGACTGTGTTTGAATCATCACGAGTTGAACAAATGATGCACCACGCGGTACCCCGGTGTAGCGTTGTACCCCGGGGTACCACGTTGTGTAGCGCCATCTCACGTCCACTCGAGTACAACCCCAGAGTTATGAATGCAGTGCGTCTACGTAGTCACAATGCATGTTAACAGTGCAGTGTTATTATGCATGGTGTGCATGCACTGTACTGCTGCTCGCGCTAGCTAGCTGCTAGCAGCCCTCACAAGCGCAGTGCAGTGGCTATAGCGTTAGCTCCCGCGGCTTTAGAACTTGATTTTATTTCACTTCTTCCTAAAAAACATCACTTCATCGTTACTGTATTTTAGCTGTCAAACTTTCAAACTTAGACAATGGTGGAAGGTAATGGTGGATACGGAAATTTACTGTAAGGGAAAGGACGTAAAAGACGGAAGATTCCAAGGACCGAGAAAGTTGAAAGAGCACGATATCGTGCAATACAGAAGTTGGGGGACGAGCTAGCAGGCCGCTGATCTGTGTACATGGTAGCGGTTTTTTAGGAAGGCGAGTAACGGGGGAGACAAGGAGCAGGCTGATGGTGTTATTATGACACTGCTGGCCCAATCCCTCTCTCAAATCGAAGAAATAGAAATCAATAATAGAATAATTACTCACAACAACAATGAATTTGAGAAAAATACATGACTTAATGGATGTTTTACAAGAACATGGGACACAATTGAATGTTGAAAAAATCACACCAAAATAATTTCCCACTTTTTGGTAACCCAGGGTACAGCCCTAAAAAAAAATTAAATAATTCAAAAAAATGGCCGATTTTTATTTGGTACCCCAGGGTACCATTTATGTCATCAAATGTCCATGACAGATCCTATCTTCATAGCTATCACATGTTGCAAGTAATAATGATTATTATCTGCATTAATGGAAATGTGCATTACACAATTACAACAACCTGTGTGCTCTATATAATCACATTTAACAAGATCAACCAATCAACAAATTGATCATTACGTTTAGTTTCTCAGTCAGTTGGTTTGTAATGCATTGGCTGCTCATGATACCAACCTTATATTGGTGAGAGATTGAAGATCGTGACTAGCCTGCTTGTGGAACTGCCGGAACATGAACAATGGGTGGCCTAGCTCCAACTCTTCAGCTGGGGGAAAAAAATTAAGAAATTGCATAATCATTTTTTAGATTAGAAATCACATTTCAGGAACAGGCTCTCATTAATGTTTTATCTTTTATTGCATCATTATTTCAAATCTTAATGTTGCCTGAGAATGGAGTTCCCGAGACTACTGGGCCCTGTTTCGTAAAACTAATTACAGTGGAACCTCATTATTACAAACTCCTTGGAACCAAGGAAATTACCTCTTTATATCGAAACCTTGTTATATCAGGGTTAGAAAACAATGAAATACAAAGAAGTGGGACCAGCAAATTAACCTTGTTATAACGAGAGTTTGTTATAACAGTGTTCTTTATAACGGGGTTCGACTGAATCAATAACAACTTCCACAAATCTATGACAAATTTGCTCTCAGCCAATCAGATGCAAGTATTTCAGTAGCTTATAACTGTTATTGTAACTTGTTATTGATAACAAGTTTTATGAAACAGGGCCCAGCTCTAGTCAAATTCCTCACTTCAACTCTGGATCTAAAACTTCACTCTATTTAACCACAACCCAAAACTTGTTCACAACTCAAGCCCTTAAAGGGAAGGTTGAGCTCTGGGAAAGGTAAAAAATAATTGGTGAGCTCTCTCATTGTTATTATGTTAGTTTGGAAGATTATCATAGTAGAAATGTCCCCTGAAATGAACTGCATTTCAATGTGCTCACATTCACAATAGAGTCACATTTCTGTGTGCAGTGCATGTGTGCAGTGTACGTAAATCTCAGCAGGATTGAGTCAATTTCTTATCATTCTGGTGATTCCAAAACCTTACAACGTACACCAATTCTTATGTACCATATAATCAACCTTTCCCAATAGACCGCTTTGGTAATGTATGCAAATTTTATACATACCTTTCAAACAAAGGTTGTTCTTGACAACCTGAAAGCTTGCCAGAGGCTTGCCGGACATAGCAACAAATAATGTATGCAAACTGGATTCCAAGCATTGAGGCTCATTTATAAAAAGCAGGTTAATGGAATAGCTGTCACGAGTTGCTCAGGGAACATATGTGCATAAATTTGTATACATTACAGAAGCGGTCTATTGCTTTGATACATTTTCTATTACAATTCAATCTCATGACCAGAACTCAACTTTATCTGTTTATCTTTGATGAAATAAAAGCTTTAAATATGCCAGAGTATATATAGAATCAGCTTACAGCTCACACATAATCAACACCAAGACTGATTTATGATATACACTGCATTAAATCAAACTGAATAATTATAACTTCAACAAATAATCAAAACTTTATATAAAAAAAGTCATGAAACACCGCGGTGACTGCTTTGCGCGTTGCGGACATATCGCAAGAAATGTCGAGGGGAGTGGATTCCACCCCCCCCCGGCCCTTTTAGGGTTAATTATGGCTTACTTTTTCCAAAAAGTAGATCTAGTTGTTCTTCCCATGCTTTCTCTGCCTTCTGTCTTTCCTTTAGTTCTTTCTTCTGTCTTGCTTTCTCTCTTGTTTCTTCGTGTTCTTCTTCTAGCATCACCTTGAAAGATGAATATGTGATTGTTGGATTACAGAAAAGATTGTTGCTTTTTACACCTTACACATACCATAAATTTACAATTCATGATTAGATTCGATCGCAAATTTTTCCCTACAACCATTTTTTTTTTACTGTTTTTACCAATTTAACAAAATGAACATATTTTCACAAGGTTATGTCAAAGTCCCATTTCAAGAATTAACTTATATGAAAAGTCTTCCAAGCAAACAGGATACAAGAGATCTGCAGTATATGATAAGAAACAACACGGATGCACATCAACAATGGAATAGATCATTTCACTTAGTATTCACTTTTGAATATTCAATAAGAAGTAGATCAAAAAAGCTTCTCCTCGATAGTACCCTGCTAATATCATGCCACACATCATATTTTCAATAAAAATATTTGTTTCTGACTAACCTGTAGTGCTTTCTCTTCTTCAACATACAGGAGTTTCTGTTTATTCATCATTTCCTCCAAGTTTGCTATCTTCTTCTCAAACCTCTCATCTAACACTCTGGGTGCTTTGTATCCAACTACAGCCAAAATATAAAAAAGAACATAGACAATATTTTACAAGATAGTCCACTTATTGAAAGATGTGAGACAAAAAATATCCATGGTTTTAATTTGAGCCAAAATCACTCCTTTTAGACTCAAAACAAACAGTCAGGGAGTCATTTGCATTATTTTGCTATACACAATTTAAAGCCAATATTCTTGACCTACTAAAAATTATGAAAGAATTATAATTTGATAAAAATCGGTCAGCAGAACAATGAACTGGTGAGTTTACTTCTCAACTTGAAATATTACAGAACCACAAAATAAACTTAAGGTACATAGCACACTAAGAAATGGCGGGGGATCAAATTTCATAGCTATTAAAGTTTTAATTACTCCATTAAATATGTGAAGGATATGGTTGCAGCTTCTTGGTCTACTAATCAGTATTCATATTTTAAATATAAAGGATAATATTGTATTCCTGTTTCAAACAATGTTTTGTTAATGAGATAAATGCACTTCAAAATAGTTAACAAATAAGGACAAGGTAATAATATGCATATCAAACTACTAAATAGTTTGGAGCTCAGTAAGATCATTTGTCAAAAAGATTAAAACCAACCTCTTTTCTCAGCAGACTCTTTCCTAAGTTGTCTCAGCTTACGGAGTGCTCTGAATAGTTCCATTGTCTTGTTAGCATCTTGTTTCTTTCTATGAACTTCAGACAGGACTTGGTCAACTTCTTTCTGTAACACCTCTTCCTGTTTAGAAAAGTAAACAAATAGAATTTGAAATGCCTGAGGACAGGGTTCAGCACATTTTCTTTCAGCAAAGGAAATCTCAGTAATTCATACTCATGTGAATATACAGTAGCAAAATGTAAATAAAATTATTCAAAAAGACCAGTATCAAATTGTCATACCAAGCAGCAGCAGGAGAACTGTATTAATACAACACACTTACGTCATAATGTCTCTGAAAAAGATTCAAGTTCAAAGGGAACAAGGAAATGAAAAATCTTGGAGTTTGATCAAAATGTCAAGAATCTACAATGCTGACAGTACTTACTTGTTCCTTTTCTTGTTTGGCTTGCAGTGTTGCAGCCATTGAAGCATCTATTCTCTCGTTACGTTTTCTTAGTGCCCCTTCTCTTATCTCCCATTCTTCTTGACGATGTCTCCTGTATCTTTCCTGAAAAATCCAAAGTGCAATTGCAAAATAATTTTTGTTCTCATCTTTAAAAAACAAAGGACCACACTGACCATCAAATAAGGATCCTTACCCTTCTTCTGACCCCCACCCCCCCCCCCCCCCCACCCACCCACCCATAGGAAAAGATCTTAGTATCTAAAGAAACAGGGTCTTGATGACAATTTTTGTGCAATTGTAAAATACAAATAACAATAATAATTCATATCCTAATTCATGACTTCAATGACAATGTCTATTATCCTAAGTTCTCATTTTATTCCGTTGATGTGTCTATTGACTGTATCAAATATACATTAAAGAGTTAAAACATATTATAATCATTACAATATTTATTATTGACATAGAGCCTGCTCCACTAAGTCAAATATATCATATGCAAAACACATCTACAGACAGATTAAAAACATTTCTGGAAGCTCTAACATCAAGATAAGTTTTCAAAAGATATCTTTTGTTCTTGCTGTTATATCATATCTAAAATGCTGTTAATAATCTTATTGGACTCACCCTCTTTTTTCTCCTCTTTTCTATTTGCCTCTTGAGTCCCTCCACAAACTCTGGTTTGCTTATTCTTGTCTCAAGCTCTGACAAATCTTCCTGAGATACAAATGATAAAAGACAATGAATAAATATTTACATTAATCTTTTGTCAACATGTTTAATGAGAATGTAATAACTATTCAGCAATGAACATTCCTATATAATCATCCAAATAACAATAGTAATGACGATAAACATAAAATCACCCTTTATATCCAACTTACTGCTTGCTTTTCCATTTCTTTACAGAGATGAAACCATTTCATTTCATCTGTTTCCTTCATCAAGGAATCGGATGCCTCCTCTCTCTTCTTTTTCAACTGATCCAACAATAGCAAGAATCTAGCCAGCATCATTCTTGCCTCTGATATCTGAAAAGGAATTGAGAGGAATACAGATATGAAGCCTCAACGGTAACTTTTAAATTAACATACACTAGCAACATTGTACATAATTATAATTTCAATGTAAAAAAAAAACCAATTTCAGTTTCAAGAAATCAAATTTCCAACTTTTCCAAATGTTCTACACTCATTTATGTGGTGATCATATATTTTTGCTAACATCCTATCCAAATGTATCCTGAAAAAACAAATACTCCCTATAGCCAGTCTGAAAACAGATGAAAACATCAATCAATATTGTTTGGTTTATGACAACTCTCCCTCACCATTGCTTTTTTCCTCTTGAATTAAAATTTTGAAGAAAAAGGGAAGGAGAAATTAGAAGGAGTAATGACCAATATTTTTGAAAGACAAAGATATGCATCGCATGGTTGGAAAACTGCTATACTGATACATGTACTTTCTTTGTTACATGCATACTTTAAAGAATATTTTGTTAACATTGGATGGTTGGAAAACTGTGATACCTTTACTATGGGACTTCTTGTTTCTTTGGACACCTTTTCTCTTTTCTGGATGGATTTTGACCACTCATTGACCCACTTCTGATCTTCACTCTCTTCTTTCTCTGGTAGGTCAGCCTCTGTGGCCACACTCTCCTTAAAGTCAGCATTATGTAATCCATCCCCTCCTGGTTGCATCTGAGGTTTTCCAGGCAGAGAACTCTGGTGACCCCTCTCTGATTGCTTGCTCCTGAATGACTGATAAGGTTGGAGCCTGGACTGTGCAAAGTTAGAGTCTCCATGCTTGTTTCGTCTGTTTGCTGTGTCTGATTGTGATGAGAACTGGCCCTGAGTATTAGGTTTCATATTTAGAGGCTGAAAGTTATTCCCTACTGGTCTATGGTCCCACTGTCCACGCCCAGGACCTGCTGCAGATGATTCTTGTGACCATTCATCTTGCGGCTGATGAGGCTGGCGAGGAGGAGGATAAGGTGGAGGATGAGGAGGAGGGGGAAGCGAAGGGTTGAACATCATTGTGCTGTCTCTACCATCAAGCACTGGATGTTGCTGCTGTTGAGGCGGAATGGGAAACGGAGGAGGAGGTAGTGCTGTGTGTGATGGATGGCCACTTGCACCCAACTGATTACTGTGTGGCGGCGGAGGCATGGATGGATACCGTGGAGGTTGGGGTGGGGGAAGAAAACCATGCCCCATTCCAGGCTTCGGGGGAGCCATAGATGCTGAAGGTGATGATGGTGGTAGTGAGAAGTGGTTATAGGGAAGGGCATTTGGAGGGTGGTTCTGATACTGGTTCGAATGTGCTCCTTGGTTCATAAATGGAGGAAAGGGAGGTCTGCTGTGTTCATAACCACCTTGTCCACGGCTATCATGTTGTTTGTTGTCAGCTGCACTGTGAGGAAGGGGGTATCCAGCTGGCAAAAATGATTGGCCTTGATTCTGGGTAGGAGGGGGAGCCCCCCATGGTGATGTACTCATGATCTTTCACTTCCTGAAAAATACAAGAGAAAAATAAAATAAATTTACAAAGCCAGGGGTATATACAGGTATAGAACATGTTTAAAATGAAAACAACTGCAAGAGAATACTAGTGCTCTTACACTTAGACTCCTGTCACACATACCTCTGAAAGTGGACTGAATCCGCCTCCGGAGGCGGCTCGACGTTTGTGTAACATCAACTTTTTTTATACAGCCGGGCTGAGGCTGCCTCCATCCCAGTCCACCTCTGGATGTGGTTTGAGACCGGCCTCAGGCCGGACTCAGTCCCGCAATCAGTAGGTGTAACACCAAAGTGGACTCGGCGCCAGCTTATAAGCGAAAGTGACATAACCTGTAAGAGCTGTGCATACGCGGACCCGTTCGCGATGTCGATGAGATAGTACAGCACCTGCAGTGCGAGTGTGTGAACCGCGCAAAAATTTTTACAAGGAGTTCGCCCCAACGTCAGCTCGTGAAAAGGCGATGTGAAGCCGGCCTATGTGTAGACACAAAATTGCGGGCCCGAGGTATGTGTAACAGGGGTTTTAATGGTCTTGAGGCAGCTTCAAATTGCAGGCGTGAAGCCGGCTCCAGGGCCGCCTTTGAAAGCCGACGCATGTGTACCCGGGGTCCTAGTTTGGATCAGGATGCCTATCACATTCATACAAACTAAGAAAGCATACTTCTGCTTCACCAAGACCAGACTGTTTAGCGAAAGCCCTAGATACTATGATCTTCCAGCAATCTTTTTAATGTATTAAAACTTGGTGCAGTGAAGTTTGTTCCAAGCAGTAATAACTCTTCGACTAAAGAAGCGCCCTCTGAGCTGAGGTCAAGTCTGTATCGTTGCTTAAAGATTCTCAACGAGTGACCTCTAGATTTGAATGCATTGTGAAGAATTGTCTAGCTGGCAAAAGTCAATAGCAATACAGATCTATGCAATACCGAGCAGAAATTTATAAATCTGATCCTGGATCCAGGATTCAATTCAATACTGGTTTTTATTTCAATGATGCGTTGCAGCCATTGGCAAAGTCTCCGATATTAGAAACTGTCTCCCAAGTGGGAGAGAGTCTCCCAAATTGGCTGTTCGTGAGCGACTAAATTTATTAGACATGTTAGAGCAAACGAGTAACGTAGTAGTAGTACTAGTAGTAACTCCAGGGAGCTCCAGGTACAAATAACCAAAGTCAACCTCGCCCATTAGTATGGCTAGTCGATTCGCTTAACTATCTAGGCGGCTCTTTGATTTTACGGAATTTTGGAATTTCCTCGCCGAGCCGATCTTTCCCTGTACTGTACCGTCATTCAAATGACTCAATCGCACGGTGCGTAACGTGTACCGTATACCGTCGCTGACTCGATCACACAGTGCAATCGAATCATTTGAATCGACGGTACAATACGGGGAAAGATCGGCTCGGCGAAAAAATTCCATTTTTTTTCATCGAAATAATCGTTAAATCGTAAAATCAAAGAGCCGCCTAGATAGTTACAGTAATTCTCTTGAAATTTAAATACAAATTTCTATCTTACCTGCCGAAATTAAGCGATGCGACTAGCCATACTAATAATGGGCGAGGTCGACTTTGGTTATTTGTACCTGGAGCTCCAACGCTGCGCGCTGGAGCTCCCTGGAGTTATAGTAGTAGTTGTCATGGTTGTACTCGTCATAGTCGGTCATACTCCATGTAGTCGTAGATCTACGAATGTAGACCCATCATTTGTTAGGTGTAATTTGCATACAAAATGTAATCTGCCATGGTCAGACTTGGCGGCTTTCATCATGTAGATCTACATGAACGACGACCGATGACGATGGCGATGTGTTGGTTGGACTGGAATCAAAACTAATCATGTTAATAAAAACAACAATGAAAAACGGCTTATCAAATATGAATTTCTTTGTAGCAAATTATAATAAGCGCCCAACAAAACAAAACCAAAGCAATTTTCCAAGCCCTGGCAAAACCGACAAGGCCCTGGCAAAACCGGCAAGGCCAGGCCAAGTGCCAGGCCAAGGGCCAAGCCGCCAGACGCCAAGGCAAGGGCCACGCCAAAGGTGCTGGAGCCCAGCGGGATTACAAGCCCAGCCGACCCCGACTTGACGGCGATACCTCAACCTATGGGCCCGCATTACCGTCCCGCAGGGGCAGCTATCCCACATCTTTGTCAATAATATGAAATCGACTGTTTAAATTCCACACTAGTTTACATGGTTCAATTTCGGTGTTGATCTACATATGGATAATTCTTGAGATTTTACGATGTACCGGTAACTACTTTTCATAGTGTTTATTTACCTCTTGATTCTTAATCTTATTTCAGCATGTTCAGCTCAGGGGCGCCCCGCAACTACATATGTACCACCATGCACAGAAAACTAGGCAACAAAATCGTCGGCGATCGAGGTGACGTCAATCAACCTTGTCTGCTTAGTACATGGATTCTAAATTAACAAATTTCTTCAAACATTGAGGCATAGTTTAGTATTTTTGTTTTAAAAATCCATTAAAAATTATTAAAATTCTTTTATTAAAATAATTTTTATTTAAACGATATTTTTTTTATAAACTTACTCTAAATAACTTACATTTTTATGCAAAAAATTGATATTGTTTCAAATTGGTTACGCAAGAGTTTCCATTTTTCTTCTTTTTAAAGCCTTGGTGATGAATTTTTCCAACTGGAAATGCATCATCGCTAGTAATAGCTAGGCCTAATCACCCTACCGCAACTGTCATGACTGTGCTGTGTGCCTGCGCCTAAGTTAGCTCTTCCATGCTGAGAATACCGTAAATGGAGGATTTTTACTCGACGTTTCATTCTATTTTGACGTAAATCATGGGAGATGATAGCCGACCGAGGAGGATACTGGCAGATCTGTGCAGTGCTCTCCGACGAGATCCTAAAATGTATTGTTCTCATCATATTTTTTTCAATGTTTTTTTTTTTTTTTTTTTAAACTAAAGACAAAGTAAAGAGTCTAACTATAATGGGGTGTTGCAAGAAAGTTGCAATCTATTGCAAATTGTAAAGCAAATTAGAGCATTCTGAATGGTTCTGAATGGTTCAGAACTTCAGGATCTGCCCACTGCCATTCAAGAAGATGCGCTTGACACAATGTCAATGATTTTGATTGGTCAGTACCGATCAGTTGCAACTTGCAATCAATCGCAACTTTCTTGCAACACCCCATAAGTCATGTTAGTTACTAATTTTAACGTTAACTGTTCATGAAAGGCTGAAAAAATAGTTTGTTCACAGTCAGAAAGTATAAAATCAACGTCAAAAAATTAACTTTATCTAATATCTGGCGTTCTATAGCCTATAAAGGTCAACAGTTAAGGAGTATGATTATGAAGGAATTTCAACTTGTCTTTGGATAATTTAGAATTTTTAACATGAAGATGCACGCGTGGAACCAAACTCCGACTCCGAGTTAGGTTCCTTGCTAGACAGAAAAATCTGCCTGTTTGGAGGAGTTTTATAACATATTTTTACTTTTGAGGCTGTAGGAGAGGGATTCCACGAAGCCAGACATATTCTCAGTGGAGCACATCCCCGAACAAAATAGACTGATTTTTTTCGGTCTAGTTCCGTGCGAGCCCTATCTTGGCAAGCGCATACAGTGTGCATCGAGTAGTCTACTCATGAATCGCTTTTACACATAGAGAATGAACTTGTAAAATCACTTTATACTTTTAGAAGTGAGATTCTCATAATTTGAATATACTTTAGATCTAGTATAACAACATGGAAACTCTAACTTCTAATTAGCCTATACAGAACAAAATATTTTTGGGTGATTGGTACCCCTGTTAAAGAGAAAAAATATAATTTTCTAGCTGTGTGCATTACCGGTACTCTTGTTTGTATTAGCACTTTGACTAAGTCTAAGTCTCATTCTGATTTGTAATAATAAAGTATATATAAAAATACATTATTATTAAATGAATGTGAATCTTGATTTTGTGGCTGACTGTTGTGTTTAATATGACATAATGTAATGGTAGTGACAAGGACATGAAGAAATACACAAACATTTCTAAATTCATCATGGGCTAGCTTCTGTCATGTATGTGATATTCTTGCTGCTCAGCCACCTTAGAAGATTGGCCCATTGTTACAATTAGCTTATCTACATGTAGGTACGGTACTTGATTTTAATTCAGAAAAAAGGTTTGCGGTACAACCATGTGAGTTGGAACAACTTTCCTCAACAGGATGTCATGTTTCTCTCCACAGATTATCTTCGGTCCCAATCCCCCTTTTGTTTCCAGCTTATCCAGACGGTTAATTGGTTTCTTAGTCCTATTGTTCACTTGTTTTCAATGTTTTTTCAACGCAGGATTAGTTTGATGTTACTTATCCTTTCAATGCAGGTACCTTGATGTTATTTATCCTTTCTATGCAGGTACTTTGATGTTATTGTTACTTTTTCTTTCTATACTAATTCCATGATGTTATTGTTTGTGAAGCTGCAGAATTTCTACCGCTTCATATATAAATTCTGCTGATTTATTCACATGGTTGTACCGCAAACCTTTTTTCTGAATTACAACTTCACCATGCAAACCTTCAAATCCTATACTTGATTTTAGTTTTTAATATAGATCTACATGTACATGTACATGATGCTAATAGTTATGTGTAATTGTGTTAAAGGTGATTGCTTTGCATTTGTCTGTGAATATCATGACCACATTATTATTGGGAGATTCCTCACAATTTTTTTTCTTCAAATTGTAGTTATTTCAAATTTATCATTTGATAACTTTATTATTCTGTCTTACTTAAATATTGTTCCCCTGGAACTTTACTATTTTGTGTCTTTTATTGTTGTTTTTCCACTCATACTAACTTTCTATGATGAGTCTATTCCTTTTTAAACCCTTTTCTGAAACTGAAAGCCGCTTAAAGATTTTCATATACCTTGCAATTTCCAGTGGGTCCAAGAATCCTTTATAGCTACATGTAGGTACATTACAACTGGTAAATTTTGAACTCAGTCTTTGAATGGGTAGCTTGCATTTTCAGAATTGTAACATTACCTTTATAATGTTGTCATGTTTGGTTTTTCTAGTGATGAGTTTGACTTCATCTACTGCCCTGAGCCAGTGGTGAATAAGAGTCCTGTGGTGCTAGAGAATCATAAACTTGGTCTACAGACATGGAGTATTAAACTCCTCTTCAACTTTGTCTACAGCAACCTGATGAAGAAAACAGCAGCTTTTAAAGGTAAACAAAATCAAAATTCTTTGAGTATAGGAGGCTATATACTGACACTCTGACAGGCTGCTTTTCTTGGTCCTTGCCGAGATTGTAGCTTTTCCATTTTGACTATCCTCATGGGCAATTCCACGTTAACGGAAGGACAATCAGACACAATCTGTATCTGAATGTCCTTCCATTACCGTGGAATCGCCCTACTGATCAATTGATTTTTGTCTTTTCTTTATGTATTAATATTTATATTTCATTTATTCTAGGGACATAACATAATTTAATTTCGAGAAGCATAACATCAGACGATAGCATGAATAGACAGTGTTAGTACATAAATCGAGAACATCATGATCAACCATTGTAATGAAAAACTCATTTTCGATATTCTTTTCTTGTCTTTCATTCTTGCAACCTGATGACAGATCTGAAATCTTTACATGAATTCAGCTGTGCAGTGCTGTTACTCAATCCAGAGTGTTACACAGTATGGAACATGAGGTAAGGTTCTTTTCATTGTTTCTTTTAGACCTTAATACCAATATCCCCCCAAATACCTGTACAATGTTGGTTTAATGCTAAGTGTTGTTTTGTCTAGAGCATGATAGTCAGATTATTGAGTGATGTTAACAAAGGTGTTCAGAAATTTAGTTATGTGTATGATCTACATGTATGCAAGTAAGGAATTGGACAGGGAATGGTGGGGGGGGGGGGGGGGGGGGGAGAGTAATTAGCCTGATGCAGAAAACTTTCATTGGTTGGGGTGATCACAATATGTACTTTAAGCTTCTACCAATCTTAAAATTTAATAGGCAAGCTTTCATCCACTCACGTGGAGTTAGTAATTAGCCTATGAGAGGAACTGTAGAATAACAGTGTGTTCCATGACAAATGATTAAGAGTCCACCTGATGTGCCATTGCACTTCAAAGACCTCTTTCTTTTGGAGTAAAGAAAACCAGGGTAATAGTATGATTTGCAGGGTCCTCAGATAGAACAGTACCCGATGAGGCTACCGTGGGTAAATAAAGCATATTATTATAATTATTGTTATGCTTACTAGAGTATGCATGACTAGTTTTCTGCAGGTCTAAGATTTGATTTTAAATAACATTTTTCCTCTTCTCAAGAACATTTCCCCTCTTCTCAAGAATTAATTAACAGTATAGTAATGTTGATTTGATTCAGTCATATAGATCTATAGTATTTCTGTTATCTGGAAATTTGAATATTTGTACTACTGGTACATTTGGTATGTGTGTATTTCATGACAGGAAGGAACTTGTGACCAGACGCTACATCAAGGCAGAAGATGACCTCAAATTTGCAACAATAATCCAAACTAAACATCCAAAGAGCCCAGAAACTTTCATTCAAAGGTACATTTTACATCAAGATAGATTCCAATCATCAATTAATTGGATAACAGTAGAAAAGACAAGGTACCGCCTGCCACAGAGCTCCTTCCTTTTGCAGGACATTGATCTACATTTGCCACTCTCAACCCATGTGAAGAAAATAGTCAGCTGGCAGGAAGAAATTCCCTTAACTCTGAATAGCAGTTTATCATAAAGCCAGGGTAATGATAGAGTTCTGCATTTTGTATCCTCGGGAAAAATCACTATATTAATCAAACTGTTGTTATCGTTATTACGATTATCATCATTATTATATGTATATACTTCACTATTATCGTACAGAAGATTGTAATGCACCTGTTACCTATTTTTCTGCATGAAATTCTTTATATTTCATATATTCCTTTAAAGCTAAAGTGATGTCCAAAAATGAAATACAATTTATAGATTCAGTGCAGATTCATGTTATCATTGTATGATTTTCTTTGTAGGAGATGGCTGTTACTGCAGCTGTTCCCTTCCAATAGGACATCATCATCTTCCAACCGTACACATCAAAGCCACCATCACAACCCAACGACACAAGCAAATGGCAACTCCTTGCACAATCCACATCGCTCCAATGGAACACCGGCCCACGCCACAGGGAATGCATCCCGGCTTGGTGATGCCTTTGAGCTGACCGAAAGACATTGCCAGGTTGTAGACCGTGAGATGGATGCGTGCAGAGCAGCAGCAGATCGGTATCCTAGTAACTACAATGCATGGAGTCACAGGATATGGGTGCTTCAGGAGATAGCTAGACTAGATACAGGGGTAAGTTGGTTGTCCAGGAATCCTCCTCTTGTTAACTGTGACAAGTTATTGCAGTTAATGGTGAAGGAAATTACAGTATAGTGATGATGTGGCTCTGACCCATCTACCAGAAAGAATGTACTGTAATTCCCAATATTGCATTACTGTTGCATTATCTGCACATACATGTAGATGACAAAAATTTTTTAGAAAAATGTTACAGCAAAATTCCTTCTCTCCCATGAAGCTTCCGAACATTTCTAATCATGCAGAGGTATACTTGAGATTTTGCATTTGGTCTTGGGGTTGAGACCTAGACTTACACATAAAAAACCTGAGATTGGTTGTGCTACATCACTAGCATGTACATGTATTCATTTTGTTGCAAGAGTTCAAGTGAAATTTGAAGTATGTGTACTAGTAATAGTAGCCATGGCCTTGTTAGAAGTTAATTATTAACTTAATTTTATAGCTTCAAAAGATGCAAGTATAAATTGGCCAAGTTTCAAGAAACAAACTGAAAATTTATATTACATCTGATAGATAAAAATCTTCCTCTTCAGGTGTTACTGAAAGAACTTGATATCACCAAAACATGGGTGAAACAGCATATATCAGATCACAGTGGGTTCAACTACAGGTACTTCCTCATCAAGTCATTGTCCTGCAGTCATATTCATGAAGATCTACTAAAGATCATCCATCAAGAGTTAGTTTTTACTTCAAACCTCATACAGAGCTTCCCTGGACATGAAGCTGTCTGGTATCACAGGTCAGTGGTTCTTCTTATATCACTTTGTTTGTTTTTTTGTTTATTCCAGCCTTTAACCAGGGCAACTAAAATGTGCAAGCTGGCAAGCATTACATAAAGTTATATGTTCAAGCTAGCAAGCAAAATATGAAGTTACATGGCTTTGCAGTACATTTACATATTTATTATTTTCATTTTTATTTTGTGGGGTCTTTTTGTCCCCTGTTTTGTTCTTGCCCATATTCTACCTCATGGGTCTATCACCTACAGAGAAAGAAAAAAAGTTTTTTTTCACCCCCTTCAATTTAACCATATTACTATTACTACCTCTGAATCTATATTTCTTTGAGAGATATTCACACTTGATGCATGCTTTTATCCTTAAAGGAGATCAATCTTGACGTTAGGAAGAGAATATCTGAGAAGGAGTGAGGGTGGTTGCCATGCATCCCATACATCACACTGCCTGGACTATGTTGAGAGGGTTGAGGGTGCTAACGGCATTGAGATGTGCGAGGACATGTCAGATACTGAACCCCTGGTCCAGGGAGAGAAAGAATGGCTACTTCTGAAAGACTTTGCCAGTGCCAGCTCCTTGCCTGGACCCAAGACATCGGCATCGAAGATGGACTCCGTAGACCACGCCGAGTATGCCGCGTATGATCATGCTACCAGCTGCGCTGATCAGAGTATTGAAGCTGCATTATCTCTGTTATTACACAGGGAAGACCTGTTCATGGAAATGCTGTACAAGAAGAGTTGCAAAGCAGACAGACCGCAGTTACAGAGGTGTATAGACATTCATAAGAAATGGCTAGGCCATGTGCAATTCTTATAGTCTGTTGTTTTCTGCCATTTCTGTTGATAACCCATGTCTTTGTCATTATTGTGATTTTACTAATATGTATGCCAATAAGTTGAATATGAAGATGGACATATATGTAACTCAAAGTATTATTGTAGATTAGCAAATAAAGTACAGAAATATGCATCTGAAATAAGCAGTTTAGGATAGCAAAAAGAAATTTATTAACGTTAGAAATATATTTTCACTAACTTTATCTTGTCTGCAGATTATTTCTTCTTTATCTTTAATTCTGTTTTGCTACTTATAATATTGGATATGTTGCATCTTACATTGTTTGGACAGTTTACCCTCCACATCCCCCCCTTCTCTCTCTCTCTCTGTATCTCACTGTTGTAATCTTTTTCCAATAATTTTTGTAATTTGTTTTATGTCACTCCCCATCTGTATTTTTCTTTTGTTCTCTCTCTCCCTGATGAAATTGTTATTAATATATTAATACATCAAGCTTTTCTTTCGAAAATATGTCGGGTAACGTCGAAAGTGTGGACCCTTAGGTGCTTGCTCTATGCATTATTTAGATAGAAATCAGTCATTCACTCCGTCTCCCTTTCTCAATCTGTCTTCCTGTGACTTGGGGTTTCATTCTAAAGCCTACGCTAGATTTATTTACACGGTCACTTTAATTGCATTTAGAAAAAATTGCTCAGGGTTATTTAATCATATTCCAAGTTATGTTTTTCAAAGGGTAGTTTGCCTTATTTTGCCATGTATGACTAAGTTGGCATTAGTGTGAGCAGCATTGCCTTACTTTTCGGACTCTTACCAATTATTACATGTTATTTTCTTACTCATATTACTGCTCAAGATGTTTAATATTGCATTAGATTTAATTTCAAAATCATGTATTAAAATTCAGTTGGAAATTTCTTGATTTCAATGAATTGTGCTAAAAAGGAAATCCATGATACCACAAAAGGCACAAAAACAGGGCATTCAAGAACTTTTTAGCGTCAGTGTGTGAGAGCTTTCAGATACAAATTGACCATTATCTCTGAAATGTCAATATTTATATCATTGTAGTCCTGCATGTACTTACAGGTCAGTGGATCAATGTCATACATTGGTTAAATTGTGTTATTCTTGATATGTATCTAGTTGGTGAGACACAGTTATGGACATCAGGGTGATCTGTACTGCTAGACAATCCATTTCAATACACCGTTCTGAATTCAAAATACCGGTAATCTTTGTGGTTTTTTTAGATTAATCAATTTGAATAAAACCTTATCTTGGCCAGTTCGTAATTACAACTTGTGCATGTGCAGATAAAGATCATTTGTACAATTGACCTTTATATGCTCTCATTTTGTACACA
Organism: Heliocidaris erythrogramma; assembly: GCA_025617745.1. NCBI lineage: Eukaryota > Metazoa > Echinodermata > Echinoidea > Camarodonta > Echinometridae > Heliocidaris > Heliocidaris erythrogramma. The sequence goes on along the minus strand of CM046860.1, from coordinate 8,307,803 downwards.
CCACGATGCGCGCTCCGGTATGATTTTACTTGTTTAACACGTAGGGCGTCCACCAAAACAAAATGCGTGTGCGCTTACAAATCAGGGTCATTTGCACCATGTACTAATTATGAAGTAGCTTATTGTAATTTCGGAAACTGTTTCATCTCTGAGATCTTCAGAATTGAGCTAAGCAGTCACAACACGAGATCCTTTTTGTAAGGGAGAAATCAGCACTAAAAATTTGTGGTCAAGAGAATACTTTGGGGATTGCATTCTACCTTCTTAATATTTGTTTTCAAAATATATAGAAAATTCAAGGGAAAATATCTTACTACCCCTTCAACTTCACCAACATTATTCATTCATTTTAATAGATATCATCAGAAATTAGAAATGCATTGTTAGAAATAGCATACCATTTATCCAAGAAGCATGATAATTAAACATTTCTGTCCTTTCTGGTAATTCTGCCTTTGCCACAAAGGACATTTTTTCTTCTTATAGGAAATGTGTTCCGTTTTCTTTGAAATGGTACAAGATTGGTAATTAGCCATTTGTACAATTAGATTTGGAACATTATTTTTTGCCACATATAAGTGAAGTTTTTTTTACCACTTATGAGTAGTCAGAAACATGAACCCAGTGCATTTTTCCTTTTCTTGTACAAACGTCTCGTTATCTATTCTTAAAGTGCATAGTGACATGCAATTTTGCCTATGTGTTATGCGCTATATAAAAAGGTTTAATTATTGTTATTATTATTATTATTATTATTACCAGTTAATCTGAACATTTATGCAAATTTGTACTGTTCTTTGAATCTTGGGCTCTCGCTCATATGCTATATGGTTATTTTAAACGTGTACATATACCAGGAATGGATGATCTTGCCCGTTACTTATTTCAATGTACATTGTAATTCATCAGCATTATTGTATTCAACTATATCATCATGACTACTACTTCCTCTGTGTGCTTCATATGATTGTAGAAGTGAATCTTGTATTATCTACCTTGCGAGTCAATAAAAATGCAACACTTTTTCAATTGTTTATTGTTTATAAATTAGAGTGTAAATAAAGATGTATGTGACATAGTTTGGTAGAGTATAAGAGTCTTTCTGACTATATTTATACCATTTCTGAGGACCATCTTTTCGTAGTTTAACAAACGGGGCAAGTAAAGAGACCAGGTGAAAACTACCTGCGCCAACTCCAGCACGGCCTTGCCATACGTGGAATGTATAACACCCCAATTTCCTTTGCATTGTATAATGGTAGTGGTGTCTTCATTTCTCCCATGTTTATTCAACCATGAACAAATGGTCCACAAAAATGGTATCAGAATAATTGGAAAGAGTTACTCTACCAAACCATGTAACATACATCTATATTTACACTCTAATGTGAAAACAATAAACAAAAAAGAACAATTTGCATTTTTATTGGCTGACACAATATATCAGGTGCCTGTGTACATGGTTCAGATGTATTGTGCAGTTTGGTGAAATGTGTCCTATATAAGACAAGTCTTTGATATCCATTGTTTTCATCCCAAATGGAAATTGTCTTGATAAGGCAAGTGACTTACGGTGATGATACCAAGAAGATTCATTGGTCGATTGTCATATCCAGAGATTTTTCATTTTTGGAGGAAATGGATCTATAATAATAATAATAATAATAATACATAACATTTATATTGCGCTTAATACAATGTTTCTAAGCGCAGAAGTAGTATTATTACCCTGGCTTTAGCCCAGCCGCCCTATAAGGCGCGGAAAGCATTCAAGGAATAAATTCCTACCAGGTACCCATTTACTACACCTGGGTGGAGAGTGGCAAATGTAGATTAATGTCTTGCCAAAGGACATTAGTGCCTCGCCGGGACTCAAACCGCGAACCATGATATCCACAGTCCAGTGACGTATCCACTAGACCACGACACCTCTGTGGAAGGACTTACAGGTGTGTGTCGTAGGGGACACATCTCATAAAATCAACCATCGTTTTTTTAAATTATTATTTTCATGTAAATGTAAATAAAAACTCAACGGTCTCAATAAATACTTCAAAAAAAAAATATTTCAAAGTATGCATACAAAGCTCTTAGAATTATAAGGAATTCAAGCAGCACAAAGTGTGCATCATTAACAATAAGTTTGTCTAAAACAATTGATATTTCTTATTCTGAATTATATTATCTTTGAAATAGAATAATGGAATAGATAATGGATATTATCAGAATCAACACATTATACGAATTCATATTGTACTGCAAAATTTTATAGAAAAGCATACATCAGTAATAGAAAGAATTATATACATGTATCATAGAATATTAATTCCTATGCATTGTATTATCAGAAATGAAGGCTTGTGCAATCATTATTTACATGTATTAATGTTATTTGTACACTTGAATGACATACATGTACTACCAAAACTAAATGTGTTATTCTTAATTAGCAAAATATTGTATTTATTGGTATAGTTGCCTTTAAGACAGTCATGAAACAACGCTCCTGCTTATACTAAATTAAAGTAATTTACAAATGTTTATAATTGATAATTCCATCATATAACACATTGTCTGCAAACCGAACAGTATTCAGGGATCGATGTTAAAGATATGCAATTGGCTACATAAAATTTGATTGAGAATAAAGATAATCTGGAGTTCTTGCAACAATAAAAATGGATTGTAACAGAATCCAACAAAATTATCAGCAAGTATTTAAGTATGAATAACTGGCATCTGCCAAATGATTCTGAAAGATATGTAATTGTGAGTAATATGAATGTTGTCCCATGTATTCATATCCATGTTGGTGAATTTCAGTGTAAGCGGTTTTCATCAAGTTTTCGCTGTCTTGTTTACATTTGGCTGGAGTTAAACTATACAACAAATTATGACAATCAACTACAGGTATATCCATGCTTCAAGAACAGGGTATTCCCACATTATACTCTATAATTAGGTGTGTGTAGTTTTCAGGTAGAAAATATTTCCGCAATGTTATACTCGTTGCTCATACTAAATCTGTATACTGGAAAAAATATAGCATGGAAATTCAGAAATTACTGATTTATGATGAAAAAATGTACAAGCTGCAATTATACTTATTTTTTATCTGTATGATTTTGGTGTCTTGACTTGGTGCAATTTTTTGTTTATGTGGATATGTGTAGATTATGGCACCCTGGCTGCATATCGTTAACATGCTGTGATTGTTTCAGTACTGATATTTTCCAGGAAATGTCTTCTCCATATATATTATTATTATTATTATTGACAATTGTACAAAAATAAAGTATGATATGTTTTAAAGATTACCCAATATTGTAGACTTCTTGATTAATGTATGGTATTTATTCAGTCTTCTTTGAAGGTATAGGTTTGCAAGGTGGTACTGATAACATGGAGAAGGTTTTTCCACTTTATTCTTCTTACTCAACAGTCCTTTTCAGGACTAACCACATGGTGAACTGTAAACCTTCTCCACGTTATTCAGTCTTCTCGTATTTCCCGTCTTATGCATGATGGTTGCATGTTTTCCCCGAAATGCAGAGATGAAGAGCTAAGGGAGAAAAGAATGAGAAAGGAGGGGAGAGGATGAGAAATAGAGATAAACAAAGAAGAGAGAAATGAAACGTACATTTATATATTATTCGGATAGGCAATCCTCTCAAAATTGTAAATGAAAAAAATATTCCTATTTTCCTGTTGCTTGCTCTCTCTCTCTCTCTCTCGCTCTCTCTCTCCCTCTCTCTTTCTCTCCCTCTCTCTCTCTCTCTCCCTCTCCCTCCCTCTCCCTCTCTCCCTCTCTCTCTCTCCAACTCTATTCTAATGACTTCCTTTAAATTCCTCTTTTCGTGTCTACATTTTGCCAATCTTTCTTTCCCTTCCACTCCCCCTCCTTATTCATCTTCATTATTTTCACTTTCTCTATTTCATTAATATTTCTCCTTCACATTTTGCTCCCTCTCTCCTCCCTTATTCTGCCGACTTTCACCCTATCTTTTAACTCATATTTTCATGTTTTTAAACACAGAAACGAAAGGATGCTAATAGTGATTTTCATGAATACTACGATTTATTATGCCACATTCCTCATGTTTTATCAAGATATGAAGGCTAAATCTTCAAGTACAGGTCTCACAACTATAGTGAGTTTATATAATTGCCAATACACATGGCTACACTCAAATGTCATTCTTTTACAGTCTAACCGATGATATTCTAGTCATGGAAAACAGGGGAAAAGCACACAACAAATCCTGATGCTTTACTTACACTGTAAGAAGAAAAGGAATTGTGATTTAAAAAAGAAAATTCAATTAAGTTCCTACACGATAGGACAGATGCATAAGGTACACCCAAGCCTGAGGAAAAGGTAGACAAAATAAAATACTAGTAGATCCCAAGACCAATGGATGTCTCTCAATTGAGATCATACTGGGGTATGTTGAATTACTACCAAAAGTACATACCAGACTTAGCACATGAGATCACACTACTAACGGCATAACTAGAAAGCCACAAAACTTTTAATAGTCGAAGGATGCTTTTATAAAGTCGAAGGATGCTTTTATAAAGTCGAAGCAATGGCTGAAGGATATGGGTTGTTTGATAAATTCCTGTAGAAGACTTTCCACCACCTGGTGCTCATGATTCTGAATCCCTGATGTCTAACGACATGAGAGATGACAGTCATAGTCTGCTGCCTCCACTGAATCTAGCAACACTACAACACTTGCTGCCTCTTCAGTTTCTTCCATTTAAACTTTATTCTTCCATTTATCGTAATTTTTATGTTTTTCTTTCCCAAATATATTTGTTAGTGGGATTAGATTAGCTCTCTATAAGAATGTTAGAAACAAATGAGAAACATTGTCAGTGATACAAAGGTACTGGATTTTTGAAAATCTTAAGGTGGTCTCAAACAAACAACATGACATGAAGGTGCACAGAGCTGTTATGTTGCATAATTGTTATATTTTTTTTGCTTTCACACAAATCAAATTATTACAAAGGTTGGTTTGCACTTTGAATTGTACTTTGAATCAAATAGCGCATTTATCTGTGTAAATTTATAATGTAGCATTATCTTTCTTTTTTTTTCAGAGACACAAATGCTGTGACAGACATTCATTCGTTGTAACAGCTAACACAGCCACCCAGACTCTCTCATCGGGACTACGAAAGAAGGACAAGATGCACCAGTGCCCAGAGGATTTCTCGTACATGTATGTCACAATGGAACACACCTATGCAACGTCTTTGCTTCCAATACTGCAACCATCATTAGTGATGGTAAATTTGCCAACGGCTTCCTCAAATATGTCTACTGAGTCTGATTCTGAGTCTGCATCAACTGAAATGAGATCAACTCAGACAGTACCAACTGAGTCAGGAGTGCCAGAAATAGGGCATGAATCTCCAGCACATCTGATGAATGTCTCACCTACTCTTGAGCTACTGTCACACGTGTCACTACCCCAGAACAGCTCTTCATCACTGCAGGTACCACTCACACCTTTGATACTACCTGTACCGAATGTGGAATCCAGCTTACTTTCACCATCAGGTTCATCCACGTCACCATCAAGTTCATCTTCATCACCATCAAGGTTATCCTCATCATTGTCAAATTCTTCCTGGTCTACATCTCCGTCAAAGTCAGGGTTCAGTTCTGAATCCTACGCCCCGTCTTCAGATTCAGATGTGTCTTCGTCATGTTCAGAAGAAGATGAAGAACCAGTTGAAATAAGACATTGCATGATGAGTTGCTGTATGGGCAAGAATGCAAAGTATGTTCAGATGGCCATGTTGCAGAATTAAAGAAATCCATGGTGGGAACCATGTTGACTCACTTGACTGTTAAAGTCACATGTGTTTGTGGTAACGTAGTGAAGATCTGGCATTCCCAACCAATGACTGGAAGACAACCTGTTGGGAACCTTATCACATGTGCTGCCATAGTGTTCTCTGGGAAAACATATGAGGATATGAAAGCAATAACTGATCTCCTAAATCTACAATACATGGCTGACTCATCATTCTATGAGATACACAACAAGATCCTCCTCCCAGTGATCCACACTTTCTACACGCGGGAAATAAACCAACCCGCGAAGAGCATGCAGGAAGGGCATTGACTGTTTGCGGAGATGGGCGATGCAATTCCCCCGGATATGGCGCCAAGTATTGCACCTACACATGCATTGACATGTCAACCCATAAGATCCTGGGAATGGCGCTTGTGCACATGAAGGAGGCGACAAGTTCTGTCGCCATGGAGAAGTTGGGCTTCCAGCGAACCCTGGACGACCTCCTACAGTCAGCTTTGGATGTGAGAGTGGTTGCTACAGATCGGCACACCGGAATTAGGAAATCCTTGCGTGAGGATTATGCCAACATCGACCATCAGTTTGATGTTTGGCATCTCACCAAGTCACTTACTAAAAGGTTAAAAGCGAAGGCAAAGCAGAAAGAGTGCCAAGATCTGGGGCCGTGGATCAAATCCATTACGAATCATGTATGGTCGTCTGCTCAGCATTGTGGAGAAGATGAGGTGATGCTCATCGAAATGATTCAATCCATAACCCACCATGTCTGCAACATTCACTCTTGGAATTCAGCTGAAAAGTACCACAAATGCCAACATCAGCCACTGACTCCTGAGGAAAATGCACGTAAAAAGTGGATCACCCCTGGGTCAAAATCCCTGCAGGCAGTACTCTTTGACCGTCGTCATGTCACCGACATGAAGAAGTTAACCAAGGCTTGTCACACTGGGGCCATCGAAGTCTACCACTCCCTATATCTAAAGTACTGCCCCAAAAGGAAGCACTTTTTCTACCGAGCTATGTTGGCACGTGCAGAGTTGGCTGTGCTTGATCACAATGCCTATACAGGGAGAAAGCAGGCTAGAGTAAAGAGACCAAGAAGAAGTACTGCAGGTAAAGGTGAACTTCGCTTCCGTTATGTATGGTCCAAGGCAACCAAGAACTGGATTCAGAAGCGGATTCCAGAGGACAAAAACTATGCTTATCTTTGGGACATGCTAGTTGCTGTTCTTCAAGTCAAGACTGGTGACTTTGCACTTGAAGCCCCTGAATACCCTGCTCTGCCTAGCAATATTGCACCAGTACCACGTCCTTCAGGGGCAGGGCCAGGGCAGTCTCAATTCTCTATTTTCCTCAGGCCAACTGATTATCTTGAAGTATTTAATGTTGTGTGTTCTTTAAAAAATAGTAAATCCCTTGGTCATGATAGAATTAGTTCCTCATTCTTGAAGCAGATCTTAGGTTTGATCTTAACACCTCTTGTACACATCTGTAATCTATCTTTATCAAGTGGTGTATTTCCTTCTTCATTCAAACTGGCAAAGGTTATTCCTGTGCATAAAAAAGATAGCACCTCAAACATCGCTAACTATAGGCCAATCTCAATATTATCAAGTTTCTCAAAAATACTAGAGAGAATCGTGTATAATAGACTTTTTAGCTATCTTGAGAAACATAAACTTCTTAACCCTAACCAGTTTGGATTTAGAAGGTCTCACTCAACTGACCTTGCATTGTTGCAATTTTATGACCATGTGTCTAGTGCTCTGGCCGCTCATGAGCATGTTATTGGTGTGTTCATGGATCTGAGCAAGGCTTTTGCCACACTTGACCACTCAATTCTTCTAAGTAAACTACAACATTATGGAGTCAGAGGCATTGCTTTGGAGTGGTTCTCTAGCTACCTTTCCAACAGAAAGCAATACACATCCTACAACTCTGTCAACTCTGTTGTGTCATTTCTAAAATGTGGTGTTCCACAAGGTTCAATATTAGGCCCCTTGTTATTCTTGATATATATGAATGATATTTGCAATGTGTCTACCACTCTAAAATACATATTATTTGCAGATGACACAAGTGTTTTCTTATCTCATAATAATATCAATATCCTTGAAAATACAATTAATAATGAACTACAAAAATTAACCAATTGGTTTAGGAGCAATATGCTGTCTTTCAATGTGCAAAAAACAAATTATATTCACTTTAAAGGTAGAAAGTCTCGTGGAGTACAAACTCCTAAAGTAAAACTGGATGATGTCTTGTTGGAAAGAAAAACTTGTACCAAATTTCTCGGTGTTTACATTAATGAATTACTAAACTGGAGTGATCATTTGAAAAACATAAGAACAACAATTTCCCGAAATATTGGAATATTATATAGAGTGAAATATATAGTTCCTGACAAAGTAATTTTTATATTGTACAATACTCTGATTCTACCATACATCTCATACTGCAATGTTCTTAGGGCAACATCTACATGTAAGTGTGTTACAGATAATATTCTCTAGCTACAAAAGAAAGCTATCCGCATTTGTGTTGGAGCTGGTTACCGTGACCATACACGGCCTCTCTTTATTAAGTTGAAGAGCCTTACGGTTTATAGTGACATCAACTTTCTTCAAACCGCCCTCTTTATGTTTCGTTATAATAGCAACCTTTTGCCCACTTCCTTTTCTTCCATGTTCAGTCGAAACAGTGATATTCACTCTTACCCGAGACAATCAGCTAATATGCAATTATTCAATCCCCGCACATTATTGGCTCATAAGTCTGTTAGGCATAACGGTCCAGGAGACGTCTGGTATGCCTTACCGAGGGACACTCGAAATTTACTTACCATTCATTCCTTTAAAAATGCGATTAAGTGCATGCTTATCTCTAAGATGTGATTAATACATGTACAATCATTTCTTGTATTACTACAACGAAGCCTAAAGCTTGGTATCACCTGAAAGACTAGAATATTTTCATCTTACATAATTTGTCCTATTACGTGTATAGATATCCATCGAATGCCTTTACTATATTACTGATTACATATATTATTTGGGATAATAAAGGCTCCCTCCTCTTTCTCCATCTTCTTACCTTCTATACCTTTATTTTCATCTTTATCTGTTGTAAATAGTGTAAAATTTCAAATTAGTTCATTTAATGCTAAGATTAGTTATTGAGTTTTCTCTCTGTTTTTTTGTTTTTATTTTGTTTTAGTTTTGAATGATAATATAATTATGTAATTCGTTAGTTTAGCTATACTTCTGTATGGTGCTCCATTATTCTATGTTTGTGTTGTGACCATAGTTATTTTATGATTCTGTCATTGTAATTTGTTTCTTTAAATATCTTTCTCTTATGGATGTGATCGCTCCAAGGAGTTATTTCAATGTACTATGTAATATGATGAACCATTCAGAAATAAATAAATAAATGCTGCCGTTAGGAGCATTTCAGCCGATAAGGACCTCATGGACGTACTGAAGATACAGGCGGAGCAGATGGAGCGTCAGCAAAAACAGCTTGATCAACTCCAGTCTTTTCTATTAGGACGGCGACGGCAGACCCCTTCGGGAGACGGGAAGTGCTTCAACTGCGGCGAGAAGGGACACATTAGAAGGAATTGCCCCAAACCCGTCCAGGATAGCTAGCCAAGGCAGGAGCGGAACACTGGTGAGTTCACAAGACCCTCACAAGATTTAAACGAATAACTTCCACTGTCAAGAGCCTGACGGTGCGTAGGTCATTCGACGGCTCAGCACTCATCAAGAGAGCAGTAGGAGATTGCCCAGAGGTCAACCTCGACCTTGGATCCGCACGATGTGTCAGATGCTTGATAGACATGGAAGCACAGGTATCGACTGTTACCGAGGGGTTTTATAGGAAACATCTGTCACGAGTTGATGATAGACGTGTCTAGCATCCTCAGCATCAGCGGAGCCCAAGGACTTACAATCCCCTACTGTGGATACGTCAAACTGACAGTTTGGGTGCTTGGTAAGGACTTTCAGAACATGGGCTTTCTTGTTGTGAGAGACCCTCCCGAAGCACTGGGGGCGAGAAAGAGGAGAGTCCCTGGAGTAATAGGGTCCAATGTTCTACGGGACATGAGGAATGCCCTTCACAACGAACTTGGAGGAGACTTCATTGAGGGGTTCAAGGATGGGAAGGACACCATGTGGGTGAGTGTCTTGGTCTTGTACGAGGAAGTCAACATAGACACTACAACCAAGCTCGAAAGACTGGGTAGAGTGGCTGGCATTGCACTGGTATTACTCCAAAAGAGGTCTCTACAAACTATACAGGTCTCTGTTAGAACTGCGAGGAAGGGGGAGGTACGCACTGCAGTCATTAAGCCCGACCCAACCCCGAGGGGAATGTGTACATCATTGAGCCTTTACAGGGTGATGGTCCTCAGAAGACAGTTTACCGTCGAGACCTACTAGATACACGTGAACTGGTAGAAGACATCAACCCAAGTAGCTCCAATGATGCCACACCCGAACCTCAAGCAGCCACTTTTCCGGTTACTTACCAGTCTGATGAAGATGACGAGCCAAGGAAGGTACTTTTTCTGAGTAGGACACCTCCACCTGCAAATGTCAGTCTAATAGGTGATATTCCACCAGGTACTTCCGAAAGAGTAGGAGAGCATCCAGCTCCCCATGTTGAATTAGACATCAAGCAGCCAGGGATAGCTGAAGAAGACAGCTCTTCAGCTGGAGAACCTGACACTGTTGAAACTACTGGTTCTGAACGGGAAGACGAACCCATAGTTCCTGTCAGACGGTCTGCTCGGTTGCAAGGGAAATTGCCGTCCCTTTCGTCTGAAATTGTAACTGATATTACCAAATCTCATTTGCTGTTTATGCAGATGATGTCTAACCCATCTCATTAACCCACCATTTAATCATTCTCATACTTGTATCGTTTTGAGTATTGCACTGTTCAAAGTTGTCAGAGGCGACAACATCAAGTAGGGGAGAATGTGACAGCCCAAAATCTCATAACATGATAATATTTCTGATAATTTAGTCTTAGATAAAACCATTTAACCAGTCTCTCTAGTCCCGATGTAACTGAAAAAGCTGGGCTTTTTGTTGATAGACAGTCATACACGCAATATGAGTCGGATTCAAGCAGTGGATTTTGTTTAAGATCGGTCTACCACCACCAGTACATTTTGTCATCTGTTTAGTCACCTTTTTACTGGAAAACAGTCAGCTGGAATGTAAAAACTCGAGCTTTTCTCACCGTTTGCCTGGGTCTTGCAAATCAATTTGTATTCACTGCAGTCCCACACATGGGGTATCTTGTGAGCCCATATAGTATTGCTATGAGTGCATAATCTTACTGTAGAGTGTATTATCAGCGAAGTGGATCACTATACTTGCAGAGTATGCTAACACTTGTGCACGCATTGACACAATGGTAATGTAGTATACGAGTATTCAGTACAGTATCTCCACATACCATTCTCATGCATGGACTTTGTAATGTAGACATTGAAACCCTGTATGCCATGCTCGTATTTTGCAACGTTCACACTCCATAATAATGATGTGCTTCTGACTCTTCCTGACGTTGGATTTCCTTTGCCTGCTTACTTCTCATCATCTCTGCTCTGTAAACCTCTCCCTTGATTTCCTCCTCACCTGCATTATTTTCAGCTGTATTTTCAACATGCCACCTAAGATATCTTCAACCGATATAGCTCGCCAAGTCATGGCTGAGCTGGAGAGCAGCAGTAAGCTGAAGCAGCTTGTGAAAGATGCTGTGGAGGAGGCTGTCTCTAGCCTTGTCCAGCGGCTTGAGGTCCAGGAGGGGAAAGTCATGGAGCTTGAGGGACTAGTTAAGGCGCAGGAAGGCGAAATACAACGGCTTAAAGTAGCAGAGGAGAGGGCTCGTGACGCCATTTCCGTCATGGAAATCAAGCTGGACGGGGTCGAGCAGCAAATGAGATGCCACAATGTTCGCATTGTGGGTGTAGAGGAGTCAGCTGATGATAAGACTGATGAGGTCGTTGCCATGATGGTAGAGAAGAAGCTGGGAATCACCTTGACCCCAGCCGATTTTGACCGTTGTCATCGACTTGGCCCTTCATCAAAGTCATTCTCAGCGGATGCCATACCGCAAGGAACACCACCACAGCAATCTGGCCCTCGCCCCATCCTGGTGAGGTTCTCAAAGCTCCGCACCAGGGCATTGGTCATGGGTAACAGGCCCAAGTTGCAGGGAAGCGGCATCTTTATAAATGATGACTTGACACCAGCAAAACAAAAACTTCTATTCAAATTGCGCCAAAGTAAGAAGGCCGACAGATCCTGGAGCATTGATGGAAGGATTTTTGCTGATATAAAGAACAGTGGCGGCACCTTTACAAAGAAGCTCATTTCATCTGAAGCTGACATAGCAAATCTATGAAAATTAATAGACTATAGCATCAGAACTTGACATCGCGCATTTTTTTTTTTTTTTTTTTTTTGAACAATACTATAGCAAAGTTATATATTTCTCGTATGCAGGGCAAAATTATTTAATTTTTGCAGGTTTCCCATGGCAGCCTCTTTCATATTTTATTGTTTTTCGTTGTTTGTGTAACTTTCATAATTATTGCTTTTGTTATTTTTCTCTGTTGTTGATTCTGTGACTTTTTCATTTAGTTTTTTTTTTTTTTTTTAGCCTTCATGAAGTCATCTTTTGACATTCTATATTATGTTTTCATGTTTTTTTCTGTTCACGGTCGTGCTATGTATATATTTAACCCCTTGTTGTGTTCTGTGATATTTACATTCATGTAAAATCCATAAAGTCTGGATTAAGACTAATGATGAATACACATGTGATGAGCGAAGGAGCTCGTGGTCGTTGCATGATGGACGTCGAATAAAGTGTTGACGCTACTGTACTTCAGTTCTTACGTTTATTTCATTTTCTGTGTTTGGAGTAGGATACAACACCCCTGTGTATGTGTCTATATGTTTGCTGGCAACATAAATTACATGTATTCTATACTGTTAAACATCACTTTTTGGCTTGGATTTGAAATTAATAATGACTAATATTGCGCAAGAAGCAATCAATTTTTTTGAAAGAAATGCTACAAACACTAGACCTTAATGGTGGTGTGGATCTTGATGACGTTTCTCCTATTGTCTGTAACTATTATACTGAAAACCAATTCATTGATGAACATCAAAGTGGTCATGAAAACCAACTTACTGTTTTACACCTAAATATTAGAAGTATGCATAAAAATTTTGACTCTCTTAATGCCCTAACGAGAAATGACAAAGTAAATTCTACCGTCATTGGAGTCACTGAGACATGGTTCTCAAGTGATGGTGATGTTAGTTTATATTCAATTCGTGATTATAGTTTAGAGTCTAATCACCGGCTTGATAAGAGAGGAGGTGGTGTTGCCTTATACATTCCAGACGGAATAGATTATCGAGTGCGGAGTGAATTAAATGTAATGTCTGACCATTTAGAGACTATTTTTGTGGAGTGTTTTATTCCAGGGAAAAAGAATGTAATATTTGGTGTCATATACAGGCCCCCACAGAGTAATCTTGACCTTGTAGTAAATGAACTACAGACAATTTTGTTAAACCCAATTCTTGTTAATAAGACAGTATTTTTGTTGGGTGATTACAATGCAAACTTGCTCCAGTGTGATGAAAACGAACGTATTGATGCTTTTTTAAACTTGATGTTGTCTTTTTCTTTAATGCCATTAATTATCAAGCCAACGAGAATTACTGAAACTTCCTCTAACATATTCTGCAATATGCAACCATTTCCATCTTCAGGGAATATTGTATCGGATATCTCTGACCATTTTCCTATTTTTACGAGGGTGAACTTACGCAATAACCCTTACAATCATGAATATAAATATGTTCGTAAGAGTAATCCTAAAAACATTGCAAAGTTTAGAGAAGTTCTTATGGCAACAGACTGGAGTGAGGTCTTACATGAAAATGATGTTAATAATTCTTTTAATGCATTTTTTAATAAATTCATGTTATTTTATAATGAAAATGTACCAATTGTGAAGCGTAACGGTAAAGATCTCAAGAAAACTCCTCGTATGCCATGGATTAATTCTGCTTTGTTAAAGTCAATTAATAAGAAAAATATTAAAGTTGTATTATGCATATAAAATCAGTGGGTCAGAATTATCACATAAAAAATATACTGATTATAGAAATACTATCACTTCAGTGCTACGTGTTGCGAAGAAAGGTTATTTTTTCTCCCAGTTCCAAGCCACTTGTAATGATATTAAAGGAACATGGAAAGTGATAAAAAATGTATTTAATTCAAAGGGGAAAAAAATCAATGTAAAGACCATCAAAATTGATGGTCGTGTAGCGGAAGATAAGAATGTCATTGTGGAGAAATTCAATGAATATTTTTGTAGTATTGGTCCAAATCTGTCAAAGGCAGTGCCAAACTGTCAACAAACATATGATAATTTTTTGAGAGAACCAAATGAGAACAGTTTATTTCTTGCACCAGTACTTAGAGAAGAGCTGCTTGCAATTGTGAACTCCCTGAAAAAAGGTAAAAGCCCTGGCTATGACAGTGTCAACAATGACTTGCTTCAGCTGATTGTCTTAGCGGTTGTACAACCACTAATTCACATTTTTAATTTATCTTTGTCAAATGGAGTTGTCCCCTCAGACATGAAAATTGCAAAAGTTGTGCCTGTTTTTTAGAAAGGGGATCCACAATTGTTGTCCAATTACCGTCCTATTTCTCTCTTGACCTCCTTTTCAAAGATACTTTAGAAAATTATTTATGTCAGAACAGTTAAATTTTTTAAAAAGTGTAACATCTTTTCGCATTTTCAGTTTGTGTTTCGAGAAAAGCACACCACGTCACATGCCTTGCTGCACTTTATTGATAAGATCTCGCAAGCCATAGATAAGAAGATGCACACAATTGGTATATTTCTCGATTATTCCAAGGCTTTTGATACGGTCGATCATAAAATTTTACTTGGCAAATTAGCACATTATGGTATCAGGGGGACAGTGCTGGACTGGTTCATAGTTATTTAGCTGAAAGAACACAATTTGTTTCTTTGAACGGTTTTGACTCGGGGCTACGGAATGTCACATGTGGCGTTCCTCAGGGATCACTTCTTGGCCCTCTCTTGTTTATTATATATATTACTGATTTCCACTTCTCGTCTGATATATTGTCTTTCATTTTATTTGCTGATGATTCTAGTTTGTATTACTCGCATAAGAATCCTCAGACTCTTTTAGTCAATTCAGAGCTATGTAAAATAACCATGTGGATTCAAGCAAATAAATTGTCATTAAACCTGCAAAAGACAAACTTCATGCTTTTCAGTAACAAAGTTAAAGTGCTTCCAGGAAATGTAACTTTCAATAATGTATTAGTCGATAGAGTAACATCAACAAAATTCCTTGGCCTATACATTGATGAGCAACTAAGTTGGAAAGTACATATCAATCATCTTTGTAAAGTGTTATCTAAAAATACCGGTGTCATTCATAAACTGAAATCTTCATTTCCTCAGGACATTCTTCTTATTATGTATTCAACATTAATCCTTCCTTATCTCAATTACGGTGTCCTTGCATGGGGTAATTCACTTAAAACTCATCTTGAAAAGATATATTTGATTCAAAAAAGAGCGTTGAGGATTATTTGTAATGTAAATTTTCGTGAGCATACTAACCCACTTTTTCATAGCCATAGGATCTTAAAATTGGAAGATATTTATCATTTCCAACTTGGGACTCTCATGTTTGACTTGAATGCTGATGTTCTGCCACTGGCTCTGGCCAGTATATTTAGAACAAATAGCCACGTTCATCACCATGCTACACGAAATGCTTCTGCATATCATCTGCCCCATGTAAGGACGTTTACTTTTAATACACTGTTCTGCACTGGTCCTAGATTCTGGAACTCCCTTGACGCTAACATTAAGCACTCTGTTAGCCAATCTGTATTTAAGCATAAACTTAAGGGTTATCTTTTAAATAATTACCATGACTCATAGGGTACAGTTGTAACATTTAAATGTAAATTTCTTTTTTTTTTTTTTTCTTGTCCACATATTGCAGTTGTCAGCCTTTAATCCCTGTTTCTTGTTTTTGTCGTGTGGTGTACCCATCAGTTTTCTGTATCCTTTCCTTCTTGAATGCATCTTTCCCCCTTCTCTTTTTTTCCCTCTCATACTATCTCGTCTTGTTATATAAAGCCCTCCCCTATACCCTCACCTCATGTATATACTGTATATATTTTTGACTTATTTTACAACTTGTATTTACCCTCTGTCTTTTACTTACCTAGAATAGGAATTAAGTACAATTAATCTTTTGCTATGTAACTACTTTGTAATACCTGTGCTGAGGAGACCTTACTACTACAAGCTTTGCTTTTTACCAAGGTCTCCTCGTCTTTCTTTACTTGTGTATCTTTTTGAAAAATTCTGTATCACAAATTGTCGTGTTTCTATGTACCTAAAGGCAATGTATTTATGTAAAATGTTAAAGAAAGATGAATAAATAAACTAAACTAAATTTACATGTAACTACGGTACTTATAATCCGTACTGGACAGTTTCTAAGCAGTATTTTTGTGGAAAACTCCATTGAGTCACTTCCCTTGCCCAGTATAGGGCTTCTGTACACTTCGCTATTGAAAGAGAAAGTAGAAAGGTCTTGGTCATCTCTAAAGAATGTTGTGGTTACCACCAGAAGGGTGGAGGCAGGGAAGAATACTGCCCATCCGAATAAGGATGAAAACCATTCATTCTACCTCATTACTACATGTATCTTCGAGACAACATCTATAGAGAAGGGGAACTCAACCAAACCTTGACTTTTTCATGACAAATTCCATCCAATAGGGGTCTTTTCTCTTCGTCTTGTACATCCATTACTTGATAACGAGAATTGAAGTATGACATCAAAAGAACCTGGACCGCAACTCTGAGTTTTTATTCATCTCACTTTTGTGCGTCACATTTATGGCGTAGTCGGCAGGATGTCAGCTTACTTAACCCCCTACGGATGAGGAGAAATGTTTGCTGATCCACATCAGAGAGATTGATTGATATCCAAGAGAGAATCTGTAAACCGGTGGACCATCGTGGACCTTTGCTTTCTGATGATCAGAACTGGTGGTAATCTGCGACAGGGACAGAACTCTTGGCCGATCATCAGGACAGCCATCTGAAGTGGGACCAAGGGACAGCTCAGCTCTCATCGACAGACTGATCAGATGCAGCGCAAGTGGGTGCAGCAGGACAGTTAATGGCAACGTCAAGAGACAAATGTTTATTGAAAGGACTCTAATGGACTATACTATGATATGATTATGTAATCTGGTTCTGTTATTTTTATGTACATGTATTTACACTTTCTCGCTTACCTTGGTAGGAATCTATGTTAAACAATACATTGTTTTTGTGCAAAGATTTCTATCCCTTCTGTGCATCTAAATTAGTAGGGGCGGCATGGATGAACTGAAAAAGGAGATCGAAATCCTGAGGGCAGCCTTGAAGGAGGCCATGGATCGAGCTAAAGGAGGAGGCTGGGAATGGTGCAGCGAACGTCGCCAGGCCAGTCTATGTAGCTCCTAAACGGTGTATGACTGGGTTGCCAGTGTGAAGGCTCAGGAGCTACGGAGTCTCAAGGGAAAGGAGGCAGCTGCCTTCGTTAAGGAGTACCTTGAGGGAGATGCCAGAAGGGAGGTAAGCGGGAGAGGGGACCAGGTCCGCGACGACCATAAGGCGATATTTACTGCGCTGGTGAGAGTCCTTTGGGATGGTAACACCCTTTCACAACTGCAACAGCGGTTTTACTCTTACCAGCAAGGAGCCTCACAGGACCTGTTGGGCTGTTCTTTGCAGCTGGTGGATCTGTTCAACAGAATGGTTCAGCGGTAAGGGATGAGTCCTTGAGGCGGGAGTTGCGGCGCCTAAACACCGAATCCCCAAAGCTTTCCTTTTTCAATCTCTGTGACAGGGTTGTGGAATGGATTGGGCCGGCACCAACCAAACCGAAGATGGCAACAAGATGGCAACTGACTAAGAAGCAACAAGTGATAGTAAGCCTCTCCTGAAGATAACCTTCATACACCCTAGGTATCATTATTCGACGAGTTTGAAGCAGCTCTCAGGTACTCGTCTATATACTAACCAACTGGATCCCTTAGAATTTCATCATGGGCGACCGTAACTCGAGAAAAAGTGGGAAGAAATCGAGCAAGAAAGAGGGTAACAACTCCTCCGTCTTGGACGGTGAGCTGAACTGTGATGCCGCCGCCCCCGCTGGCCCAGCTAATCTCTCTGATCCGGTCATTGGTGCTGCCATTGGTGACTTGAGCTCTCCTCCCTCCACAGATGCTCTGGCAGAGTACCTTATAGCTGCAACAGCCAATTTTGAGAGGATGATGGAGAAGGCTATGAAGTCTATGATCGAGAGCATCCAGAAGGATGAAAAGGCCTTAGAGTTTGAGGGGGTCAGAATAAATGATCTTGAAAAGAAGAACAAGGAACTGGAGGAAAGATTGGTTAAAATGGAAAAAGCTTTTGGCGATCTACAACAGCGGATTAGGAATCATGACATGGAGGTGAATAAAGCGGAGCGCTCTACCCACAAAAATAATTTCCGTATTGTGGGAATTGAAGAGCCAAAAGATAATCAAGTTGAGGATTGTATTAAGAAAGTCCAGAGTATCATCAGTACTAAGTTCAATCTGAACATGAAAGTTGAACGGGCGCATTGTGATGGAAAGAAAGGAGATAAGGCTCGCCACATTATCGTTAAAACACTGTCCTATCGCGAGAAAATTCACCTTATGAAAAAGAGAGCAACTCAAAGGGGAAAGCTTTTATTTCACTGATGATTTGACGAAGGCTGATCTAACAGAAAAGAAGAGACATGTGAAGAAAGTACAAGAACTTTATCAAAAGGGAACCAAACTTCGCTTCTATGCTGGGCTCTGGAGAGGAACTGGAGGTGTCCCATACTTCACTACGTAGTGCAGCTTTAACCACTAAGTAGACTAAACAAACTGGCTGGTAGGACAAGGCCTCCATGTTTACCGGTATTTGATTTATGGATGAACCTGCTGTGGAGTGAGTCATTCTCCCCAGGAGAGTTAAATCAGTAGTTGATTCTATTTTATTCAGTTACAGCTACCTTATTTGTGCTATAGATCAAGATTCTTCTGATGCAATCTGTGTTAGCTATACATTTGAGAAATGAATAGAATACATGTCAGGAGAAGTTATACTATCTTTCTTTTCTCTTGCTATGTTATCTGTTGCCTTACATATATTTGTGATCATGGCATTGTTATTGCCTTTTGTTATTGCCTTTTGCCATGTCTGTTATGTCTCTCTAAAAATTATGAAAAAATAAATACTCTGTTGTCTTCATTGAATTTCAATTGCTCAATAATTGGTTTATCTGAAACATGGTTATGCTCTTTCTCCACCACTTTTTACCTTAGAAGGATACAAACTAGTCCGCAAGGATAGGCCAAATGGACGTGGGGGTGGCGTTCTCATGTATATTTCAGATAATTTATCATTCAAAATCAGGCATGATCGCTGCTAGCGTCGCTATTGTTCAATGCCGCAATCACTGCGACTCTGCTATTGGTCAGCACTTGCTGAATGGTCCGGCTTGTTCCAAGGCGTATAACCCTGCTCAGTTCACTATTGCTGCCCGAGCACGCAGCTCTCAGCATCTTCGCTTCTTAGAGGCGTTGTTCATTCAGTCGAGAGATCCGCTATTGTGCCGACAAAAGGAGTTTGTACAGGCTCTTCGATTATTTTAGCGTGCCCGGATCATATCCGGGTCGCTGTACACACCCTTCCTTGACTTTCGTATTTTCATGTATTCTCTCATTCCTGCGTTGTGACCCGATGATTGCAGGTCGAAAAGCTTCATCTCTATGAATTTGTTAAATGTTATCTTTAGTTTTTTTTAGTTTCGGTTTTTGTTTTAGTTTTAGTTTTAGTATTTGTCATGTATATAGAATATATCCACAACTTGTTGTTTTTCATTTTCTCTCTCACTTTCTTTGCCTTTAATTCTATTCTGATCTCTATCATGCCCCGATTTTGCACAGGCATGATGTCGAGTTTGTTAGGCATACAGTCTCTGTCAATAAATGATGTTGGAAGAATATAGGTAGTTTACAGCAAAGCATTGATTGTAGGTATTATGCACCAAATGAATTCAACCCTGTCTCTGCTCAACGTTCCCAATCACAATGTTTAAGTTTTTTGCACTGCAATGCCAGGAGTCTCTCTAAAAATTATGAAAAAATAAATACTCTGTTGTCTTCATTGAATTTCAATTGCTCAATAATTGGTTTATCTGAAACATGGTTAAATGCTCTTTCTCCACCACTTTTTACCTTAGAAGGATACAAACTAGTCCGCAAGGATAGGCCAAATGGACGCGGTGGTGGCATTCTCATGTATATTTCAGATAATTTATCATTCAAAATCAGGCATGAACTTTCATTCCCCAGTCAAAGTGCAGAGCTTTTATGTATCGAGGTTGACCTCCCAGCAGAGAAATATTTCATTGTGTGTGTAGTATACAGACCACCAAACTCAGATGTTGACAGTTTCTTTATTGATCTTGAGTTGTTGATGTTAGCTATTAATTCGTAGAATATATCTGCATGTGTAACGGGTGACTTCAACATAGATTTATTGAAGAAAAATGCTAGTACTCGCCGTCTCCATAATATACTTGATTCCAATGCCTTCAGTGTAATGATTGATAAACCACTGAGAATATGTAATGGAACTCCAACGCTGTTATATAATATTTTTTATAAAAACTGTTAAAAGTCATTCACAATCTGGTTTGTTCTATTGTGAAGTTTCTGATCATCTACCTGAGTGTGTTCTGCATGATTCGTGATCTACTAATTAATGGCCGTAAGGAAAAGGGGAATATAGAGAGACGAATTTTTACAGAGGATAATATTTCTCATCTAAACAACGATTGCCTGGCTGAAGAATGGTCCGACGTGTTGGTATGTGAAGATGTTGATAAGTCTTTTGAACTGTTCTGGAGTAAATTCTACGATTATTTTGATAAGAATATCCCTCTCATCCAGTCAAATATTAAGACCTTGGGTAAACATCCCTGGATTACCAAGGGGATACTACAATCTATCAAAAGAAGAAATACCCTATACAAAAGCAGTTTGAGGAAACCAACTCGAGAGAATATTGAGAAATATAAAAAATACCGAAATAAATTACGTCAATAACAAGATCATCTCGCAGTACATTTTACACTAGGCAATTTCATAAAACAAGAGGAAATATGTCATCTACATGGAAAGTTGTTACAGATATTTTATGTAAAAGAAATAAGACTGAAACCACCCAAAATTTTGTATATGAGAATAGTGAAATAACTTCTGCAGCAGATATTGCTAATGTGTTCAATGAATACTTTACCAACTTGGGCCCAAATCAAGCAAAGAAAATAAATACAGCAGGAACAAATGTTAAGTAATATCTGCCAGGGCAGTCTCAATTCTCTATTTTCCTCAGGCCAACTGATTATCTTGAAGTATACTTAATGTTGTGTGTTCTTTAAAAAATAGTAAATCCCTTGGTCATGATGGAATTAGTTCCTCATTTTTGAAGCAGATCATAGGTTTGATCTTAACACCTCTTGTACACACCTGTAATCTATCATTATCAAGTGGTGTATTTCCTTCTTCATTCAAACTGGCAAAGGTTATTCCTGTGCATAAAAAAGATAGCACCTCAAACATCGCTAACTATAGGCCAATCTCAATATTATCAAGTTTCTCAAAAATACTTTAGAGAATCGTGTATAATAGACTTTTTAGCTATCTTGACAAACATAACTTCTTAACTCTAACCAGTTTGGATTTAGAAGGTCACACTCAACTGACCTTGCATTGTTGCAATTTTATGACCATGTGTCTAGTGATCTGGCCACTCGTGAGCATGTTATTGGTGTGTTCATGGATCTGAGCAAGGCTTTTGACACACTTGACCACTCAATTCTTCTATGTAAACTACAACATTATGGAGTCAGAGGCATTGCTTTAGAGTGGTTCTCTAGCTACCTTTCCAACAGAAGGCAATACACATCCTACAACTCTGTCAACTCTGCTGTGTCATTTCTAAAATGTGGTGTTCCACAAGGTTCAATATTAGGCCCCTTGTTATTCTTGATATATATGAATGATATTTGCAATGTTTCTACCACTCTAAATTACATATTATTTGCAGATGACACAAGTGTTTTCTTATCTCATAATAATATCAATATCTTTGAAATTACAATTAATAATGAACTACCAAAATTAACCAATTGGTTTAGGAGCAATATGCTGTCTTTCAATGTGCAAAAAACAAATTATATTCACTTTAAAGGTAGAAAGTCTCGTGGAGTACAAACTCCTAAAGTAAAACTGGATGATGTCTTGTTGGAAAGAAAAACTTGTACCAAATTTCTCGTACAAAAATTTCTCGGTGTTTACATTAATGAACAACTAAACTGGAGTGATCATTTTAAAAACATAAGAACAACAATTTCCAGAAATATTGGAATATTATATAGAGTGAAATATATAGTTCCTGACAAAGTAATTTTTATATTGTACAATACTCTGATTCTACCATACATCTCATACTGCAATGTTCTTTGGGCAACATCTACATGTAAGTGTGTTACAAATAATATTCTCTTGCTACAAAAGAAAGCTATCCGCATTTGTGCTGGAGCTGGTTACCGTGACCATACACGGCCTCTCTTTATCAAGTTGAAGAGCCTTACGGTTAGTGACATCAACTTTCTTCAAACCGCCCTCTTTATGTTTCGTTATAATAACAACCTTTTGCCCATTTCCTTTTCTTCCATGTTCAGTCGAAACAGTGATATTCACTCTTCCCCGAGACAATCAGCTAATATGCAATTATTCAATCCCCGCACATTATTGGCTCATAAATCTGTTAGGCATAACGGTCCAGATGTCTGGAATGCCTTACCGAGTGACACTCGAAATTTACTTACCATTCATTCCTTTAAAAATGCGATTAAGTGCATGCTTATCTCTAAGATGTGATTAATACATATACATGTACAATCATTTCTTGTATTACTACAACGAAGCCTAAAGCTTCGTATCACCTGAAAGACTAGAATATTTTCATCTTACATAATTTGTCCTATTACGTGTATAGATATCCATCGATGCCTTTACTATATTACTGATTACATATATTATTTGGGATAATAAAGGCTCCCTCCTCTTTCTCCATCTTCTTACCTTCTATACCTTTATTCTCATCTTTATCTGTTGTAAATAGTGTAAAATTTCAAATTAGTTCATTTAATGTTATGATTAGTTATTGAGTTTTCTCTCTTTGTTTTTTTTTGTTTTTATTTTGTTTTAGTTTTGAATGATAATATATGTAATTCGTTAGTTTTGAATGTGAAGGTATGGCAACGTTTCAAGCCTTTTAAGCTTATATTGCTATACCTCTGTATGGTGCTCCATTATTCTATGTTTGTGTTGTGACCATAGTTATTTTATGATTCTGTCACTGTAATTTGTTTCTTTAAATATCTTTCTCTTATGGATGTGATCGCTCCAAGGAGTTATTTCAATGTACTATGTAATATGATGAACCATTCAGAAATAAATAAATAAATAAATAAATGCTGCCGTTAGGAGCATTTCAGCCGAAAAGGACCTCATGGACCTACTGAAGTTACAGGCGGAGCAGATGGAGCGTCAGCAAAAACAGCTTGATCAACTCCAGTCTCTTCTATTAGGACGGCGACGGCAGACCCGTTCGGGAGATGGGAAGTGTTTCAACTGCGGCGAGAAGGGCCAAATTAGAAGGAATTGCCCCAAACCCGTCCAGGATAGCTAGCCAAGGCAGGAGCGGAACACTGGTGAGTTCACAAGACCCTCACAAGATTTAAACGAATAACTTCCGTCAAGAGCCCGACGGTGCGTAGGTCATTCGACGGCTCAGCACTCATCAAGAGAGCAGTAGGAGATTGCTCAGAGGTCAACCTCGACCTTGGATCCGCACGATGTGTCAGATGCTTAATAGACATGGAAGCACAGGTATCGACTGTTACCGAGGGGTTTTATAGGAAACATCTCAGTCACGAGTTGATGATAGACGTGTCTAGCATCCTCAGCATCAGCGGAGCCCAAGAACTTACAATCCCCTACTGTGGATACGTCAAACTGACAGTTTGGGTGCTTGGTAGGGACTTTCATAACATGGGCTTCCTTGTTGTGAGAGACCCTCCCGAAGCACTGGGGGCGAGAAAGAGGAGAGTCCCTGGAGTAATAGGGCCCAATGTTCTACGGGACATGAGGAATGTCCTTCACAACGAACTTGTAGGAGACTTCCTTGAGGGGTTCAAGGACGGGAAGGACACCATGTGGGCGAGTGTCTTGGCCTTGTACGAGGAAGTCAACATAGACACTACAACCAAGCTCGAACGACTGGGTAGAGTTGCTGGCATTGCACCGGTATTGCTCCAAAGGAGGTCTCTACAAACTATACAGGTCTCTGTTAGAACTGCGAGGAAGGGGGAGGTACGCACTGCAGTCATTGAGCCCGACCCAACCCCGAGGGGAATGTGTACATCATCGAGCCTTTACAGGGTGATGATCCTCAGAAGACAGTTCACCGTCGAGACCTACTAGATACACGTGAACTGGCAGAAGACATCAACCCAAGTAGCTCCAATGATGCCACACCCGAACCTCAAGCAGCCACTTCTCCGGTTAGTTACCAGTCTGATGAAGATGACGAGCCAAGGGAGGTACTTTTTCTGAGTAGGACACCTCCACCTGCAAATGTCAGTCTAATAGGTGATATTCCACCAGGTACTTCCGAAAGAGTAGGAGAGCATCCAGCTCCCCATGTTGAATTAGACATCAAGCAGCCAGGGATAGCTGAAGAAGACAGCTCTTCAGCTGGAGAACCTGACGCTGTTGTAACTACTGGTTCTGAACGGGAAGACGAACCCGTAGTTCCTGTCAGACGGTCTGCTCGGTTGCAAGGGAAATTGCCGTCCCTTTTGTCTGAAATTGTAACTGATATTACCAATTCTCATTTGCTGTTTATGCAGATGATGTCTAACCCATCTCATTAACCCACCATTTAATCATTCTCATACTTGTATCGTTTTGAGTATTGCATTGTTCAAAGTTGTCAGAGGCGACAACATCAAGTAGGGGAGAATGTGACAGCCCAAAATCTCATAACACGATAATATTTCTGATATTTTAGTCTGAGATAAAACCATTTACATGTAACTAGTTATAATCCGTACTGGACAGTTTCTAAGCAGTAATTTTCTTGGAAAACGCCACTGAGTCACTTCCCTTGTCCAGTATAGGGCTTCTGTACACTTCGCTATTGAAAGAGAAAGTAGAAAGGTCTTAGTCATCTCTAAAGAATGTTGTGGTTACCACCAGAAGGGTGGAGGCAGGGAAGAATACTGCCCATCCGAATGAGGAAGGATAAAAACCATTCATTCTACCTCATTACTATCTTCGAGACATCATCTATAGAGAAGGGGAACTCGACCAAACCTTGACTTTTTCATGACAAATTCCATCCAATAGGGGTTTTTTCTCTTTGTCTTGTACATCCATTACTTGATAACGAGAATTATTAAAGTATGACATCAAAAGAACCTGGACCACAACTCTGAGTCTTTATTCATCTCACTTTTGTGCGTCACACCAAACACTGGTACAAAAAAGTATCACACAAAAATCGGTTAACTTAAGACAAAGTTGAAAACACCCAAGCATGTAGTAAACAAAGCTTTAAAGAGAAAGCAATACCAAATATGAATGAAGGATAAAAAGATCAAGGTCTTATCAACGTCAATCAAGGTAAAGGACAGTCAGAAGTAGAGCACGTTGAATTTGGCCATTAAGCCACATCCTGAAGTAAGTGGAAATTCCTCTTGCCCGATTTGCAAGATCTCTATGTTAATAGTCTAGGGATATCAAAGCAGGCAGCAAACGCCATAGAGTATCAGCGTGTACACAGATTAGCTGGTGCAGGCGGGAAGCCACGCCCTATCAAGGCACGATTTCTACGGTATGTCATGAGAATGTCATAATGAATGCATAACAGCAGAAAGGGTCAAAGGTTTTCATCTGGAAGACCTTCCCAAACGGATGAGAGTGGCCCGACAGGAGTAGTTACTGGCTTTAATCGCCGCAAGAAATGCCGGAAAATGGCGTTCTTTTCGCGTTCAGAACCTGCAAAGCTGTTTATTGACAGAGTGTAGCTACCACTGGCGCATCAGCAGAGCTTCATAGAAAATACTTGAGGTGAAGGACAGCACGTCGTATCTGGTCATTAAGCCTGAAGTAAGTGGATATACATCTTGCTCGATTATGCTATGAACATTAAAAACAAGGAAGCTGTTTGAAATGTTCTCATCAAGGGATCAACAATTGAACTAAAGCCTGAATATTAGTTTTGAAGTTCACAAAAAAAAAAAAAAAAAATCTATATTTCAGAACCAGCAAGTTGACATTGACAAAGCATGGCTACTATTGGTAAATCAGCAGAGTTTCACAGAAAATCTTCAAGGTAACGGACTGAAGTAGAGCACGTTGAATCTGGCCATTAAGCCACATTTATCATTAAGCCTGGAATAAGTGGAGATTCCTCTTGCCAGATTACTTAAATATTAATAGCAAGAAAGTTGTGCGAAATTTATTATTTACTTTTATTATTACTTTTGAAGTTCATAAGGCGAATGAAGAACCATATTGAAATTAAACAGGAGCACATGTAATGTACATAGGCAATGGTTAGGATACTTTTAAAAGATATTTCATTGTCTATAGACAATGAAAGCAGCACGCACAATTTGTATCAGGTGAGATATCAGGTAGAGTTAGATATTTTGGAGAGGAGTTTTGATGCAAAGTTAATTACTCAAAATTATGATCGCAATTTTGGGAGTAATTATAACAAGAGATGACACTTGGTCCATTTTATGCAAGGACATATAAACTGGGGAAAGCTTAAACTCAAAGCCGGTATTATAAGCGTGAACACCACATGGTACTTTGATAATTTGAAATACTTTGGATGTCACATTGATTAGATTATCAAGGGAGACTTAGACATTTTGGAGATGAGTTTCGATGTAGAGATCCCGTAGTAAAGGGAAGGCTCTAGGTTTCTAGCAATGTTTGTAGGCATGAAGGAAGAAATATTAATTCTTAAAGAAAGGCTTTCAGTAGAAATACAGGATAAGAGAGTTTTATGGGATTATATGAAAATGGAAATGCGTAGATTTACAAGTAAATTTTCCAAGAAAAGGGCAAAACAAAGAAAAGAAAGAATTGAGATGTTAGAGAAAGAAATAAAAGATTTGGAACATAGGTTGCTTACGGTTAATAATAACACACAGGTCATTCTTGACGATTTGAAAACAAAAAAACAACAATTAGGGTCTTGTTATGAATACATTAATGAGGGTTTGAAAATTCGATCAAGAACCTCATGGTATGAAAGTGGAGAGAGGAACACGTCATTTTTTAAGCAGTTAATGGAATCAAATAGGAAGAAAAATATAATAAGAAAATTAGATGTAAATGGAAGGATTAGCATTGATGAAAAAGAAATTATAAAGAAAATAAAATCATTTTACTGCCAATTGTATGCAAAAACAGAGGTTAATACAACAAATTCGGACTTAGATTTTTTCCCTAGTAACCTGCCAAACCTAAATGATACACTGAGGAATATTGGTGAAGGAATTATTGAACAAAAAGAATGTATAGAAATGTTAAGAGATGAAATTAAATAATTCACCAGGAAATGATGGTTTGAGTGCAGAGTTTTATATCACATTTTGGCCTGTGATAGGAGATTTAGTTCTTGCTTCTTTTAATGAAGCATTCGAAAAGGGAGAGCTGGCCGCTTCTCAAAGGCAAGCAGTTATTACTTTGTTTCAGAAGGAAGGTAAAGATGCAAATTATATAAAGAATTATAGACCCATATCGCTATTAAATGTAGATTACAAACTTTTATCAAAGATACTTTCAAAAAGATTACAAAAGGTATTACATGAAATTATAGCTCCTGATCAACTTGGGTATGTAAAAGATAGAAACATTGGGGAAGCAATACGAATTATAGATGATATAATTTTTTTATACTACTTCTCATAAACAAAAAGCATTTCTAGTTGCCATAGATTTTGAAAAGGCATTTGATTCGGTTTCTCATTTATTCTTGCACAAAGTATTAAAGTCATTTGGGTTCGGACCATTGTTTTGTAAAATACTATTTTGTATAATAATGCTCAAAGCTGCGTTATGCATGGTGGTATATCAACAGGTTATTTTGACATTGGAAAAGGGGTTAGACAGGGAGATCCATTATCACCTTATTTGTTTATTCTGTGTATTGAAAGTCTAGCTCATGATTAGAAATAATCACCGGGTTAAAGGAATAAATTTTGGTCAAACAGAAGTAAAACAGGTGCTTTATGCAGATGACATAACGCTATTTGTAAGTGATTTGAACTCAATTAAGGAAATAGAAGTTATCTTTGATGGTTTTTACAAAATATCTGGATTAAGGCTAAATAAGGATAAAACATTAATTTTGCCTTTAGGCTCTATGATTTCTAATGATATGTTTACTTTGGGGAAGAAAGTAGAGGTGGTTAAGATATTGGGAATTTACTTTTCATTGAGAATAGATATTAAGGAAGAAATGAATTACAAAGAAATATTGAGTAAAATAAAAAAAGCTAACTTGGTGGAAACAACATGATTAAACATTAATGGGGAAAATTCAATTAATGAAAGTGTATGGTTATTCCAAATTGATCTATGTGTTATCATTATTGCCGGTGCCAGAATGGGTATTTATTGAAATTGATAAAATGTGCTTCGATTTTTTTGTGGCGAGGTAAAGATAAAATTAAAAGGAATATAATGTTTTTGGATTATGAGCAAGGAGGGCTTAAAATGATGAACTTCAGGTCACATGTTAATGCACAAAGAATAATGTGGATAAAAAGACTTGTTATAGGAACTCAAACTACAAAATGGAAGCAATATTTCAAATTCTTAATGAGGCCAATGGGAGGAAATTTGATATTTTATTGTAATTATTTTAAGGATACCGTTGATATTTCACTACCCCCCTTCTATCAGGATTTGTTATCCGCTTGGATAAATATGAAAAATTACATTAAAGTAGAAGAGAGATATAGAGGGAGTGAAATAATATTTAACAATGAATTTATTCACATTGAAGGTCACACCATCTTTGAAGAGAATATGTTTTTGAAAAATATATATAGACTCCATCATATTTGTGATGAAGATGGAAAATTAAAATCCGATGCATATTTTAAGTTGAGGGGATTAAATGAAGAAAATATTTTAAAAGTAAAACAAATCTATTTGTCGACCCCACAGGAATGGAAGAGTAATGTTAAACCCTCAAGAAAGGCTAACCATTTAGGCCTAAGTTTGGAATTTTTGTTTGTAAAAAAAACCTTCAAAATTGAAGAAATAACTTCAAGGATGGTGTATAGAAGTGGTATTAAAACCACAGAAACAATACCAGCATTTCATAATCTAGTTTCATTATATAATGTATCACTTAAAGAAATAGAAAAAATATTTATTCGGCCAAGAAAGTGTACTCTAGATAGTAAATTGAGAGAATTTCAATTTAAATTATTGCATAGGATTATTTTTACAAATCATTACTTGCACAAATTTCAATATGTGCAAGACGACGTATGCTCTTATTGTAATAATTCTGAAGAAACATATGAACATGTAGTAAAATAAAAGAAGTGTGGGAAAGTTGTGCTCAGAATCTTAAGCTGCCAATTTTAGCGGAATTGACTTGGAAGGAAATTCACACTGGAATCGATGAAAGTACTGTAGAAATAGGGCAACTGTTAAATCATATTTTGATATTAATTAAGTTTATGATTTTTCACTACAGAGGGAAAAGTAAACCCCCAACTGTAAAAGACATACAAGATAAGTTACTTGAAAGTAGAAAGGAAGAAAGGAAACTTGCAGTGGAGAGAGATACTCTTACAATACATTTAAAGAAATGGGAGACTTTGGAAAAATTTGAATGATCTATTTTTTGTTTTTGTTTGAGATAGGCTTTTAAGGGCGCGAAGCACAAAAGGGTATATAAGTTTGGAAGTAAGCCTACAGTAATTTTATTTATTGTTAATATAACAAATACCCACAAGACAACAATATATACCCTCTACCTTCCTTTTTTTTTCTTTTCTATTATAATTCTGTCTGTTTCATGTGGTGCTATAATGTAATGTATGTATTCATGTGATGTACCCTCTCCCCTATTTTTTTTTTCCATTATCATTCTGTCTGTTTCATCTGGTGCTGTAATGTAGTATGTATTCATGTGATGTAGGGGTAAGTAGGCTACTGTGTGGTAAGGGATGTGTGGTAAGGGAGGTGTGGGTTTTTTTGTTTGTTTGTTTGTTTGTTTGTTTGTTGTTTTTTTTTTGGGGGGGGGTTTCCCTCCTTTTTATCTTTTTCTTTTTATATATATGATGTGGTCTTCTAGATATTGATTTACATGTGCTTACCAGAGAATAGTGTGCATGTGTTTTATTTTGGTATAAGATTGGGGTTCAGTTTTGTCAGGCACAAGGTTTATTTAAAATTATTTTAGCACATGTATGTATTTACTAGTTGATTGTATTATCGATATTAAAAATAAATTGTTATTTTGTTATTATGTTGATTTATGAAGACAAATAAAATATTATTCAAAACAAAAATTCTAAAGAAGTAATCTGGCAAGTAAGCTATGGAAACTAACACCTAACTGTAAAACTGACGAAAAGACTATTGCTCAAGTCTTGTGGCAGTAAGAAGAGGAAGAAGAAAACCGTTTCTACTCACATGCAGTGGAGGAATATGTAAAGAAGAAGATGCAATGGAGGTGTGCTTTTTAAGTGTAAAGCAAATATGCAATTATTGGCCAACCAGAGTTTAAAATTCTCTGCTGTGAGGTGTTATGGACTGATTTAACTTTGCTGAGAAATGAAGGCAAGCTTCTTTTTTGTTAATGCTGTCGACCACCGTCATCCAATACAACTTTTTGTGACTCACTAAATGATTCATCAACTCTTATTAATCTGGGGAGTACTCATCATGAAGTCACACATCAACATGTAGTTGTGTTTGATTCACCATTGTGGCAGAGTATTAGAACCGGGAGGAAAAGGACAGTGAATTTGGATATCTTGTAGACAATTCTGATCATTGTGTCTTCGTCGTGAACCAGAATAGCCTGGTGGTTAAGTCGCTGCCTGACAAGCAGTAGATGACAGGTTCGAAGCCTGCTGGTTCCAATTTTTTCTGACTTTTGATCTTCATTACAGATTGAGCATACAATCTTTAACACTGGGTGGAATTCCCCAAAATTCAGATCAAGGATGGAATCGGTAAAAATCCTCTAAGTACCACAAATAAATCAGATTCACCCTCTAATAAGAAACAGAAAATGAGTGCCGCAGACAGTCCCTGTGCACAAAGTTACTCTTCGGACCATACCATACTAGCTCTGTGGATCGTGCACGTAGTAACTCTATTGATCAATTGCCACCTGCGGCTGCCGATGCAAACAGCAGGTGTAAGCAATATGGCAGCACCCAGTGGCAGTTTCAACTCAGTGGTTTCTTAAATTCTTCTAGGATTTTGAAACTTGCATTGAAAAACAGTTGTGCAACAGTTGTATCTATGAAAGCTGATGTACAGGAAGAAAGAATCAAGAACTAAGACTTTGAAATTCATGATTTCCAAGCTAACATTTAACACCTAAAAAAGGAAAATGAGGCTCTTTTGAATCAACTAGATAATCTTGAAAACAGAAGTCAGAAAAAAAATCTAATGATTTTCGGAATACCTGAAGTCTTGACCCATGAGAGGAAGACTGTCTTAAGAGAGTCACTAAGTTTTTGAAGTTTACTGGCATTCCACCTAATGATGCAGCACAAAGAGAGAGGTGTCACATCAGCCTTGCACTAAAGTCAGATGTGCCCAGGGGACCATCCAGGAGGATCCACAGTGCCGTTGCTACCTTCCCCACAAAAGAGAAAATCAGGAAAATATGCTGTGCTATCTTGTGCTTTCATGCTCCAGTTTTGTTGTTGTTTAATCCTTTTCATATTGTTCTGTATATTTTCATGCATATATAGAGTTTTAAGCAGGACATCTTGTATAACTATGCATGGTAAATACAAAAACAGCGATATGAACAAGACAACCTTGGAAAGATATCACCAATATAAGGTCTTTTGCCAGCACTTTCAGATAAAGCAGAAAATAATTTTTATACTGTTGCAGAAGAAATATCCTTTAGGAGGTGCTAAAACACCTCAAGGCTAGTTCACATATGCTGCGATAAACCTGACATTTTTTTTGGTACTATTAATGAATGGCAACAAAAGCCCTACACATATTCACTGATTTGTGTGGTATAAGATAAACAAGTGTGAAAGGCATAATGCTTTTTAAAAAAACACGGTTTACTGCGGCATGTGCGAACAAGCCTTTAGGAACTCTTGGTCTAATTCCTGAGACTGAAACTTGGAAGACAACACATACTGTACATGTGCATAGGAAATCATCACTTCCCAATACAGAAATCCTTAAAAATGACATCCAGAATTTCCTCGGTGGTCACATGACCTGTTATCTTCCCAAGCTGTCGCAGGGCGATCCTGAGCTCCTCGGCTGCCATTACTAGATCCTCCCGGCTTTCAAAGGATTCCAGAGAGAGGGCACACTCTGTAAGATGGTTGCGATGGCGCTCTTGTGTCAGGTACGGGTCTGACGATGTAGGATTGCTGCACCTATAGCAAGAAGGCAATGGAATATACATTATAATCTAAACATTAAAAAGGAAGGTTGAGTTCAGAAAAAGGTGACATATAATTTATGAGCTTTCAAAGTAATTTTATTTCAAATTAGAAGAACATCATAGGAGAAATGTCCCCTAAAAAGGATTGCTCTTCAAATACATTCATATTCAAAATATGACGAGAAATATCTGAAATTTCGGGATGAACATGCATGCCACGTGTGTGTATAGTCCTGTATACTCATTTCTCTGTGCAGTGCAGTGCAGTTTATGTGCTTTTCAGCGAGATTCGTTGAATTTCTTATCATTTTGATGATTCCAAAACCTCACAGTATACCCCAATTCTCATTTAGACATGATCAACCTTTCCCAATTGCTTTGGGACAGTTTATTCACAATGTAATCCCATGACCAGAACTACAATTTATCTTTAAAAGGAGACACCAAAAACTGATTGGGGTGCTCTGGAATTACGCAATTAAATATCAAATTCGAGGCACCTGTATATATCAAAGTCCATTTGATGTGCATTCAAACTTAAGACATAAATGCTTTTATGGGGCATTGGTCATTACAAAATATATTAAGAACTAGATGAATTTTCGAGTGGGTGTAGTCAACATTTATGCCTCCACCGTTGCCAGATCAGAAATATATCGCCCATTCATGTTGATTTGTTTTAAACTGTGCTCAAGTTATTGCAAAAACAGTCTATTTACAGGTATATAACATCCTCTGTGACATTTGACCTTTGAACCCAAGACCCCAAATCTAATCAAGCCACTGTCACCCAATTATATACATGTGTGCCAAGTTTGAAGTTGATCCATTACATCGTTCATGAGTTATTGTGAGAACATCTATTTCCAGGTATATAATGACCTCTGTGACCTTTGATCTTTGACCTCATGACCCCAAAATCCTCTCAGATCATCATCACTACCAAATGCATACATGAGCCACGTTTGAAATTGATTCGCCTAATATTTCTAAAGTTATAACAAGAACAATCCATTTTCATATATACAATGACCTCTTTTATGCAGAGGCATAAAAATACTGTTTACCAAAGATACATTACACTGACAGAAATTAGAATTAAGTTTGATGACAATAAGGAAGCTAAAGACAGCAATGAAGATGACATTAACAAATACATATTAGAAATAAGATTGGAAAGGATGAGGAAAATAAAGGCCAGAAAAACAACAAAAGAACAAGTAAGTTAGCTAATCTCCAGAAGACTTTGTTCATGTAAGGTACAAGGCTACACTTCTCTTATCCAATGCAGAGTGTAATGCTTCAAACCAAACATTAAGCATAAAAGACTTACATTTTCTTTAACTTTTCTCGTAGTAAGTCCAGGAAAGCATCCATGCCCTCCTCTGTTTTACAGGACATGGGCAAGATACCAAGCCGTTCCCTCTCTTCATTGCTTTCTCGCATCGAGACATCTGGCATGACAGAGAACAACAGTCTCTCAGACTCTTCATCCAGCAAATCTGTTTTGTTGACTATCACAATCACATCTCTTCCATCGTCATTACTTTCAATGCTTACAGAGTCTAATCCAGGATTGTCTTCATGACATATTTTATGAGCTCTGTCCTCCCAAAGTTTGGATTCAGTCACAAAGGAATAGATTTGATCTAGGAAGTTCTCAGTGGATGCTTGGGGATTGATGGTTGTTGCATCCAGCATAAAGATGACAAGGTCTGCAAGGTTTGTTCTGTGGAGTGTGGGTGAGGAAAGTAATCAAATCTAAATGCATCTAAATGATTTTATCTAGCTGAACGACTAAACATGTTAAACTATTCATCTAACTACTAAAATGGTCATAAAAATAAGAAATTAGCAATGTAATTTAACAGAATGACAATGACCAATCACTAAATAAAAATCAATAAAATGTCAAGGTGATTTCCCTTATTGTTGTACCTTGTATCCTTTGTTGTACTTATGCTTTGTTTGACAGGTGTGGAAATGAAATAAAACACAATAAAAATAAATAAAGATGACACAGGTGAGTGAATGAGTTGTGAAAGATGAACACTTTAGTACCTCTCTCTAGCCCTTCGAACTCCTTCCATCTCTATCTCATCTATGCTTTCCCGTATCCCGGCAGTGTCACTGAGTACGACTGGATACCCGCCGATATTGAGAGATGATTCCACAACATCCCTAGTTGTTCCAGCAATGGGTGAGACGATGGCTGCTGGCCGTTGACCTGGTTAAAGTTCAAATACGAACAGAGGGTCAAGTGAAGATACTGCTCACTTCAGAGTTAATTAATATATTACTGGGAGCAGAAACCTGATGGTTACAGTGATTAAGTTCCATTCCATTCCATTCCCACTTAAGGGGAGGCCGAATAATTAATAATAATAATAAAAAAATAATAATAAATGTGCTCTTTCATGCTCTCCAAAACAAATGCATTGAGAGACAAGATCCCTTCCAAACGAAGTGTGAGTGATCATACCAAGTGCCTTCACAAATCAGAAATCATAGAGAGGCAAATAGCAATATGCCTTTTGACACCAGTTATTTTCTACAAAAAAATATCAAAAACTACCTTAAAATTTTTCTGAATGAAAATTAAAGTGGATGAATTGGTCATCAAATAAATAAAACAAACATGGGAATGTTTTAAGTGAAAGGACTTTTTCAAAGAGAGAACATGATACATTACTCTGTTGACTCCGTTGACTGATTCTGTTGTAATATTTCAGGCTGACGGTGGAGTTTGCATGACTCTGAAACATGTTCCATTCCTTAAAATGCTGTTTTCTTTGCTGTTTTTATCTTGAAACTGTCATCGTGTCATCCTTTTGGAAATATGATACACGTCTGTAAATATTAAAAAGCAACCATATTGTAAGCTCCACTCACATAGTGCATTCAGCAGTGTACTCTTCCCGACATTTGGTTGGCCAGCTATGGTGACATGGACCCCGCTCCTTAACCTTTCACCTCTCCTGCGGTCTTGGAGATGTCGTCTTACTTCAGTCAAGAGTTCATGAACCTCCTGCCTGGCTGTGATAGTAAAGAATGGGGTTTAAAAAAATGAAATCTTGAAATCATCACGGATAACTAAGCTTATTTGGGGTTCTGGTAATGTAATACCATTTCAAGAGAAACTGGGGAGCGTTTCATCAAGCGTTTTGTCAGTCATTTTTACCGACAACTGTTATAAGCTACTGAAATCCTTGCATCTGATTGGCTGAGAGCAAATTTGTCAGTGAAAATCACTGACCAATGGCTTGATGAAACGCTCCCCTGGTTTAAATTAATTCTGAATGATTTATAGCAGCAAAATGAAAATAAACAAGAGATTTTATCATCTTTTTTTACTCATTATGTCCCATTTTCTGACTACCCAATTCGTTTGGAATACATTTTATTTACAGTTTTAAATATTCAATGCAAATTTTATTTGATTGTGTGACCTGAACTCAAGATTACCAGTATTTTCCCAGGCAATAGACAAACAGGAGGCAAAGTCCATGGGCTTAAAATAGTGCAGAGTTAAAGATGCAGAAGCTTTACATTTTAGGCTTTGGGAGAGGAGTGAGTATAGACATGCCCAAGCACTGAATATGAAAGAGGTAAATAAGAAGCTGGTCGTCTTACCCTCTTCCAAGATGCCTTCCTCTATGTTTTCATCCTCACCGAAGTCAATAAATGCCTCTACGTGTGCTACCGTCTGTAAATCATAACAAAGTACAAACAAAAAATTGAAGAGATGGAAAACAAAAATCAATGTCCTTTTACTCTTACTACAGTGTATGACAGTCTAGTAGTGAATTATTTTTTTTAAATATAAGTCTCTTAGAAGTTTCTATATTAGCAACTGGTATCCAAGCAACTTGGCAACAAAATCATCCATTCAAATATCTGAGGTGAATAACTGAATTGGAGAAATTTATATCAACCATCGGTGATATATGACAGCTAACAGTTTCTAAAATCGTGAAGGGTTTTGACTTTCATACTATCAGATACCTGCTAGTCATACCCTGATCAATCTCTGTCTCCATCCTTCATAGAGTTTACTGAGAACTCCTGACATCTGCCGTACAGCTTGTTGTCTTTGGGCTTCTGTCTCTGCTTGTATAAGGTCACCAAGGCCTTCCACTTCAGTCAAGTCTAGCTTGCCATTGTAGAATGCTCTATGGTTAAAAACACATCGATGCTTGATAATATCATGCACTTGCTCATATATCTAGTTACCTATTTATCGGTTCAGTGTGGAAAGTATCGATTACTGAGTCTTGCCAATGGATGTTACAGCTATACATGTAGCATGGATACGAACTATGTTAATTAATGATACATAATCTGGTGACTTATTCACTAAATAAAAAATGGGATGGCTTTCTTGTGACCACAAACCTTACAATATTTGCAAATGATTTGTAGATATATATTTCAATTTCAATCATTCATGCGAATTTACTCTGATGAGTGCATGTCGAAAAGCTTTAGTATATTATGTTCGTGTTCAACGCTATTTTAGTATATTATGTCCGTGTCCGTGTTCAACGCAATTTTCCGATTTCAATTTTTGCAGACACATAATATGGGATATCGAAAAAATGTTGACATCCAATATAAAATGTCAAATTTATAATGACACAAATGTGGAAGCACTTTTCATAAAGGCCTAGAACTTTATAGAATTGGTTTACTAGTTACATGTAGTAGTTACTTATGATCATATCTAACTATGATTTAAGTATATTTTTATGTCTCAGCACATACAGAATTCTTATTTAATTTTTTTTCTCAAAAATACTATATGATCACTTTTACAACTTTCAGATTCTTTTCCTCAAATTACAAGAAACAACTACATGTACTCTAGTGGCGACGCCAAAATCTTAAAATGAAGACAGACTTTAAAGTGTTATTTACACATATATTAGCAAAAAAGGACAAAATGGCAAAGACCATGACACTGCAGCTAATGCTGAATAAATGTACACCAACCCATCCAAATAACTACCAACCATTTCACAGAGTGCCTGTTCAATTACGACAAGTCTGATGTCTTACATTTTGGTTCTACAGCCCAACTTTTAACATATCTTCTATTTATATTGGTGATTCACTTATATAGAAGTGAATCTTGTAGAAAATTAGGTGTAATGTGTGACTCCACTATGTCAATGTCCAACCATGTGTCAAATAAATACCGTAAATACCTCACACGTTCTGCTCCTGAAAAGATGGTTCATGCCCTCATTTCATCTCATTTAGATTTTTGTAATTCTCTTATGTACCACTTGCCTCAAACTCAACTTTCTCGTTTGCAAAGATTACAGAATACTGCTGCCCATATTGTTACATTATCAAGAGGTCTAACGACATATTACTCCCATTTTACAATTCCTCCATTGGCTTCCAGTGCAGTTTCGTACATTATTTAAGATTTTATTACTTG
Source organism: Heliocidaris erythrogramma (assembly GCA_025617745.1). Lineage (NCBI taxonomy): Eukaryota > Metazoa > Echinodermata > Echinoidea > Camarodonta > Echinometridae > Heliocidaris > Heliocidaris erythrogramma. The sequence continues at coordinate 8,269,555 of CM046860.1, read as the reverse complement.
TATTTCACAGTTTGCATGGTACTTCCCCCAAGTACAACTCTACCTTGTTCACCTTCCACAATCCTCCAAGAATACTTAGGTCTGCTAACTCTTCCCTTCTTGTTGTACCCAAAACAAAGAAATCATGGGGTGATCGATCATTTGCATGTGCAGGATCAACTCTATGGAATCAGTTACCACAGCCTCTTAAAGACATATCAACTCTAAACTCCAAGTCTTCACCAAAAGACACACTTGTTCAAAACTGCATTTGATTTGTCCCATCCTTTTCATGTTTCCTCATTATATCTGTTGTTCATGTATATTTCAATATTGTTTCTTTATCTCAATTTCTTATACTCTGTAATTACTACTCTTCCTCTACTTTTACAGTGCCTTGAGCATTTTGCATAATGGAAATTGCGCTTTATAAATACCCAATATTATTATTATTATTATTATTAAATGCACAAGAACAAAGGGTACTGAGCAATATGAAAAATGTTCTGTTTCACCTCTTTGAGAACTCTCCAGCTTCTGCCAGATGAAATCCGTCAAGCTTTCCCAGTGCACCATAGAGGGCAGCAATTACCGCTGGTCCACCATGGACCTGGAGCTCACACACATCTTCTCCTGTAAAACTGTTTGGACCTGAAAGAGATGACAATTTCAGGGGCTTAGTTTGATCAAAAGTTATTCTATGTGAATTATGATTCGCACAATATAGTTTAAAAGGGAGTTACAAAAGAAAATTGTGCAACCGAATCAATGCTTAGAATAGAAATTCTACTCATAATATGTACAGAGCATAATCATAAAATCTGTTCTCCAAGTTTTGGTCATGAATCCGTAATGAGACTTTGTTTTCTTGTTTGTTTGTTTTTTTTGGTTTTTTTCTCAGAGTGAGAAAACCGAATAATAAAGATGCTTATTCAGCAAAACCAAACAACAGATAAGTTTGTAGAAGGAAGGTACATTTTCAATATACATGTAGAACTGCCATCAATTACCAAATTCTTAATTCATAAACAGTGAAATTGTAGAAACATAAAGTTTATCTTAAAAAAAAAACATGTTTTGGTCTATCTGTCCTTTGACTTTGAGCAAATGGATCAAAATAAAGTGATAGAAAATCTGAATTTGATGCTCAATTTCATTGGTTTGTTCTATTAAAGAATTGTATCAATAAAAAAAAAATGTCTTTTTCTTTGAACTAAATAGCAGAAATTTTAAGATGTATAAAATTTAAATGTTGCAAAGCAATAAAACATAAAAAGGATGATCAATCGATCATACACCATTTCATTTAACATCTTTCTCCAAATTAAAAATAGCTAGCTTTTGATAAAAAGTCAAGGATTATAAACAAAAAACCAATTCATGTTGCATATGCATTAGTTCCAAGTTTGTAACAGTGCTTATCACTCAATTCAGAATATCAAGGCAACATAAAATTAAAATAGTCTACAAAAAAAAAATTACAGTCTTCCCAATTCCCAACATATTCTTTTAATGTCAACATGAAATCCAGTTTTAAAAAAGTTAGCATATAAAATGTTAACTCTACATACCAGAAAACCATAGAATCAGCCCATGGTCGATTAATTCATTTGTTGTGGGATCATGGATTGGTGACAAAACTGCTTGTCTGACACCAACTGCCTTTCTGCTTGGAATCATCTTTTCGAGGACCAAACTTGCCAGAGGGCCCGATACTCTCACTACAGCAACCCCACATTTTCCATGCCCACTTGCTAAAGCAAAAATTGTTCTTTGAGCTGGCATATAAGATAAAGACGAATGATACTTGTAATCTTGAATCTTCTCAGCTCTGAATTTACTTATTTTACGAAGAATTCGATTTCCTGGTAGCGTAAAATGTCTATTCAAACTCTGTTGTTGACACGGTTGACGAGATGGACTGCTGAAAAATCTGGCGACTGATGAAACAACAGCGGGAACCTGTCGTAAACGCAGCCGACGGGCAGGGCAGAGAATGCCAGTACTGGCAGTAGCGATCTGCTCCATTCCATGCGGCATTCTCAATGTCCGTGTATAGCACGTTTTACTATGAAAATCAGCTCTGCATGCCTTGAAAACTGCTGACGTAGTGAAGGACACCATTCACCGTGTACCTCAAAAGAAATTTGTTTCAAACTAGTTGTACATCAATTCTGATTTTAAAAATGATGGATATTAAATTGGACCAGTCACATTTTGCCGACTACGGAAATCTAAAGTTCAATCGAAAAATAAAGAGTGCATGCAGATATTGGATAATGGATCAGGTTCCAGAGAGCTTTTTTACGGAGAGGGTTGTCTATGGACGGTATGACGTCCTCGAACGCTGAGCGTACCACGGACAAACAGTTCAGTAACTTCTCTTTTAAAAGTACAAGATCTCTGGCAAAAGGATGCCATCCGATCCCGAGTCGAGCCTGACCAAACATTGGCCAAATTATCGACTCTTCCATGGCCCGAGCTGAAATTTTAAGTTTTAGCCCCATCGGCATTCCACAGGCATGTTGGCCCACTTTTTTCCAATTTGAAATCCATAATTATCTCTATAACTACTGGTTCAGTTTTGTTGATATTGACTATTTAGAACGGTAATTACGCGAGCTTTAAATCTGCCACCATTTCCCATGTCCCAACCCCGGGGTCCCAACAACATAATGTTGAATGACCTCAAGTTGATCTTTACTTTAACCCTGAATTTTACCTTCTGCGTCACGGAATCTGGAAATGAAATTTGGTGATTTTATTACACGTCAAAATTTATTCAGAACATTGTGCATGACATTTGCCATTCCACAACATCTTCATGCAACATATGAATAATTAATGACAATGAGTGTATTATAATTATGTTCTGAATAAATTACTGAAAGGTCAAACAGTTAAAAATGGCCTTTTGCCAACTTTTAAAGAAGTTGGAAAGAAAAAGAAAAATATTACTCCAAATTTTTGATATGATGTAGAAAAAACGACGTATAAATCACCAAAATTAATTAATGTCATCTACAGATTCCGTGACGCTGAACTGAAATTAAAGGTTAAGGCAAAGACCAATGGTCACTGAACTTTATGTTGTTCGGACATAATGGCATATTTAGATATAGCTCGTGTATAATTACCATTCTAAATATGTCAATGTCAACAAAATTTACCCAGCAGTTACAGAGGTATGGTCATCAAAATTGAAAAAGTGTCCAATTTTGGCGGACAGACCTGTGAAAAGTCGCTCAGTGGGGGCCGGATGTGCCCCCCCCCCCTAATTCCACCACTTACCCCATACCAAATATGGACCAATTTGAAGGGGATACGGTTTAAAACAATGGGTGATCTGACGCGGAATGACCCAGTTCAGTTTCTTCTCTCTAGCTTCTTCATCCATTCTCGCTCTCTCTCCTTCCCGCCTCTCTCTCTCTCTCTTTCTTTCTTTCTCTTTCTCACTTTTTCTCTCTCTCGCCCCCTCTCTCTCTCTCTCTCTCTTTCTCTCTAACTCTTTCGATTTTCCCTTTCTCTCCCTCTCTCTCTCTCTTTTCTCTTTTTATATCATATCATTGGACAGTGTCAACAAAGAGTCACATGAGAAGAGTTTTAAATATGAGTTTACAATATTGATTTTCTTCAATTTCGATTGAAATAAAAGTATCTTCAATCTTCACTTTGATTTTGGGTGACTTTTCTTAAATAGTCTCGAAGCGGAAGTTGAAATGGTCGCTATTGTCATTTCATGTAGGCTATTATACCTATATACCAAATAACTTTAACGGAACAGAAACACGAACTATACACTAATAACTTTTTGTAAACATTGTTACGTCATACTTAAACGTAAAATGAACATTGCTGATGATAATAATAATAATAATACATTGCATTTATAATGCGCTTAATACAAATGTTTCTAAGCGCCGAAGTATTATTACCCCGGCTGTAGCTAGGCTACCGAATTCGGTGCTCACAGCATTTCAAGGAATATATTCTTTGAAATAAATGATTGCATATTGCATGTAAATATGTTTCATGAATAAAGCATAGAATTATTAAGATTTATTGTTCCTTGTTCTACATTTTACTTCGCTTTAATTTGCATTCTGTATAAATAAAAAAGTGCTTTCGGAGAAACGTCATAATCTAGGCAAAGCAGTTGATTTTTACTGATTTGTAAGGGTGTCAAGAAACTGAATTAAACTACTGATAAACAAACGAGAAAAAGAGCACATATGCCTATGCATGGTTTTCTAAGAACAGATATTCCAGAACGATATAAACATTTCGTTGTTGTGGTGTACATGAAACAATTTTAACAAAGCAAATCTCTTTTTTTATCTTAAGCCTACATCAATTATTACGGAGTGCACTGTTAATCATGCAGTATCGAATATGATGGGACACAATGCAAAAAAAAAAAATGAGCCCGATAATGTGTGTTTCTATCACTATTTCATCCTTACACTTATACGAATGTGTGTTATACTAACCCGTTTTCAAAAAGTGCAAGGTCGAGTCTAAAGGTATTAGATTATTGCACCCTATATCACAAGGGCGGATCCCAGATTGTGCAAGGGGGGTCTAAAGCCACGAAAATCCACGTTATATGAGCATATAGGCCCAGTGCCTATAAACTTTTGTCCTATCAGGTTCTATAATTAAGTATATACTGCTCCCTATAGTTCTGCAATTACAAGATTGTCCTGTAAGATTCTAAGTTACATTTTATCAACATGACTGTGCCTATACAGGGATGAGCTAGGCCTCCCTGCATGCCGTATAAATGAAAAGAACATATTACACTGATGTCCGATACGGTTTGATGTTAGATTATGGGGGAAGCCAAAGGCTTTGAAACATGATTTACTCCACCAGTCATTCATACCTTGAATCATCTCTCCCTCTCCCTCATGATTTTTGTTAAAAGGCACATCTTTTTCAATGTGCGAAATCTTCGAGACTATCTTACATAGAAACGGGGGAGATAAATTCATTGTCTCCCCAACAATTAAGGCTTACTGATCCATGTCGCTTCCACTCAAAATATGAGTAAGTTGTACAAAGCATCGTTTGAATCTAAAATACTTAGATAGTTGGTAAGATCTCCGATGGATTTAAAACATGACGGAAACAAGTTGGCGAGGATGATCTCTTGGGTTTCATCCATGCATGCTTGAAGAATACCCATCACCCGCCCTGGATATGATTCTGCTTGATCACTCTCCAACTGCCGTATCACATCATGAGCCATCGGGAGCAGCGGGATGGTTTCACGGCGAAGGAAATCATATACTGTATAAGCACTGAAACATCCTATTGCCCAAAACACGATACCACTGTTAACCCAAGAACCGCTGACTGCTTGTTCATTATCCTGGCTTCCACTTTTTAGCTCAGTGTAATTCGTTAGTAATGTTCATCCGATTCACGACCCACGGCAGGGGCGTATCCAGGATTTCCCAATAGGGGGGGGGGGGGCGCCAGGCATTATTGATCGCCGTCCTGGGGGAGGGGTCTAAGGGGAGGGGGTGCCCCCTCCCCTTTGGAAAATTTTTGCTTCTGAAGAAGGGCTGAGATGCAAAATAATCCTATATGTGACCAATTTTGAAGCCTATTTAATGAACAACTTTTTTTTTTTGCTAGTTTTTTTTTTTTTTACAACGGCCAATAGAGGGGGGCGCGCCTGTTGCGCCACCCCCTGGATACGCCACTGCACGGTAAAGCATTAATATAAGGAGAGATGAAATGCAGAGATTGATACTCCTGTAATGATGTGTGAGAATGCGGACACCTTTTCAGTACTTGATCAGTGCCCTTAATATCTGCACAATATGGGCTCAAGGCTTTAAATAATCACAGCTTGTTTTGAATGCAAATATTTGAACTTGGATGCTTCTCTGACCTTCTATAATGTGCATAAAATGATTTTATATATTATTTCGTAATGCAGTTAAATTTATAAACGCTTGGCTATTATATTCACCTGTTAAAAAACTATCGTATTTCAGTGGTCGGAATGCAAATTGCATTATAGTTGCTGCTAGGTCCGACAAACATTATGGCTTGCCCGACCTGACAAAATGTAATGTATGCAGTTTGCATTCTGACTACTGAATTGCAATTTATAAAATCACTCGATATGACCTTAGACCAATGTTTCTTTAATAGTGTCACTGTAATGAGCTGTTAACAATCATATATGCCTATCTGTATAGTCTGTAAATTAGAAAGTGTCAAAATATCCAATAAAAATAGAAGGACCATCATTATAAGAACATTTCATTTGTTTGGTTTTACTTCGTTTTGTTTTATTTTCTATTTTTCCCCTTACACAGGGTTTATTTACAAAAAAACAAATTCAACAAATACAAATAATCATAAATTATACTTCTGTAATCAGGATCGTGCAACAGAATGAGTAAACAATGGCATAACAATGAACATCAATGAACATTACACCCAAACTTAAGGGCAGAGAAAAAAATAACAAAATGGCTTTTTCAAACATTTGATATAAAACAATACATAGTAAACTGATGATCATTAATTTTTTTCATCAGTTATTTTGCTGTTTTGTTTTTGTTTTTTTCTTTATTAAGAAAGCAAGCATTGCTGGGGGCACAATAATTGGACTCCCTGTTCATTCGCTAAAAATAAGTCATCCACAAAGGCACAAGAAGTTAAATGGGGTCTTCCAGATGGACAAGTTTTTTCAGCTTTTTTGTGTTTTGTAATGGCCAGTCATACTACTTCCTACTGACAAAGTTTGGTGCATGGGGAGATGGGGTGAAATCGACCCGACTTTGGGGCTTCTTTTGGAGGCTCTGCATGGGGGCTAAACCCGACAGCTATGGTCAGGCTGACAACATTTTGGTCCATGACTTAGATGGTCTAAGACTCTAAGCAACTTTATGGGGTCAAATCTTATGGGTAAAATGGGGTGACTATTTCGGACAGGCTCCCAGACTATTATGGAATGGCTCCAGCGCTTTCAAGATTCATTGCGTTTTCAAAACATCTCAGCATTGACCAGCTATAGTTTTGGATTTGATTTGTAAAACAGAAGTTTCATCGTCAAAGATGCCATCAAAAAGGAAGGCCTCTGCCAATAATGACAAGGCTTCTAAACCTCCTCCACCACCACCACCACCACCACCACCACCACCACCACCACAAGCCGTATAGAAGCCCTGTGCAGAAGTCCATGGAGAGCCGGAGCCAATAACATTCTTCACAGGTGATAGGACAAGACACAACTTCATCTTTATATGCTACGACAATGGCCATAGGCCTACAAACATCTGGAACAATATATGATATAACGGAAGCGAGACTACATCTGAAGGCCACTGGCGTAGACAGGGGGGCACAAGGGGGCCACAAGGGGCCATGCTCCCCCCTATTCAGCCATTAAAAAAAAAGCGAGAGCGAAAAAGCGGGGGAAGTGAGAGAAAAAGGCCTACGAAGGCGCTATACAAGCCGTTATCTTTCTCTAAATATTTGCTAAAACGTCAAAGCTTCGCGCGGGAAGGGGGAAATAACTCTCCTCTCCCTGCACCCACTGTTACATACAGTGAAATGTTGAGTCCACATAATAAAGCAGTCCAGGCGTCGAACTATAACTGTCCGCCTAAAAAATGTTTTGCTACTATAGCTGTTTTCTTTCTCTCAAATTTGCTAAAACGTCAGAGCTTTCGCGCTTCGCGTGGGAAGGGGAAAACTCCCCTCCCTGCACCCATCCCTGTTACAGTGCAGTATTACGTCCAAAATAACTGAAAAGCAGCCAGGGCGTCAAACTAACTTTCCGCCAAAAAAAAGTGTTACGAGCCGTTTATCTTTCTCTCAAATTTGCTAAAACGTCAGAACTTTCGCTAACTTTCCGCCTATAAAACGTCAGAGCTTTCGCGCGGGAGGGGGAAAACTCCCCCCTCCCTGCACCCACCCCCTGGGGAGCTTTGCGTGCTCATCACCAATTTCGCAATCTTTCGAAAGCTCGGTCGCTTTGCTCCCTCGCACTGTTATTATCTTTCAGGATCTCGTAGTTTCGCGCCCCCAGTAGGCCTATATAGTTCTTAAATAGCTTAAAGGGTTCAAAAATTGAAAAAATAAAGGTGTAATTGCTTTGCTCGATATATCATATATGTTTCATATGAGTCCTGCTAAATATTGCGCCCCCGATGTACATGTAGGATAAAGTATATAAAAGAGCATTTGCAAAGGTTCAACTTATGAAAGAAATCTCAACTTCAGGTATAGCCTTGCTGAATTTCTCGACTCTTTCTCAAGCCCTTCATGGTTTTCGTTAGTTTTGCTCCCGATTATAGAAGTGAGTGAATAGAAAACCACTTATCAATGTATAAAATTCGAGTTTCTCTACCGCTCAATTGCGGTGGTCAATAAATTATTGCAAAATTTCCTGGATAAAATGCACAAGAAATTGCGTTTTTAGGGTTAAAAATTGAAAAGTTTGCCGCTCGGTCGCTTTGCTCCTTCGCTGACGAAGATAAGTTTGGGCACTCGTATCATGAACACGGATCGACACCCCCCCCCCCCCCCCCCCCCCCTATTGAAGAATCCTTTTTACGCCTGTGCTGAAGGCATAATGATAGTAAAGGATATTTATCACCAGTGGCCAGATATCTTAGGGTGAGGGCATGCAAGCCTCAAACCAGGTGATAGGGGCTCTCGTAGTCTGGTATTTTGCTTCTCTATACTTGGTGATATTTTTTCCAGGATCTCATCAAATAGAGCTGGAGGCATCCTTTCATAGTTGACGTAGGTGCTAACATCTTCACACCTGGGGAGCGTTTCATCAAGTGATTTGTTCGTGATTTTTACCGACAAATTTGCTCTCAGCCAATCTGATACAAGGATTTCAGTAGCTTATAACAGTTGACGGTAAAAAACACTGACAAAACAGCCTTGATGAAACGCTCCCCATGCAGAGTTTTCTGTTGAGAACTTGAGAATAGTGAGTTTTCGAACGTGTCGATGTGAACGCCGTCCTAGATCCCCCCGGCTACAATAGACTGCTTTGTGTTAACTGATACCGCGCTTTGTGCAAGAACGGCTCACCCGTCCAATGGCTTCTCCCTCGTCCACTAGTCAGATCGAGAACGCGTCAAACATGGTATTACCGTCTTATCTAAAATGTGAACCTCGCTTCACCCATTGTTAGCTTCATGCTGCACCTACTTTGTATGCAGTTAACACAAAGCAGTCCATTGTCGCTGGGAGGATCTAGGACGGCGTTCACGTTGACACGTTCGAAAACTCCCTAATACTCCCAACTGATGCCTTCTGTCCGCGGCACTTAACCATGATCTCACCCACCACCTCCTCAGACCTTTTTTCTCCTTCTCCTTCCTCTTTCTCTTCTATCCTGCTCTTTTTTGTCTCGATCTTCTTGCTGCTGCTGCTGCCTCTTTTTTGAGCAAATATACATGCATTTAAACCAGAATTGCCAATTCAGCATCTTCTTCCTCTTTTGTATATGCATGATTATTGGTATCTCTGGAGAGATGATGAGAGGATGATCTCCTGCCGAGTACTTTTAATATCCCAATCGTGCTCTAAGCGTGACAATCTTGTTCCACTCGTGACAAAATCGTAGGAGATCTTAACAGAACTTGATGAACGTTAGAGCTCTAAACAGAACCTGACAGAACGCGACAGAACTTACGTGAGAGCTAGCATATCGTGGTGACCATAATAGAACTTGACCGGGAACGTGATGAAAATCTTGGCAGACCCTCGGGCAGACCTTGACCAGAATCGTGTTGGCTTCGTAACAAAACGTTACAGATCGTCACAAAACGTACTGAGAGAGTAGAAGAGCGTAACGGGAGGTTAGAAAACAAATCGTGGAGCTCCACCTTTTTTTTAAATCGTGCAGATCGTATCCATCGTGGACCAAGTGTATACCCAGCATACCCTACCCAGGTGTCACCCGCCTGTCTGTGCCCTTATTTACCCCTGCATGTTCATCAAGTCAGGCTACCCCAGTGAAAGCAAGTATACGTTTGTAATTTGAAGAAAATTAAAAATATTGCTGAATTTTGGTAGTATGCATGTCTGCATGTACTAGTAATTAGGCCTCGAATGAGGGAATGCGAATTAAAGCGAGTAATTTCTTCAGTGCTTGATTGATGTTTACCGGCGCGGCTTTTTCATTTAAGGACACTGTAGGATACCTTAAAGGCAAATGTGTTTGTAAACCTTTTGGATACATGCAGGTTACAGTGTAAGATGGGACAAGAAATTATCGAAAAAAATTAGTCCTTCTGTTTCCTCACCCCCCCCCCCCCCCCCCTCATGGTTATTCTGTCCACCAATCATATCTACTGAATTAAACTTACAATTAAAGAAAACAGACCATCCCATGCAATTACAACAACAGAGCCTTGAATTAATACACACCAAATGGATAAGTCAATTGCACATAATACACTGACGGATCCAAATCACCTGATAAAGGAGTAAGTTCATCTGCCTTTTATAATTATGTACCATACTTTTCAATACATCGAGGGAAGAGATTGACTAATTTCACTTCGTCTTACAGGGCTGAATTGATTGCTATTCTTCTAGCCCTCGAATGGGTAGAGAATATGGACATTTACACGGGTGTTGTTATATTTAGTGATTCACTTAGTGATCTTTTATCCATACAAAACCAAAATAATGAACCAACTATTATTGAAAGGCTAACGATTAGTACAAGGCTTAAGTACAAAGGAATAGATATATATTTGGAATGGATCCCAGGACACTGCGGAATCACGGGCAATGAAATAGTAGACTCGTATGCAAAAGCTGCTCTATCCAAAAATATTTGAAATATATAACAAAATAACACTTTCAGAAATAAAACAACTTATAGTTCAGAGTTCCAAAGTACTCTGGCAAGAAAGATGGAATCAATCAAATTCCAGTTTAAAAGAGCTGCAGTCATCAATTACATCCACTTACCTAACCTAGGTAGACAACAAGAAATTATATACTCCATCGTCTTCGAGTTGGAGTGATAGGTCTCAACCATGATCTATTAAGACTATAGGTATTCATCCAACTGGTTTCTGTGACAGATGTCAACAGGTTGAAACTGTCGGCCATTACCTTATAGATTGCCCAAAATATATTATCGAGAGAGCGATGCTCCTGTCTGAACTGAATGAAACCAATGAAAGAAAAATAATTGAGTATTTGAAAAGTAGTGATCCCCAAATAAATGTGGGCTATTACACGTTTCGTTCTGCGAACGAAGCGTTTTTCGGGGAAGGTAGGCTTTAACCCTCCCTTCTCAGTAAAGAAGAACTAGGCACTGCATGAACATGGCAGGCAAAGAGGCGGACGGGGTGCACGGCTCCTCACTGTGCCTCCCGCAGTTCCTCTGGTGGACGGGGGAGCGTCCCTTCGTTGCTGTAGGCCCTAATATAATGTGAATATATTTTTTTATGTGGAACAGGACCACATGCATTTTCACCTGTTCTGCTTATTTTGCATAATGGCGGTGAGGGGGTGTTCTTTTGTCTGCCGGAGCGGTTGTGGGGGGGGGGGGGGGGGCTGTGTATTTTGTCCGCTCTCTTTTGTTATCGGGTTCATAATGAGGGATACTATTATTGTGTATTTTATGTAGGTCTGAGTTTCAATGCTAAATGTATTTTCTTCCTTTGTATATCTTAATGTATAAATGATGCACGCACACAATTATGTGCATTTAGAAGCCCCATTTTCTACTAACTTAGCCCACAAGTGTTTTCATTTCATTAATTGATAATTATCCAAAATACATGTTCAACCCATCAGTAAGCACAGGTACAACAGCGCCCCTATGTCCATGCATGAGTTACCTAGGCATGCCCGGAAAAAACGGCGCAAAGTACCGCTCCGTATCGGTAAGATTGCATCTATGAAAGGGCTAGGCAAGCGCTAGTTGGAACTGAAGCTGAAGCATGTGGTGTTTTGTTATTTTCTTATTAAGTTTTAAATACAGATGCATATACAGTATTAAATGTTTACTTGATTCTAAATGTAAATTAAAAGAGAGAAGGAGTCAGAAATACTGAATTTGAATTACATGTATAACGTCATTGGCAACAATAGTCAAATTTGACTGATTGCCGATACCATACAACGAAAGAAGAAGAAGAAGCAAGCGGGAATCTCAAAAGTCAAATGTTATCGTGCGTCCAGCGAACATTTTTAATGACCAAAATAATTTTAATATGGATTTTTGGAAATGGCTACCAAGCTTTTAAGAGCTCAGTGCTTACTCCAGGCGCTCAACGATGAAAATATAAGGTATGCATGTTGAACTTGAACTTTGATTAGGTAAACGTCGCGTCGCGTCGATCGTTGAGGTTGACATATCAAATATGCGGGCGGCATAGCTCCAGCCCAGCGCAGCGGATCGGCCGCCCAGCCATGCCCCTCGCATCGGTACCTTGATGGCTCATCCCCAAGGTGGGGGGGGGGGGGGGGGGGGGGGAGACTTAATACATTGGACGGACGGGTGCATGCCGCTTTGACGACCCCCTTTTTCAACGGCCATCCTTAATGGCAAGCTGCTCTGAATGAAAGAGGAAAAATCAGTTGCAGATTGGTGACTCAAACAGTCATGACAGTGTTTTCTGAAAAGTTTGAACGAAATCGTTCGAAAAACGAATGTTGTGATCACTGAAATCTGAATCTCTAAGTCTAACTTGCCTAGTCATACTCATAGGTCTAACTGTTAACAGTTACATATTTTTATAGACTGTAACTAAGTATGACTATGAGTTCCATAGTTCCCAAGACCTGTATTTTCCCTTTAAGAATTAAGTCCATTCATTAGACACTCACTTAGACTTAGAGACACCCGTTTCAAGGGCGGCTGCGGCACACCCCTGTCTGCCTCACACCACGAATAGTGGTCATATTGACCACTACGAATACAAAATGCAAAAATAGTTTCTTCTTCTTCTTCTTGATGAGTACAGTCCACCATCTGGTGTATTCTCGTACTTGTATGGTTTGGCCGGCAGGTGCAGCGTATGTACAGTGCCAAATAAAAAGACTACAAGGTAACTATGTGCAGCTAAAAAACCACAGTTTGTATTTTCTGTCGCGTGTAGTAAAGGTATGGGGGGAAATTACTGCGGCAGCCCGAACACGTAGTGTTCGGGCTGCGATCAGCAGTCCTTTGATTGCTTGGATCTCTCTTAATTACAAGGTCGTTTGTCAAAATGAAAACCATGAAACATGACATTAATTGATTTTAGGCTACTGTAGGTACTTACAAAACTTAACGATTGACTGTCGTCTTTCTTTTCAATGAGGATGATACAAAAAAAGGCATATTTATCTCCAAGAACCTGTACTAAAAATTTCCGTAGGTCGGTGTTTTGCTTGCAATGCGCATGCGTCAGCAGCTCCACGATAATACACAGACAAGAAGGGAGGATTATGAATATTCATTAGACGAGTGGGCTCGAGAGATCGGCGGATCACGGTGGATATATGAATATTCATTATTCCTGTGACGAAAACTATGGCGTCATTGTAATAAATATTCATAGGCACATGCGCAAGTGCCTATTTTCGTTTCTGCTTCAACAACATGGCGAATGGGACTGATTTCGAAAATTGAGAGTAAAAAGTGACATTCATCGATTCTACACATTTTTTAGGAAAAGCTGATTTGCGGAAGGTCTGTTTAGGTTAGTGGCATCGTATATATGATACTTTAATTTAAAAAAATAACATATAATGCCATATTTTCAATGGTTATTTGAACATTGGTAAATTGTGAGACCCACCGAATCGTACTGGTTTCACTCAGGACGCTGCCACGAAGTGGCAGCGTCCCGGGGCTAGGGGGGAAAATAAGATAAATATTTTAAATACCTTGCTTTCAAATTCCGCCCTTAAAAATCTCACTCCTACCTCAAATGGCTGTTAGGAAGAACTTTTGATATTTTCAGCAAAATCCAAAGTCAAAATCTTGTCCAAAACCAGAGAAATCCCCGCCGATTTGTTTTTGCGATCGCGTGTTGTTTACATACTGCCGATGTCTTAGACTAAAATCGGCCAATAAAATTTTTGTCCACGAAGAAACTCGGGATCGCAAGCGCACACCGATCTTTACGATTGCGCACACAGAAAATCTGGACTTTCCGTGTATGCCACATAGGGACCAAATTTTTAAGGACAAAACTCTTTTGGGGAGATGTCAGCGCCCGCGGCGACCAGGAAATGTATACAATGACTCCGATAGCTCGTTTCGCGAGGATCAACAGTAAATTACGGATTTGATTTTTGGAAATATCTTTTCCAACATCGGTGAGTTGAATTTATTGTATTTCTTGGATATTTAGTGGTCGGTTTTTGTAAATTAAATGCCGATTTTGAGTGAATGTTTGTGACTTTTGTGCAGTGGTGTTTTAAAAAGTTGAGGTGTATGACTGCCTACATTATACACACGAAGTATAGGAATGTAGCTATGAGTGGTCTGCCTGTCTGAAAAAAAATTGAGTGTCCTCTCTTTGCGGGATATATGATGTAGACCCTAGAATGGATATAGAATTTTTACAATGAACAGGTTTTTAAACGATTATGTTAACTTAATAGCTACAAAATCTCACCAGTCATGCCAGTTTTGTGTTTACCTTCGAATTCTCAGAGGAATTCCTTGTATGCAGGAACGTGGCTATGGCCTAGAAGTTCAGTCATTTAGATAAATACTAACGCTGATGTCACTGTGATTTAGCACCAGTCAAATTTCCCATTCTCTCCAACACACAAAATTACTAAACTGTATAACTCAGTAGGATCTTTTTCTTTTTGGAGGACCTAAAACAATATATTTGGAGTACTGCCCCGAGGGTAAAAGGCGCTCAGGAGAAAACCGTAATTTAATGATATTTTGGTGTACAATGTACGACAATTGGGAGAATTGACCGGGAATACGTCACAATTGATTCACCAAAGTGCCAATTTGAGATTCGCATAAATGTAGCAGTCTCATTTTTCAAACATGTATAACTTTCTTATTCATTGTCAGATTTCTTTCCAACTTTCGCCATCCAGTTTCTCTTATTTTTCTCCTTTCACACAAATCAGCTTTTTTCAAAGGTTGGATTACCCTTTAATTTCCATTTTCTCTGTAGAAAATATTCAATCATACATGCACCTTATATTCATTGCTCAATATGTTTTTACACAAAACATGTACATGTATGGAAAAAATCTATTCCTTCATTAAAAACTAAGAAAATGACAATTTATAAAATTTTCTGTACTGAGCAAATGGAAGAGGAGCTTGCAAGATACGTCATGGAGTTGCCAATTTGCGTTTGATTTATTACAACGTCAACAATTCATAACCTTTATATTTCTTATTGGATTTTGCTCAAACTTTCACTAATCTGTTTCTCTCACTTTTCTGATTTTATTCAAATCAACTTAATTCCAGAGTGGACTTTCCTTTAACCATTTCGAGACAATGACCACATTTTGTGGTTTGGCTCAATAACTTTTGATTCAGAGCTCTAAAAAATATACCAGATGAAGTAGAATAAGCAAAGATTTATGCACAAACTATGCCCATTTTTGTTGCATGACCGTATTGCATTTGATGCCAGGAATTTTGAAAATAAGATTAAGCTTTAAAATCCTTAAATTGGCAACAGATTGAGGGGTCAAAATCATTATTTTTGTAAGAGTCAAATTAGAAAAACATGTTGTGATTTAGAATGTTGAATATGAAATACTTCCAATTGCCAAGCTTTAGTTATACAAACGAATTGATTCCCAAGAATAATCCTTCTTTTGGATTAATTGGTGAAAGCACACCTCAGAACAATAACTCTTCTTGGTTTGATCTAGCTGAATAAAACCTACCAGCATAACCTGTCCTTTGTTGGTTCAATCTAGCTGAACAAAATGTACCAGCATAACCTTTCCTTTGTATGACTACTTTGTCATTAAAGGTCTTAAGAGTAATCCCTCTATAGAATTAGTTGCAATAGATGTTTACAGAGATGTCTCATTCTCAAGCTCCTGGATGTCAGAGACTTCCCCTCATAGTATAAATAGTTGACAAATTATGTTCTCTGGGTCCTTTTAAGTCTTCTGACTTCTTCCTTCGTGCTGTGCTCCTCCCCGGGCCTTGATAGGGGAGTACCAAGTCTTCATACCAAGCCTTATATGTATTTGTTCTGTGATTATCGTCTGCTTCTCCGATGTTTATTCTTCTACAATAAATGTTGTTTTATACATTTAAATTTTTACATTGTGAATGGACTCTCCTTCGTCGGGTCATGATAGTTAACACTTGCCATCATCCACGCTACATATGATATTCTACAAATGACTAAATCTAAGAGTGTTTGTCTTTTTGCCTCTGACGAAGATTCTGCTAGGATCGAAAGCTCAGGCCCCTTTTGACTCCATTTTACTCCATTGGCTCGCTATTATTGGATAAGCAGTTTTCAGCGGTTTGTTTTCCATATTTAAATCTAAGAGTGTTACATTTTCTAATCAAAATTGGCACTCTTTTCAACTTTTTAACAAAATTAGTAACCATGTATATTGTCTTCAAAGGCATAACACATTATTAGAACCATGTAGCACTATTATTATTATTAGTATTATTGTTGCCAATTTGAAGCACAAAATGTGATTAATTTAGCCCCTACATAATTCCTGTCCTGAAAGGGTTAAGAGATCTTGTGTATTTTACTTCATTGTCTTCTTCCTTCACCTTGCAGTCAGGCAGCAGCACTACTTACTGAGGGAGCATGTCCAAACCTGATCCTCCCTGCTGAGGGTGTGAGTCCCTTTCATCTCGCTGTGGGTTGTGATTCTCGTCATGCCTTGCAGCTTACTACTCTCTTTCTGCAGCACAATGCGGACCCAAATGTCAGGTATATGCATGCAGGCCTACTCATGCTAAAGGAAATCCTCTGTGCCATGCAGTTTGTTAAAAATTCCTTTGGGAAGTCTTTAACTTTAAGTTACTAAACTTGTTGACATGGTTTTGAAAATACATGTACATGTAGTTGAATCATTCATTAATTTGTCTTTATAGCAAATAAGAAAAAAATCCTGAAAGTTGAAAGAAAAGTGTTAGATGGATGGTGTTCAATAAGAATATTAATTTAAAGGAGAATTAACCCCAGAATATAAATGTACTTATGTTCAAAGGTGTAATATATTCCTAATCATTGGCCTGTATCACTTTAGAAATAGAATATCAGAAAATGGTTTAAACCAAGACATTCTAGCACTCGGTATCATCTGCTAACACTTTACAAAGGGGCTGCCATTTTCTCGATGATATGGAGTTGTACATGAACCATTGGAAACCGTTCCGGTCAGGAAGATATTTTTAATCCTAGAGCTAAATTGCTTCTCTTCATTACAAAAAAATCCCCATATATGATGGGAAATACATAACAGGTGTATATACATATATTCTAAAATTTGAAATTTATAGATTACTTTTTAAATTCTCTGGTTTAGAAATCGATTTCTTGGGATTGCCTGGCAAAGCAGAACATAATTTATACAACGCGCATTCTGACTATTGAAGTCCATTATCTCAAAGCAGGTGAATACATAGTTTTGTCACTATTGACGCTCGGGAAAGTTCTCCATAAATTTGAATTAATTTGCTCCGTATCAAGAAAATAGATCTATATTTAGTAAAAAAGTAATTTTCAAAGAAATATTAAACACATTTTCTTTTTAAAATATGTATATATACATTTTGACACTCTCCACCCAGGTGAGGTAAATGGGTACCCGGTAGGAAGGAATTCCTTGAATGCTTGAGCACCACAGTAACTCGGCTAAAGCTGGGGTAATACAGTGAAACCTGTCTATAAAGACCACTCGAGGGATACACGAAAAGTGGTCTTTAAGTACAGGTTCATTTAATACACGTTTCAATGAGAAGCAATTTTCAAGGGAAACGAAAATTGTGGTCTTTATAGACAGGTGGTCGCTAAAGCAGGTTTGACTGTGGTATGGTTGCAGGACCCTCAGGGAGAACAGTATATAATACTAATGAGGCTATCCTGGGTAAACAAGACATATTATTATTATTATATCTGTTAAATTTTTAAAATCTCACATGGATTTTGTATCAGGAAGAAAGACAGTTTTGCATTCGGATTAAAAATATCTTCATGTACACATCAAGAAAATGGCAGCCCCCAGGTATCGCGAGCAGACAATAGATTTTGCTGAGATTTATACCCATCTCATACATTTTGATGCAAAACTGCGTAGGACAACAAGAAGGAATTGATTACATCTTTGAATATAAGCACATTTATATTTTGAGGTTAATTCCCCTTTAATAATGGTTCTATTTGTACTGTTGGTATGAGTGTCTCTAATGAAGATTTCATCATGACTAGAAGAGCAATTTAAGGATCTACTTCCAATGTTGCCACCACCGACCTCTACGACCTGGACGTTTCATTGGCTCAGAAAAGTGAAGTCGTGGTCCGCCATGTTGCACTTCTGAAAAATCAACGCGCGAGAAAGCTGGAATACAGATTTGTGTACAATCATGCAGCCGCCCATGGTCAAAACTCGCAGACAAGTACAGATGTTCAGTGCGTAACGTGTAATAAACCACATCGCTCTCGGAAGAGTAACATGGCCGCGCCCACTTCAAGTGCTCGCACGAGCGGGAATGGGTGATGATCCGTCCAGGTCGTAGAGGTCGGTGGTTGCCACCCACATATAATCTTGCTCCCTAAAGTAAAAGCCTTTGGACTGATGATTTCACACATCTTTTGAAAAGTTGAATGGTGCCTTTAACAGATGCTTTTTCAGTAGACCAGGTTACAAGTTATTCAAATTTATGGATGTTTCTTTCCTGGGGACTTAGTAATGAGGTATTCCATTAACCTGTTATTAATGAATGAACTACAATACTTTGAATCCAGTTTGCATAATTACTTGTTGCTATGTCTGACAAGCCTCTGACAAGCTTTCAGGTTGACAAGAACAACCTTTGTTTTAAAAGTATGCATAAAATATGAATATGTGTGAACAGGTCTATTACTTTGAGATATAGTACAAATAAAAGAAGCCAAGGGCTAATGAAGACCAGGAAGTGGTCATTACATAAGCTTTTTGCAGTTTACTTGTGCAGTTTACATTCTATTTTAACTATTACCTATTGTCTGTTCAAGTATATTAAGGCTCTCAGATCAGTGAATATGCAGAATGCAAATATGCCTTCTTTGCTCAAAAAGCTAATAGCATGTACAATGTACCTAAAGTTATTAACCAAATAACATTGATCACATATCATAAAGATGATCACAACTTCAACTTAATTTCAGTTGATGGGATATAATTTAAAAATATATATATAAACTTGGTGCTGAAGTGCAATATCCAAGAGTCCAGCTACATGTTCCTTTATTGATTCCATAGACCTGCCAGCTTTTCTCACTGCATTCATCCCAAACACACTGCATATCGATTACTTTGGTATTCTGTTCTCATTGGTAATCTCTATTTCTTATATATGTCATTTCCTAACAGGTCCACTGAAGGTCTGACTCCCGTCCATGTCGCAGCATCTTGGGGCAGGTTCCAAGCCCTGGAACTCCTTCTCTGGAATGGGGGCGACCCCTCCCTGGAAGATGAAGATGGTAAAACAGCTAAGAATATGGCTGAGAGCAGTGGTCACTGGGACTGCATCAATCTCCTTGACACATGGATGCACAGTCAAGATGATGATGATGAAGATGAAGTAGAAGAGGAGGAGGATGGAGGCAGTTTCTCAGAAATTCCTTATTCTTCACAGGATGGAACCAATGGTACATGTACATTGTTTTAAATAACATGAAATATGATGTGCATTGTTTTATTCATCAAGCTTCTCTTTTTTTCTACAAAATATAATGAGAATTCCTTGCATGATAGTTTGTTGGACATAACATAGGATAGTCAAAATTTGGTGCTATAATATTATTTGCCTCTAATTGTCCGTATACCCAAAGGGATCGATCTTCCAAGATGGTGTATTATAAGTCATATGATATTTCCATGGATAGAGGCAGCATTGTATTCTGGTCCCTAAAGTTTGAGTGAGCTGATTTGAGATAAAGTTGAGTTCTGGTCATGAGATTACATTATGAAAGAAACTGTCTGGAAGCAATTGGGAAAGGTTGATTATGTCTACATTAGAATTGGTGTATACTGTGAGGTTTTGGAATCACCTAAGTGATAAGAAATCAACCCAAACTCGCTCAAAAGCACATGCACTGCACATAGAAATGGGTATATGGGACTGCACACATTGATGTGGCATGAATGTTCAGCCCGAACACTGCTATTTTTCGTCATATTTCGAATATAAGGGCATTTGAAGAGAAATCCTTTTCAGGGGACATTTCTACTATGATGTTCTTCCAAACTGACATAAAAGGAATCAGAAAGCTCACAAATTATTTTCACCTTTCCCAGAACTCAACCTTCTCTTTAAGTCGCATGAAACTGACTTGTGTCATTGCTACTAAATTGAAGATAATACTATAAGTGGAGAATCCCTACAATGTATTCCCAAGTTGAACCTTTGAGAAGTTAGAAGAATATGTACAGTATGTATGTAAACAAAATTTCTTTACATTAACATCTATTTAACTTGCACCAGACTGTTGAAATATGCTAGAGATAAGAGTCCAGTGGAAAGAAATCAAATATAACCCTTATGTTGTTCATAAGATGTATTTAAAGTACTGTTACAACGATATGATCTGTAATATGAACATGATTGTGATGAGTGGCCCTATTTGTTCAGTTTACTTCAGGTTTGTGGTGATGTTCAATTTAGTTGTCTGGGTGTCGTTTGATGAAATCGTCATAAGTACAAGTTGGCTGACATCCCATTGAAATGCATGTTTATTATAATACAGGCATTTCAATGGGATGTCCACGAACTTGTACTTATGATGGTTTCATGAAATGCTGCCCTGGCTTCCACATTAAATGAAGTGTCAAATAATAGTATCTTATGTTCTGTAGATTAGTACATCGATTATACTGGTAAGTGGAATTCAAGTATTTCTCTTTCTCCTATGTCTGCATTTTAGATATCTACATGTATGGCTCTCTGCATTTCTCAAGCAATCCGTCTGATCATAAGATGTTAAATAACCAGTCACCTGACAAACATGGCTGCCTCAATGACAACTCTGCTGACAACTGGAGTCCAGGTTCGGCCACGAGCTCCAGTCTCGGCTCCACAGACAATGAGTTCTCTACACAAGGTATGGGGGAGAACGCCACTGATTGTGATTTAGAGGACTATGAGATATCCTTCCCGAAGCAGCGCCAAACAAGCTGTTCACCAAGTCTGCAGTCATCATACGAAGAGGCATCCTTGAATCATGCTTTGCTCTCCATGAATCTTGACAATTACAGCATGTCATCCAGTGCATCCAATAGGTCATCATCATCATCATCATCATCAGCAGTATCTCCATCTGTGTTAAAGACTAGCCCCAGTCAATCTGATGTACATTCAGAGGGAGAGGGTAGCCCATCAGCTAATGAGCATACATTGACAGGCTTTGGATTAGATGTGACTTCTCCAGACCACACAATGATATTCTCAAAGGCCACAGCTAAAGACAGGAGGAGAACAGTATTCTGCCCTCTGCAATACCCAAGCTTGGAGGCCCCTCTTTCACCACCTCCTGCATATGAAAGCGATGTAAATGAAGAGGAACAATCAGTCCCTGATGCTTGTGAGGCATCTCCAACGTCTTCTTATCATACAGCCTGTAGCCTTGACTCTTCTCCTACTTCAAACATGTCTTCCAAATCTGTTTACTACAACAGAAAATCAGGTGCATCTCTAATTGAACATCACTTCCTTCCTGCATCTGGAAGTGAGACGTCTCTGCTCAACTTCAGCTTCGCCACTGCAGATGACACCATCGTCTATGACTGGACGTCTTTCAAATCAGACTCTGATCAAGAAGATGTGCATCAAAGGTTGGAGATCCCACCAGAACTTGCCAAGTTAACCAACGATGAACTGAAGGTCAAGCTTAGTGACCTTGGGGAGGATGTTGGACCAGTGACTGCAACAACTAGGTCTGTGTATCTCAGTTTCCTTGTGAGGCTGATGCAGGATGATGGTAACACGCTAACAAAAGTCAAGCAGAAGCAAGATTCATCCAACATTAGTAAGTATACATGGTGTTATCTTACTTTAGTGTAAAACCAGACTTTTCCCAAAGTTTAATGCTGCTTTTGTGGCATAAACCTTCCATGATTCTCAACTACTACTAAATTTGCAAAAGTTATGGTTTAACAGTACCTTTTGGCTTTTTTGCCATTTTTACAATTCCTCGGTGTCGTAGGAGGAATATTACATTTTCAGATAGTTTTCTTGAGTATCGTCTGTCCTGCTGTTCCCAGAAAATTATGTAAATTAAATGAACTATGAATGATTTAAGGGATCCATTCATATCAGAAGTTGCCTATTGAAAAGCAGGCTTGATGTAACTGATGAGAATTTATTATTATGAAAAATCTAGGTAGGATATTTAAAGAGCTACTGAGCTATTAATATGATATGTTATGATATGATATTGTATTTATTTACCAATAACAAGATACAATACATTATGATATTTACAATGTATTTACAGGAAAACGTTATATAAGTAGATCATGGTAAATAGAAGAAAAATAATGGTAAAATGGAACCAGAATATAGCACAAGTGCTAGTCAGGTCTGGCCCTGGGTTTAAGATTGGTGTATGAAAACGCAAGATATCATTTGAATATTTGATATATATCAGCATATGATTTAAAAGTAGAATTAACAATACAACAATTTATATAAATACAAAACCACTGATTAACGAAGTTCACTAAAATAAAAAGAATTCCATCAATCTAAATAATACTAAATAACTAATGGTAGGTAGTAAAGCAAAACATCTTGATTAAATCCTCTTTTAACAATTAATGATTATGTATCATTTAAAAACAACTTCATTACAGGAGTACGAAAACTGTTTCTCGTATATTCTAGTCTTATACCACTAGGGAGTCTATATTTCAACAATTGCTACCTACAAATGACATTGAAAATTTACCCTGGGTCATTTTAACCCTCTCGTTACCACAAGACTAAAATACTATTCACTTTGTACATAGTGTTGTTGACTTTGATCCTGATAGGGTTAAAGTGTGGAAGATGCTTCGGGCAGTCTTCTTAATACCTACAAATACTCTCTAATCCCTTTCAGATTTCCAGTATGAGCTTGCGGAGGTACTGAATGGAACCAAGCCCATACCAGATAGCCATGATCTTGAGAAGCAGATGGTTGAACAGTTTCAGGAGCCTGATCCCAAGAGAAAATGGAGAGAGGGCAAGCTCAAATCATCTTTCAACTACCTTCTTCTCGACCCCCGTGTCACTAGGGACCTTCCCAGCAGGTGAGTGGTCTTAAAGATAGCTATCAACCCTGGTCATCCTTTTTAATAGACCGCTTCGGTAATGTATGCAAATTTTATGCATACCTTTCAAACAAAGGTTGTTCTTGACAACCTGAAAGCTTGCCGGACATAGCTACAAATAATGTATGCAAACTGGATTCTAAGCATTGAGGCTCATTTATAAAAAGTATATTCATGGAATAGCTCGTCACTAGGTGCTCAGAGAATATATGTGCATAAATTTGTATACATTACAGAAGCGGTCAATTTTACACATGTGTCCATGCATATTTACATATTATTAATGTCCAGACGGTGATTTTTAACTGTGTTTTGTTACATATAAATGTGTATAACAGAGAGGTTCTCTTATTTCTCTGAGAAGTTATATTTTTCTGATGAATTTCATATGTAAAATATCCCTTTTTCGTTAAATCAATATGTGACCAACTTCATGCTGACTCTCGAAGGATACATTGTTTACTCATTGAACAAGATTACTGAAATTAAATTTAGGACAGCCCTGTCACTCAGAAGCCTAAAAGAGAAAATTATGACGTAATTGACAGGAATTTAGATTTTTGTTCACAAGTGACTCAGAATGGCTTAGTGATGGCGAGGTACTAAGAAAATATGGTGTGAAAACTGGAAATATTTTGGATAGAAAAATTGCAACATGCAATTAAGTCAAAATTCATATTCTAAAATCATGACAGGGAAAACAGCAAAGAAAAACCAAATGTAATTTTGATCATAACCAGGGATCTATTTCATTTCTTACATCTCGCTTGCGTAATTCTTCTGAAAGGCAAAGATATTTTCCTATTTACTGTGAACGCTGTTATATTTTCGCGCTGAGCGACCCAAAAAGATATTCGCGGGTTCTTCAATTCGCGCTGCACAATTACATGCTCATATGTACACCCACTCCATTTTATTAATTTACACATACGCAGTCCATTCAAATGCATACGGCATGCGCAACTACACACACACGCTCAAAAATGAATTGGACACACACACGCATATTAATGTGCTGAAGCGCGCAATTCAACCCGCGTAGGGAAACCAGGCTAATATTTTTGCGAGTTCTAGAATTCGCGCCCGCCCAAAATAGCGTGAAATCCGCGAAAATTAATGTACCGCGAATTTTTCTGCATTTACAGTACTCTTCATTCAGTGAGAAATACTCATACTCTATACAAGATGCGACTCAGAGGGGAGCATAATTACTAAAATTATTATTCTCTGGTGCATATGGCATGTTTTACTTCAAAATAGCATGCATTAACCCAATGGAGACAATTACATTTTCCTTGAAGGTGCATTTCCCATGGGTTTGAATCCAGAGTTAAGGTGCCTCGTTTGAATTTGCTTAGCTGGATCAAAATATACAGAATGTCATAAAAGGGATACACCACCAGGCGGCCATGGGGGAATGTCAAAATTGCGTAAGCCCAATTCACTGGTACACAAAGTTTGTGCCTCGAACGCATCCATCCCAGTATTGCAATTACAATTCGGACTGCACGAAGCCGCTCAGGCGGAGCGTGCATGTTGCGCGGCGACCAGTCTGTCCGAAGTTGCGCCCCAAAGGGGCAACATCATGATCAGATAACGATCATGGTGCCCTCTCATGGCATAAAAACGTCCAAAAGCTGCGGTTGAGTATCCCTTTAATGTAATTTTCTGCAAATTGCAAGTATTGATAATATCTAAAGCTAGTCACATCCAGGGTCTGATTTATAATTGTTTTGTATAGAAAATAAGTTGGCAAGTGGTAATGTGCAATTTGATTATGATTTTTTTTTAAACAGATATCCCAAACTCACACAGCTGGAAACATTCAAGACGTTTGTATCAGCTATTTTCTATGTTGGCAAGGGGAAGAGGTCACGACCCTATGCTCACTTTGAAGAAGCTCTAGACCACATCAAGAAGAAGATGACCAAGAAGGTAAATGGCTAAACCTTAAATGAATTGTTAACAAATCTTAGTTGGAGAAAAAAAAAACAACAACAACAAAACACCATGGTTTACAGATGGTTTTCCATCATCACATTTTCTTCATATCTCATAGTATTAATTTTTGCTAAATGGCTTTGATACCTATGTACATATTTGTAATTGGAAAGATACATGATAGAGTTTAAAACATGTGCACAATATGAGTTCCTTGCATCAAAGATGTTTTTACTCTAGGTAGTCATTGTCATGCATACATGTAGAGTAAGTGTGCCTCATTAATTAGATCATTAAGGATATGTGGTAATATAAAACAAGAAGAAGGAAATACAGAAGAAATGTTCCAATAACTACTTTGTGGAGTAATGTGTAGAGATGAATCAGCTTGTTTTAGATATTTCAAATTTTGTTTGAAACTAAAGTTAGTCAACCAGTGAAGATGGTATTGGCAGTATAAGCATGAGCTTGTGCCTTTTCATCATATCTCAAGCTAAACAACCCCTCTTTTAAGAAAATCTTTTACACATTTTCTTAAATTGATATGTTTCCAATTAACCCTTTCAGGACAGGAATTATTTAAGGACTAAATTGATCACTTTTCTTTCTTCAAATTGGCAACAATATTTTTCATTTAGTGCTACATGGTTCTAATAAGGTTTAATGTCTTTGAGAACAATATACATGTTTAGGGATTTTGTTGAAAAAATTGCCAATTTTGATGAAAAATAATGATTTTGAACCTCTCAATGTGTTGCCAATTAAAGGATTTTGAAGCTTATTCTCATTTTAAAATTCCTGGCATCAAACAATATGGTCAAGCAATAAACATGGACATAGTGTGTGTAGAATTTTTTGCTCTCTCTCTACTCATGCATCTGGTATGTTTTTTAGAGCTCTGAATCAAAAGTTGTTGAGCCAAACCACAAAACGTGGTCAATTGTTTCGAATGGGTTAATTGGTTCAGTGATTGTTCTCTAAAGTAAATGCAGTATAATTTGTTATACTTGTGTTTATCCAGCCTGGTTCTAAAGTACTCCACATCCTGGATGTGTGGTCTGGTGGTATGGGAGTAGTCTCACTGCATTGCTTTCAGAACGTCATACCGGTAGAAGCCTACACTAGAGAAGCCTGTATGATTGATGCTATAGGTAAGGAAACATGTCTAGCTGCTTCTACTTCTTATGCTTCTGAATCCTTCCCCTACTTTAAGATCCTCTTGCTTACCTTCAAATGTTTGAGAAACTCGGCTCCAGCCTATCTTCAACAGTTAATAACAGAATACTCGCCTTCTCACAATTTGCGCTCAAGCAAGAAATCACTCTTAATAGTTCCTCCCACCAATACCCAGTCTTACGGTTCTCAATCTTTTCATTCAGCATCCCCTCAGCTCTGGAACAATCTACCTCAATGCATAAAACAAGCAGACTCAACTGAAAGATTCAAATCCATGTTAAAAACTTATCTGTTCATCAAATAGTTGTACATGCCTAATTAGCATATCCAGTCCTCTCAACCTTTTACTAATATATTTTGTACGTCTGAAACTGTTCCTTTCTTTCTCCTCTTTCCTTTTCTTAAGCGCTTAGAGACATTTTTATGTGATAAGCGCTATATAAATATTGTAAATTATTATTATTATTATTACTGTTATCATTCCCCTTGTCTTCTTCTCTTCTTCTTTCCCTTCTCTCCCTTTTACATTCTCATATCCTTTCACTCTCCCTTTCTATCTACGTTTTTCAACCCTTCCCCTTTCCTACTTCTTTTTCTTCCCTTTACATTCTTCCTCCTACTTCATCCCACTTTCTACTTCATTTCTCTCCCATCTCCCCCATCTCCTTCAATTTCCCTTTCCCTATCCCTTTTTCTGTAATTCCCCTTCCCCTGTTCTTCCCCTGTTCTTCCCCTGTTCTTCCCCTGTTCTTCCCCCCCCCCTTCCCTAGTTCTCAATCCCCTCATTCTCAATCCCCGCAGCAGCAAAATGGGCCCCAAGCCTTGGTTCTGTTGAGATGCTCTCATCTTTCTTTCATTTCCATCTCATTTCTGTAGGCCTTTCACGATTGACTAATGCGAAGAAAGGAGATTACTACGGAGTGGCCCACAGCTGGTCCGGGTCTAAGAAAAGGAAGATCGGGGTCCACCTCCTACACAAGGCATGTCAGATCTTCCTAATGGAGGGTGAGAGACAGATCAGGAGTGCTGACATCACCTCTGGCCAATGACCAGTAACGGTAATGGAGACATCACCACTCTACATTGACTGACCATAGGACTGACCACTAAATAACGACTGACCACTTTATTGCGTATGTAACCTCTGGCCAGTAGTTAACCATAGGAACGGGTACGTCACTGTTTCATTGTATCCAAACCCAGAGGTAATGCTAGGAACATTTGGACAGTGACCATGTCAGGGTACATTAAGAACGTGTTATAAAGAGCTCCAATATAATGAGATTCCTGATATAACAATGTAATTTTCCTGGTCCCAGGTCTTTATGTTCTTTGGATTTTTTTTTACCCTGATTATAAGGAGATTCCTGATATAACAAGGTAATTTTTATGATCCCAAGGTCCTTGTTATACTGAGCTTCCACTGTATAAGCAATGGTGAGGGGTCATTGACATTCTGGCTTTTATTTTGGGGCAAAGAATTATGATTGATTAGAGTAATCAAAATCTTGCATCTGGGCAATTTTGTGCGATGTATCCCTTACAACATGTGGTATTTATCTGTACATTTTATCCAGAAATGTAAAATATTTTGATATGACCATGACAAATGGTAGTGATAATAGAAAGAAGCATTACTCAATGGTCATATTGTGGGTAAAAGACATGGTATATGGCACATATTGCACAGAATCGCCCATTTGATGTCAATGTATATGCACTGTCCTGTATTAGCCATGCCAGATTTTAGTATCTTCTTATTAAGATGTACAAAGAGAGAGAGCATGACTGTTATTTGCTTGTTGCAACATGAGAAGTTTTATTTTTTTTTATATTTGATTCATGTGCAATTATTTTGTATTCCTATTATTGAGATTTTCTTTTTTTAAATGATAAGATGTATTTCTTGAGTGAAAGATAATGAGTTTGCCATCAAACACACTTTGTATTGATATTTAAAGTGTTTTTTTCTTATTATGTTTTAGTATAGCCTAAATATTATTTGAGGACCTTGACCACCTCCTCTGCCTTCCCAAATTTGATTGTGTGAACTAAACATTCCTTTGGAAACAGAAGTACTACAAAATTCCTTTCGTACACCATGTTCTCAGTTTGCTTGCTTGTCTCTACTTCATTGTAATCATATGATAGTTGCTATAAAAGCTGTCTTGTCATATTTTTTATGAGTTTTGTGGAAAATAGATGAATTTAAATTTGAAGAAAAAGACTGACAAGAGCACAAACATATGTTGGGGATACATTTCTCCCATGATCCCCCCCCCCCCAAAAAAAAAAAAATAATAAAATTAAAAAAAAATAAAAACTTTTTAGTATCTTTCTGTGCAGTGTACTGTAAAATAGTTTTTTATATTCTTGTACTATGTCTTCTGTGATCTGGAGGAAAACTATTATTATCTTTTTTTTTTGTCAGTACTAATTTTTTTTTTATGGGAGGGGAAAAGTGGATCATTATGTATGGTAAATACATGCAATTATTTTCAAGCATTTTTCAGTACAAGTTCTAAACAGTTTGTTGAAAAACTTGCTTGTCTCAGTTATGTCTTCTTGTATCAGGAGGGAAATGATTTTGTGCAGTACTTATTTTATCATGGTTTTAAATGGGAGAGAGAAGTACAGGTAGGACATTTGTTACTGTATTACTGTTGTTACTATCAAGTTTCCAGTACTAATTTTATTGTGCTTTAAAATGGAAGGGAGAAAGTAGAACTGATCTTAGTATTTCTTGCACTTTTCTGCTTGTAATTATTGCCAGAAGTCAATGTTTTTACTTCCGTATTTTCTTTTACAGTGTACAAAGCAAAATTTTTATGTGATACTGCTTTTATGAATATGTTTTCTTGAATCTTGCAACTAAGAAAGATTGGCATTGCAGAAAGGAAAATTTTAAATGTTGATGAGAGGTAAAGTAATTAGCTTTTTAATTTACTAATCATTTTCTGTGAAGAACTGTCTTGACATATTGGGGCGTATTCTGAACTCCGGTTTAACTTAAACCATGGTCTAAATGTGTGGTTTAACTATGGGTAGCCAAAAATGTCAAAACTTTGTTTATATTGTATGTTCCTTATGTTTACTGGATTCTGGTTCTCATGCTTTAATGGTCAGGAAAAGTATTGTACTTACCATTCCCAGACAGTTTTTAATAGTTTGAGTACCAAAAATGCTGATAAATTGAATATCTACTGTTAGAGATTTGTGTCACATTTGGCTGCCCATAGTTAAACCACACATTTAGACCATGGTTTAAGTTAAACCGTAGTTCAGAATACGGGCCATTGTGTTTTAAGAAAAAAATAGGAAAAAAAATAATGCTGCCTGCATTATGTGCATAGGGGCCAATTTGATATGCTGTAGTGCTGATTATTGAAAGTACATTTCATGTGTAATGTACATGTAGATATTGTCTGTTAATTTGATGTTTGACTGTTTCCTATTGTAATGAGCCATTTGCTAGAAATGACCCTGAAATTACCCCCAATTTGTACTCGTATGCGCATCTGTTTTGGTGGACGCGCTATTTGTTTAACAACTAATATCATAATGGCGCACGCATCATGGCGCACACACTGTTAAAGTGTACAAAGGTCAATTGTCCTTGGTAAAACTGACCTTTATCTGCACATGTGCACATTGTGTGTATGAGATCAGTTATCATCGTTCACCAGCATATTTTTCTTGTCTACTAAGATCCAACAATGATGTTAACTTATATCTTTAAAAACTGAGTTTATGTCCTTCTGGCTGTTAACAGATGTTCTGTAAGCCATTCTTAGGCTGCTTTTTTGTTGTTGTTGCTGACTGTAATTAACCCTTGCTATTTACGCCAGTTATTATCAAAGTCTGAAAAGGTAAATTGTGATGTTTTCTATAGGGTTTTCAGAATGATATAATTACTACCACTATGCATGTGAAGTACAAAGATACTATCCATGCATGATTTTGGGGGGTCACAGTTTCTTTAAAAATTTTGTTAGTTCCATACTTTACTTACTGTGATAAATCAAATAAATGATTGCATTCAAACTTGAACTGAATTGACTTGGGATCAATATGACATAGGACATGCAAGACCAAAGTCTCTTAGTACAGTTATTTTGAAAGCCATTATTTAAACCAACTTGCCTCACTATAGATTGACATAAATTATACAGATGTACAGGCATGAATATTTGGGAGGGACATGATTGAAGCTTTTACAGGCAAATACCTTTGAAAATACAATAAATATAAGAGATTTGAATGAAAAGTTTATGGATTTCAAATATTTGAATTATGGTGAATTTAGTACAGCAGATGCATATCAGAAATGTCATATCAATTGCCATTTAGTATATGTTTAGGATTAAGTATCATGTCTTACTCAATGCATTTATAAAGATTATATTTTTGTACAATTAAGAGTTGAGGCCAGTTGAAATAAGTTTATGTCAACATTATGTTGTTAGTGTATTAATGAGAGAGAAAGTAGGGGTAACACACTTCATCTTCACTTGTATATGATGTAAATAATGTACATTAGCACCACTGTTTTACTTGAAATCTAATCCGTGCCAAATTTAAATAAATATTTCTAAAAATGCTTTCTTGAATATGGTTTGTGCATGTTTATATTTTGTAGATATCAACTTAATTGTATTGAGGTATTTACGAAACAAGAAGTGTTGATTTTATAACTGCTTTTTGTAGAAGAAGTGGTGAAAGAAAGAGAGAGAGAGAGAAAGGGGAGAGAGGAAGTTGAGAAAGAGAGGAGGGAAGAACGGGGGGGGGGGGGGGAGGAGGAGAGGGAGGAGGAGAGAAGAGGGGAGAAAGAGGAAAGGCAAATTCATGATGAAGAAAAGCATTATTCTTGAAAACTTAATCTTTTAAATAAAATGAAGGAAAAAAATGAGAAGGAAATTTGATATGTTGAAACTACTAATCAAGTTTCGTTTTTTAATATGCGAATCTGATTACGATGCAATCTCCAACTGACAATTCAAGTCTCAGAAACCCACTTGCTCTTTTCTAAATATTAAGCTTTTATTCAGTTCCTGACTGTAAATATATTTTCTGGTGAAATATACAATCCATTTCATCACTCATTAGCGTAGTGTGGGTTTTCCTGGTCAGTTTAATCAATATGTCACTTAAATTCTTATTTGGAGCATTCAATTTAACACGAGCCGCGCTCGCGTGGGTGAATCATCATTCAAATTTGGAATTCAATTTTACTATTCGCGCAATCAAACTATTTTGTGTCGTTCGATTTTTAGATTACAGGCACTTTTTTATTCAAAGCAATTTCCCTATCAACCATCGGCTGGCTTCATTCTATGTTTGATCTTTTATTTTTCGAATAGGCAATCAAGTTTTAAATAAGTCCACAATTAATTGAAAAATATTGCGTTTAAAGGAGAATTAAGCCCTGATTACAAATTTACTTATATTGGAAGGTGTAATATATTCCTACTTATTGACCTAAATCATTTTCTAATAAGATATCAGAAAAGGGTATAAATAAAGATATTCCAACACCCGGTATCGCCTCCTACTCATTTACATGGGGGCTGCCATTTTGTTGTTGATTTGGAGCTGTACATGAACCATTGAGAAATGTTCCAGTCAGGAAGATATTTTGAATCCAAATCCTAAATTGATTTTCTTCATTACCTAAAATCCCATATGTGACGGAAAATATAAAGTGGGTGTTTACATGTATTATAAAAATTAAATCTTTATAATGATACTTTTAAATTGTCTGGTTTTGCTTAACAAAAATCTGTTTTCTTGGGTGTGCCAAACAGAGCAGAACATAATATATGCAGCATGCATTCTGACTTTTCAAGTCCATTATCCGAAAGCAGGTGAATGCATAGTTTGCCGCTATAGATGCTCAGGGAAGAAGCATCCATAAAATTTGAATTAATTTGCTCCGTCCCATACGTGCAGTATCGAGAAAATAGATTTCTATTAAGCGAATATCGATTTTCAACAGAAATATATAAGGAAATCTTCAGTTTAAAAATAAATTGACATATCTATTCTATATTTTTAATCTCAAATGGGTTTTTAATTTTGAAAAAGGCAATTGAGCATTTGGATTAAGAAAATCTTCTTGTACACATAAACAAAATGGCAGCCCCCATGTGCTGCTAGCAGACGATACATATTGCTAGCAGATGGTAAATTTTGCTCAGAAAAATTTGATTCGTATCGATCTCGTATATTTTGACGCGAAGCCATATAGTCTAACAAGTAGGAATAAATAACACCTTTGAACACTATCGTCTTTATTTTTGAGCGTAATTCTCCTTTAATCATTTTAGTGTAGTCAATGACGTAATGAGCCACTAACTTCACGAGGGGCTGAACCAGTAAGAATCAAAATATTTTCTTAAGCGCCAGTAACTAACGCAGTTACATGGGCATCAGAGTCGTTGAATCGAAGGGGGTGGGGGTCACTTGACTAATCTCCAGGGGGTACTACCGAACCCACCAGTAGAATAGCTGCGATATTTGCTCCCTAGAATTGGTGCTTTGATATACATTTCCCCAATTATGACAAAAAATATCAAACATTAATTTCCTGAAATGTTCGAGAAGTTTGGACACCTCATACAATTAAACAAGCAACACCGTGCCGACAAAATACAAAGTAGGCCTACATTTTAAAATCATCTTGTGCTCTTCAATATAACTTTCATATTTGCTTGATTAAGATAATTAATCATACTTTGAGGCATCGAAGGCGTTTAATAATCAGGACTTAAGCAAAGCATTTGAGATTAGTTAATTCATGCACAAATTCAAATTGTTAACAATGTTCTAAACTATATTTGTTATTTATATGCACTTTAAAATCTTCATACGAAATTTAACGAACAAATCAGAAAATATGTAAACGAGAACTACATATCTTAAAAGCAATTAACAATAAAAGCACAATATAGTTATACTTGCAATTGTAACTGAGAAAAGTTTGTTAAGGTTTGTTATAATCTAAAATCTACACCCTTAAGCCACCTTTTATCTGATTTCATGATCAAAATAGTAAATAGGTAGGTTTAAAAAGATACAAAACAAACTACTAATTTTCAGCAAAAAAGACGAAGATAATGATAATCAAATTTATGACAAATGCTACTGTATCTTCGAATATAATGAATAAAAGTATGTATATTTATGTATATCGCTATTGTTATAATTTTGGGGCTTCTCCTCGTTCTCTAATTCTTCTCTAACCTCCTCCTTTTCTGCATTGTGTTCTTCTTCATCTCATCTTGTTCCCTTCTCTCATCTCTTCTTCTTTCTTCTGCTCCTACCCTCCTTCCCGTCCTTTTCTTCTTCTGGTTCTTCTTGTTCTTCTTCTCCTCCTTCTCCTTGTTCTTGTTCTTGTTCTTGTTCTTCTTGTTCTTCTTCTTGTTCTTCTTGTTCTTCTTGTTCTTCTTGTTCTTCTTGTTCTTCTTCTTCTTCTTTATCGTCTCTTAAATGTACATCTTTTTTAAAAATGAAAACTATATCAGGGGCGTCGATACATCTTCCAGATATGAATCAAGCTTCACTTCATAGGGTCATAAGCGTATGCGGCGGGGGGGGGGGGGCGGGGAGGGCGGCAGCTCCCACCCCCTCCCCTCCCCAGCCGCCGAATTTTTGGACATTCCCTTAATATTCGAGCAACCGCCCTACCTCGGGCGACGAGGTGGGTCTATTTGTATTTCAATTTGTATCTATGTTATATGACAAAATTGCATTTTCACTAAAATAAAGTGTGCAATTTTTTCCTTGCTCGTTTCGGCATAGCGCACTCGCCAAAAACAGAAAGTGGAAAGTTGATATTCGGGCAAGATAAGTCAGCCCCCTGACGAAATAGGGCAAGAATGCCCTTGCATATAGAATACACAGATAATTCCAAAATTATTGGGGGTGACTCCCCTTACAGCACCCTGAAGTATTCACTATGTATATTGGAAGTTGCAAAACATGACTGTGTCATGATTTTAAATGGCACCCTATTTTACAGAAACCCATGAGATTTGTACGCAATATATTAACCTGCTTTTTAACGGGAAATCATTGAATTTTGTTAAACAAAATTTCATGCATTTTCAAGGAGGTTCATTTTTCGAGGAACACAACCTGAACCATCTGCTTCCTTGAATATCGCTAATTTTCGAGATCGCGGAATTTGTCACAAAAATAGCCCTGCATTCACCGCGGACCACGAAAAAATCGCGAAGAGCGCTGAAAAAGTGCCCCTTTTCGACTGAATTCGGAATAACAATGCTTACACATTTTGAACCCCCTCCCCCGCCACAAGGATTGACGCCCCTGACTACAGACATACATTATCACTAGATTACCAAGCCCTGCATGATACGATTCTTAGGACAGTAGACCTGAACAAAGGTTGAGACACGACGTAGGAGATAGGGTTAAGAAGGTTGTTACCATACGTCAAGAAAGCAAAGAACACGTAGACCTGTATTGGTAGTCTAGGGATGATGAGACGAGAGTTGATGGTCAAGAGAAGACTGATCACACTGAAAGGGATCCAGGTCACTACGAAAGCGACAATGATGAGGGATAGGGTTCGAGTCGCCTTGCGTGACTCAGAAGGCGATTCCACACGCTGAGCTTTCGGTGTCTACAAAAATAAAAGCAAAATATGTGTTCTTTTACTGAATTGGTATTTAAAGTTGGGTATGTTATAATTCAGATAATCTGCATCACAGCAAATTAGTTTGCTTGACAATTCAAATCAAAGAAAACTGATTGTTGGAAAACAGATATTTTAATGTGGATGCGTATCGCTATTCTCTAACCAACTATCCTTTCTCCCTTTTAGCCTACATATAGTAAATCCATAGATTTTTTTTATAGAGCCTTAATAATAATAATAATAATAATAATAATAATAATAATAATAATAATAATATGTCTTGTTTACCCAGGGTAGCCTCATCAGTACTAAATACTGTTCTCCCTGAGGGCCCTTTCATCATTTATTGATTATTTATCTATTTGCTGTTTTATTCATACATATTTATTCATTATACAATCATCTGTCCTTCGATGGATTGACCCATTGCTTACATGCAAGATTCATCAAGTCGCAGATAATTCAAATCATTATACAGCTTTTTAAGGTATTATTCTTCTCATCAATTGTCAGTGTCAAATACACTATCAATTATTGTAATAAATTAGAATAACATTCACATTATTCATATTTTACACTTGGAGTTCAAATTAATTATAGCGACAAGGGGATGTAAATAGTCTTTCTGTTTTGTCTTAGACTTTACAGGGGAACACTTCGTTTATTTTCTTTGAAATTATACCTGGTTTTACGGGAATCGTTCCTGATTTTCTCACAATAATAATCTGCAATTCTGTATATTTTTTGCTTCAGACCCTAATTTGTGATATACATACAATTATATAAACAATCGTAAACGTAAACAATTATATGGTTTTATATTAAAATGATCTCATTATAGAAAATATAGTTCATTGTAGAATTCAAGTAATTTAATTCGATATTATATAGAACTACACGGATCATAGTAGGAAAATTAGGAGGCGTCAATATCCATTTACCTGTTTGTTTGTGTTGAAGCAGTTGTTATCAGAGGAAACCATGTTCCCAGCCCCTTCTCTAGCCCCGATGTCATCCACTGTCCCACCACGATGATCTCCACTTGATATGTCGTCTTTGATGATGGTGGATCCGGTCTTCTCCGTAGACGATCTCGATGATGAGACAGCTTTCAAGGCAAACTTCTTATTTACACTCTTTCCACCAACAGTCTTCCGAATCTGAAGAATGATACGGGTGTAGAGAACGACGATGATGACGAAAGGCAGATGAAACTTGCAGACATTCTGAATCATATAGGTGATCGGACCTTCAGAGAATAGCGGGGTGCACTGCGTGCCATTGTCGTGACCGACGACGAATTCCCACACTGTGGAGTAGCCTAACCAGAATGTCAGTCCGATCACCCACGGCAGGCAGTTGATGAGGATGGCTTTTCTTGTGGTACGAGAGATGAAATGGTTGATGGGATCATAGACCGCTTGATGTCGATCAGCGCAGATGACCACCACGCTGATGTTGGAACCGTTGACGATCCCGCCTGCCACTCCTGTTAAGATCTTGCAGACGTCCTGGGAGAATGGGTAACGACCATGGTATGCATGAGCTACTTGGGCGGATAGAGAAACCCCGACTAGAAGATCAAGAATGCTCAGGTTGATGATGAAATAGTTGTTATAGGTGCGGAGTCGTTTTTCGACGGCGAAGGCCAACAGGCTGATTGTGTTGAAGATGATGATGAGTGCAGTGAAGACACCGCTGCAGACGAGGCTGACAAGACTAGATGGTCGAGTTCCTCCGCCTCCAGGGAAGGGTGTGTCGGTTACGTTGTCGCTGTAATTCTGGAAATCAGTCCAGATAGCAGTGTAGGATTCCGTGGAATCCAAAAAACTTGTCATGCCTGATTCCTCAAAGTTTTATCAGGTTAGTATTTTTTTCTTCAAATTTTCAAAGTCCTGGCAAGTCAAGTGCTTACTGACTTAATAATATACGTCTTTTGTAAATGTTAGTTCCCTTTCATTTATGCTCCTTTTATGTTTGTTTTGAAGTCAAGAGAGTGTCAACTATGTAGGCACGTGACGTCAAGCTCTATTCAGTTTTCTAACGCTTATAAAATGGAAAATCAAGTCGATGGGCTTGAAGTATTTATACCATATTCCACTTTGAGGGGACGGACTTGTGCTCAGAGAAAATAGATGAGCAATAAAATTATATATTGTCAGCGAGTTTATCTCAAGACCTCACCATCATTAAAAGATAAGTTCCTAATACTCTACTCGCATGGAAATAAAGACGGCTGACAATATAACCATTAAATCTCAAGGATCAAGAAAATGACTCTCTTATTAGCAAGAGGCGCGGAATTAAGGAACAAAACGCCCATCCTTCTGCAAATTGCAGCGCTTTAATAATACAAGCACGTTTTCGATTATGATAACTTAGATTGCTTCATTGTGCACCTATTGGAAAGACTATACAAGATTCAAGGAGCTCGTTCCTTTTGAGATATTTACGAAGTGAAGTATGACAAAAAATAAAATAAATGAATCTGGTTCGCGGAGGGCAGGGTCGCAGCAATGTGCCCATACTTCGATCAGTCCTGCGGCATTGACTTGATGAAGACGGAGAGAGGGAGAGAGAGAGAGAGAGAGAGAGAGTGAGTGAGGGACGGGATCTAGTGGGAAATAATTGACATTTCATTCTCTATTTTTTTATTCTTTCTTCTGTTTTTTGGAAATCCGTGTTGCTGTTTATTAACAAGAGATTTTAGCTGCAGAAACATCCATTAACCTGGCCATCTTCCGCAGCAATTTAGTAAAGGTTTTCTTCTTGAATAACAGGCAATTTACAAACATTTCTCTTTTATTGTATGATGCTTATTACGGTCAATGTCATATCGTGCGTTTAAATCATTATTGAAGCTTCATTTCATTTGTTGTAAATGGTCTTGTTCAAGCTGATCCCCTAACACACAAACTACTAATATATAACCTCCCACTGTAATTATGTTAGTTAAGACAAGAAATATCTATTTATATTACCCCCCCCCCGAACCATTTAACAAGGAATTTGAAAACACATTCAACATGCTTCTTTTCTTTCCGGATTTTCTATGTTCTTTTATATTACGTAAGTTATTATACGGTCGTCAATGCCATATATCGTACGCTTTCATCATTAATGAAGCTTCATTTCTTTTTGTCAATATTGTTTTGTTCACTTTGTACCGTGAAGAATATAAATGACATAACAGTTCGTGCTCTTCTCATTCATTCGTGCTATCTAAAGACAAGAAAAGTCAAGGAGACTTTATATAGGTTTATTTATGGGGAGTGGGAAAAGGAGAATCAGGTGTGAGGAGGGGTTGGGCCGAGGGTAGTTGCCTCCTCATTTTTTAATGTCGGCACATTATTTTTAACTTGTTATCAGAAAATGTATCGTTACAGTCACTTGGAATTCTCCAGAATTTTGCTCTGTATAAAACATGTGATTGTTCCAGGATTTCAAAATGACCCCATGTTTAGAGAAAAACGAGGGGATTTTTTTTACAAAATTATTAATTTTACCGCCTCCTCTTTTTAATGGGAAAACAAGAGAGTGGAAAACAATGCCTTAATTATTAAAAACATTTTCAAGTAGACTCACCATCAAGAAACGCTGTTTTGGAGTTTTAAAGGAGACGCAAGTATCTGCTTTCGTCGGAGTATTAGAAATGAAAGCATTAATCATGATCAGATATTTCCCCTCACCAATCATTCTGCCATTTAGCTTGTTTTCATTCAATATAATATCTCCACAGTATATCATGTATTTTATTCGAGGGGGTGGGGGAAGCGAATACTAATGCGGCCCTACCCATTTGATATTTGTGAATAGGTAAGATATAAATATCCTTGCTGTAATGGATAATCCTTTCCCTACTTTCGTAATCTTTTATCACTATCGTTATAGTTGGTGAAAGTATTGTATTATAGAATAAAGTAAATTTTCCTGCTTTATCATCTCGATAACAATTATACTAGGTGTTAAAAAACACAAAACATTTGACACTTTTGATCGTTATTAACTCAAAAAGCACCTGTCATACCTGCTACCCTTTTGCTATCCGGTGTCATTAAAGGGGAATTAACCTCAAAATATAAATGTGCTTATATTCAAAGATGTAATCTATTCCTTCTTGTTGTCCTACGTAGTTCTGCATTAAAATATACGAGATGGGTATAAATCGAGATTTTTTCTGCAAAATTTATCGTCTGCTAGCGATACCTGGGGGCTGCCATTTTCTTAATGTGTACATAAAGATATTTTTAATCCGAATCCAAAATTGTCTTTCTTCCTGATACAAAATCCCATTTGAGATTTAAAATATTTAACAGATGTATAAATATATTCTAAAAACGAAAATGTGTTTTATACTTCTTTGAAAATAACTATTTTACTAAACAGAAATCTATTTTCTTGATACTATGAAGTACGCGACGGAGCAAATTAATTCAAATTTATGGATGATAACTTTCCCGAGCATCAATAGTGACAAACAATGCATTCACCTGCTTTGGGATAATGGACTTCAATAGTCAGAATGCGCGTTGTATAAATTATGTTCTGCTCTGCCAGGCAAGCCCAAGAAATCGATTTCTTTTTAGCAAAACAAGAGAATTTAAAAAGAAATCTGTAAATTTCAAATTCAGAATATATGTATACACCTGTTATGTATTTTCCATCATATATGGGGATTTTTTGTAATGAAGAGAAGCAATTTAGCTATAGGCTTAAAAATATCTTCCTGACCGGAGCGGTTTCCAATGGTTCATGTACACCTCCATATCATCAAGTAAAGTGTTAGCAGATGATACCATGTGCCAGAATGTCTTGATTTAAACCCTTTTCTGATATTTTATTTCTAAAGTGATACAGGCCAGTAATTAAGAATATATTACACCTTTGAACATAAGTACATTTATATTCTGGGGTTAATTCTCTTTAAATAATTCATGACTCTGGGCTAAAAAGAGGCGCTCTGGAACTTCAGCTGCAATGCACAATGGCAATTGTTGTGCTCTGGATTAATTACCCATACAAACACATTTTGTGTTCTCAATTTTTCAAAAAAGTGAAAAATCAAATTAAATATCAAAATCATAATCTTAAGAATATTAATTAAGGGAAATTCAACTTAATCCAAATAAATTTGACATCCTTCATCTTTACAACATGAAATCCTCAGTCTGATACGAGTTTAGACTTTTGAGTTATTAAGTAAAGGATAACACACGAGTAACTGTCCGTTCGTGTGTGAGAATGGGCTGAGGGCGTAGCCCGAAGCCCATTCTCACCCACGAACGGACAGTTACGAGTTGTGTTATATGATTTAACACCCAGCCCTGACGTCTGTCTATTGTACTTTCACGACATTATTTTCCACGAATGGAGTGATAACATGTGTTTATTAGTAACCACATACTGTACTGTTGGGAAGTCAAGCGTAACAGTGTTATGAACCGCGACAAATGATCACATTCCAAACACAGTACATTTGAATTTAATCACTGCTGCATTATACACTTGACCAGCGATTAACAATAACACGCTATTCGTACAAAATAGTTAAATAATACCAGTAAATGTGAATGGGTTGCATGTACCACGGATCAGCTGTTTCATTCATTCTCTCATTGGTCAGCGATCAGTTACGTTGTCAAAATTTGAAGTAAGATGTTCAGCAGCGACAGTGAAAGCGAACTGTTCCAAACGCAAAATACATTCAGGGACTCTGAAATCGATGTTAGTTCAGATGCTATCGTGGAAGATATCTTAAATATGGAATAGTCAAAGCCATCAACATCAGGTTCCTTTCAACATATACAACATGACGCTGAAATGAGACATAGGTATGTGTTATTTATTTTTTTGTATTATGTTCCATTTGATCCTGTAAACAGACCCCGAAACCGATAGACAAGAATATATAATGAATGAAGGAATAAATAAGAAAATGTATTTACAAATCCATCTAAATAAAATTATTTTGATTAGGCCTATGTTATACATCCTTCTTACAGATTCAAGTATGAGCCGATAGTGTCTGATATTTCCGACGATGAGTTGATTGCTGCCAGTGGTGTTGTAGAACAGATAGAAAGGGACATTAATGACCCCTTTTAATAGACCTTTTCACAAATGATTCAAATTTATGGATATTTCTACCAGAAAACCTAGTGACAAGCAATGTCATTCACCTGTTCGAAGTTATTGTGTTACTTTTATTATTTCCATTGTGCATACATTAGTTGTTGCTATATCAGGCAAGCTTTGCCCAGACCTCGGGCAAGCCATAAAATCTGAATACAGTTGTGAAATGGTCTATTGGGTCGATAACCAAGATAAGATTAAAATTTCTACTAACTTGAATTACGATTTGTCAGCCATCTATGATTATAATAGTGATAAAATTGTATTAATTTTTTCAGCTATATGTACTCTCCTTTTCATGCCCAACATTGTTTTCTACGAATGGAGCGATGATATTCATAACACGCCATTCGTACTACTCAGTATAACAATTGTTGCGAATGGCGTGTTATAGCATCACTCCATTTGCGGAAAACAATGAATGTACTCTCCTTTTTATGCACTACATTGTTTTGTAGGAATGGAGCGCTGATAATCATAACAAGCCGTTCGTACTCTTCGCTACAACAATTGTCGCGAAAGGCGTGTTATTACCGATATCACTCCATTCGTTGAAAATAATGTCGTGAAAGTACAATAGACAGACATCAGAGCTGGGTGTTAATGAGCAAAAATGTCAAATGTTTTTCTAACACCTATACAATTTGACTCACTTATAATAAACAATCTCTCAAGAACCATAACAAATGCCCGGATGAGAATGGCGTTCCGTTTCAGTTTCCAAGGCACTTCTAAACAAGCATTTATGTTTGTAGGAATCTTTTTCCGAATATATCACGATGACCTTGGCAATTGGAATATCACACCGATAAGAGTATAGTCGCACCCATATCTAAATAGTTATATCAATTACACCGTTAACAACGTATGTTGTTATCTGTATTATCAATATTTGTGTTTAAGCCGTGGATTTCTCGATTTCCACATAGAATATTTTAGCAAACAACTTAATATGTAGATGTGGTGTGGTCTAGTGGATAAGTCACCGGGCTGTAGATCACAAGGTTATACGGTTCGAACTCAGTCCTGACACTAACGTCCTTTGGCAATTTATTAATCTACGTTTGGCATTTGAAGCTTCATCGCCTTCATTAAAGGCAGCTATGCTGAGCTGGGGCTGGGTAATAATTCAAAGCTCTATGGAAGCGCATAGAGACATTGATAAGTATGTGATATGCGCTATACAAGAATTGCCTATTATTATCATCATTATTATTATTATTATTATTATTATTATTATTTTTATTTATTATTTATTATTTATTTATTATTTATTTATTATTTATTTATTATTTATTATTTATTATTTATTATTTATTATTTATTATTATTTATTAATATTTATTATTATTTATTATTATTTATTATAATTATTATTTATTATTTATTATTTATTATTTATTATTTATTATTTATTATTTATTATTTATTATTTATTATTTATTATTTATTATTTAGTATTTATTATTATTTTTTAATTATGATGATGATATGGATTGGCAAAATATACAGAATCAAATTTTCAGTCTTACACGCAAACTCTCATACAGGTATTGAGAATGTTCAGCCGTTATTTACATAATGTATCATCTACTGTTGTA
The DNA here is from genome assembly GCA_025617745.1 of Heliocidaris erythrogramma. NCBI lineage: Eukaryota > Metazoa > Echinodermata > Echinoidea > Camarodonta > Echinometridae > Heliocidaris > Heliocidaris erythrogramma. The sequence goes on along the minus strand of CM046860.1, from coordinate 8,226,577 downwards.
TCTTTTATGGGATTTTTAAATTAATGTCATTTTTAAAAGAAAGAAATATATACCTTTGCAATAAATTGAAGAAAAAAAACCAAGCACATACTGATATAGTAAATTTCCTGTTAAATTAAGAAAGCAGACTGTTTCAACATTAATTCATAATATTTAAAGTGCCTTATTCAGGCATACCGAACCCATCAAACACCATGACTCAAAATCTATGACAACAAAACAACTCTCACAAAAGAGCCTTGTCATAATTCGTCATGATCAAAGTACAGATGAATATTAATTATTAACATAATGATAATCAGTTTGATAATCAGTTGTACGTCATATGTCATCGGTATAGGTATATATTACACCCACTAAATCAGTCAGATAGTTGTCATAGTATGTTATATGGTAGCAGACAGACGTTATTCTCAAAATGAAGATTCCTGCATTACTAGCCATGATGGTGTTAAGTGTGTTCATTGTTCAGACACACATGACCAATGTTGGTGAGTAGTAGTAATCAAATTATCAAAATATTCCGACAGATACGACGGGGTTTTCAACTTAATTTCGCCGAAATTCTTGAATATCGATCCCGACATAGACCCTAATGTACGGTATGCTAATCTGTAAGAAGGAAAAAATAATAATCTGATCCTGGTCGTCTTTTGGATATTGTAATTGAAAAGCATTCGGCCGGATACCATGATAGTCTCTAATTTCATTACAGAAGGCGACGTCCGCCTCGTTGACGGTGCCAACAATTACGAAGGCCGCGTCGAGATCTTCTCTAACGGACGATGGGGGACAGTCTGTGATCGTGGGTTCAATAAACCAGAGGGACAAGTAGTATGCCACCAGCTAGGGCTTGGCAGCGTGGGAATGGGTTGGACGCCGGTGTCTGTCATGGGTGATGCCCATTTTGGAGAGAACAGGGATCTACCCATCATTCTAGCTGATCCTTGGTGTACAGGGGTGGAGGATAGACTGACAATGTGTGATGGTAGCTGGGGAGATGATGTCACAGAATGTGATCATTCACGCGATGTCGGGCTCATCTGCTCGTTCGGAAATGGTAAGAAACAATGCTGTGTATTCACAGGCGAGAGTAAGGGCTGCAGCCCCCACAGAATTTGAATTAGCATTATTGATGCATTCGAGCAACGAGATAGCCCGTTGTAAGTTTTGTATCTTATTTTGTGCTTTGAATGCAAAATTACATTGTCACTTTAATAAATTCGGACAAGAGACGACAAGAGACAACAGTACCCATCCCCCGCAAAATTGTGCCCTTACGCCTTTGTGTATATTTTTACTTTTGGCAACAATTAAACAGTATTGTGAAAGTATGAGATCATGGTGATTGCAGTATGGTTGACACTGGGAGGAATGTATTTCATAACGACATGTTGAAGCTTACAGTGATAGATCAATAGCCGAGAGTTAAGCAGCGAGAGAATCATCTGCCACTGGATGAATCATTGGGATGCCTTCCAGGAAACCTAGTCAGCACACGGCGGACTAGATATGAGAATAATCACAATGTCTAACAGTATCACAATCTTTAAGCTCTTAACAAAAGGCCTTTCAGTATGGTAATCATTTAAAAAGTTTTTTATAGCTAATGTAAATACATAAGACCCTTTTTGGACATTCTGGTGATTCTCATTTGGTATCAAGTAAAACTCACTGTATGGAACAGAATTCACATTAACTCACTCGTCTCTCTCTATTTTATACTAGCAGAAGCAGCCCGTGGACATTCATGGGCGCTAGCTGTGTTTATGATTAATCACCGTAAAAGTCGGGTAAAGTTTTTACCAAGAAGTATTTACAACATGTGAGTATGTGTTATTTATCCAAAGCTTGCATGAGTTCTGAATAAAATACATTTTCCTCTTGATGAAGACTTAATGTAGAGGTGTTGTGGATCAGTGGATAAGTCCCCGGACTGTGAACCACGAGGTCCGGGGTTCGAATCCCACCGCAGCACTAGCGTCCTTTGGCAAGACGTTAATCTACATTTGCCACTCTCCACCCAGGTGTTAAATGGGTACCCGGTAGGATGGCGAAAGGTAATGTCCTTTGCTTAGCATGTGTGCGCTTAACAGGCGACTGACTGGAATGCTCCCCAGGGAGTGGAGAATGTGCATACACTGTGTGCGGGCGTGCCAGAATCCAATGACCGGGGTAATAATATAATATATCTATAGCGCTTTGAGCCAGTACTTGGGAAAGGCGCTTTATAAATGCCAGGTATTATTAAATGATATGGATATAATTATGTTCGAGTAGAATATCCATGCATAGACCTAGATGGAGCGATTTGATCTTGCCATGTTTCTGTGGTTTAATACTTGGAGAAATTAAGGCCATGAAAACATAACGTGCATAATTAGCGGTACGTCCCTTGTAAAGGATGCAAAAATGAGGGGGAAAAAAGAATTTATTTTCGTTTTTCTTTTCAGGGGGATTATGGCCCCCTTATATGGGTCTTGGGAGGACCGACGGATTGACTTTTCCCTATTACCCTACTGTCACCCCAACGCGAGACGGGAGTAATATCCTATATGTATCATATCATAGTGGAAATATTTTCGAAGGAAATTTTGGTTGGTTTGGTTGTGGGGGAGGGGCTCCTTCTTTACACCGTGGCAACCGATATTCCTAATTGACGTGATCTCCTACACCTCCCCTCCCCCGAATGATGTCTACAGATCGGTTTAGTCTGTCATAAGGGAATGAATAATAATATTTGAGGCGATATACAATAACATGTTTCCAACGGTATGAAGGTCATTTTTTCCATTCATGTCAATTTAGTTGTTGATAATAGGAATGACTTATGCGACAGCCACCCAAGTGTGCGGTTACGTAAACCCGAAAACCTAACCCTAAACTCTAGACCCACATGTTGTAAATACTTCTTGGTAAAAAATAACTTTACCCGACTTTTTTTTATTCACTTGATTATTGTGACAAATACGGTACGGTGATTAATCATAAACACAGCTAGCGCCCGTGGATGTCCACGGGCTGCTTCTGCTAGTCTTAGAATAATTCTCCTTTATTCATTTAAGCCATGTCTTGAACACAAGATACATAATTATGTTGAATATGAGTATATTCTACTAATATTTAAAATGTATGCTAATTTGTTAGCTTTATGCACTGTTCGTCTATTTCACCTAATTCGGGCATGCTAAAAGAATGTTATCTGTACTGTATGCATGGCAGTCTCATGTGTCAATCGGATGATGAAATATTCTTGGTAATGCATAGACTTTTCAAAAAATGAGACATTCCTGCTATATTTAGGCGTTCTACTCTGCATCCTTATTTTATCCACACCAGAAACCGAAGGAGATATTCGACTAGTCGGAGGGAGTGTTGGTGACGACTCGTCAGGTCGGATTCAAATATTACGTCATAATTCATGGGGTACAATCTGCGACTATTCGTGGGATATAAAAGGTAACAATATTGATTTGATTTGATTTGAATTTATTCTCATATTTCTCATATCACACAATAAGTAAATTATTAACATAATATAAGACAATACATTTGATTATAACAATACAGTGTGGCAAAGTAATTTCAGTATAGCAAAAAATGGCAGTAGATTGTAACAATGACAATAAATGAGTTCGAAATATGAAGGAACCTGCATAAAAAGCAGAGCTTGTAAAGTCTGCAGATTCCTTTAAAATATTATGAAATCAGCAATCAAGGAGAAGGAACACAAAAAATCAGACTACATTGGAAGAGCCAAAGGTAAGTGAAAAGAAATTGTGGGGTAAAGAATGAGAAGAAAAATGGAGAAGCTATAAGAATAAGAGAGAGAGGGGGGGGGGGGGGGGGGGGTAAAGAAAAGAGAGAAAATTCAATACTAACGCAGTAACGTTAAAATAAAAAAGATACAAGGGTAGAAAACATGGCAAATAATTCATATTTGTTCAGCCAGTGCGTCTTAACTGGGTCCATAACTGGACAAAAGAGATTTGCCCTTTACTCCTTCTAGAAAGGTTGCAGTAGGCCGTATTTCGATTTCACTATCGATATGACTACTAGTAATCAGAACCTCATTCAAAATATTTTATGTGTTTAAATGTTTATATCAAATGCTATTACATTTTCTTCCGAAATCGGATCGCAGACCGATTGTATAGTGTGCGGTGGGCTTCACCTTTTTCAGTTTTAAATTAACTCTTGAAAGACATGAATGAATTACCCGTGCCCCGACATTTGCATCGGTGCATATTTCGTCAATGATACGCGATTACGGCTCGTGTTGTACTATATTTTATTGAGTTCAGGTAAGGTTTTTAAACATTACCTGAAACTAATCCTTAAACTAATCCTTAAAATGAATAGCATATAGGATGAGGTATAGTGTTTAAAAGTCCAAGTCCAAGAGCATGTGCCCTAGAACCAACCATTAAACTTATCAAAATCAAACATGCAAAAGTGCATGAACTGAATGATTACCTTCAAGTGCATTTTAGATTGTCTGCAGATTAAGGAAGTGAGATAATTCCCTTCTGTACGTCTTCCCCACATTCTTTCAGATGCTAAAGTGGCATGTTATCAGCTAGGCTTCGAGTATGCTACCTCCGCCACGAGGAACTCTTACTACGGAGGGGGTAACATAGACCAACGTGTGATGTTGAGTAATATGAGATGTGATGGGACAGAGGATCATCTACTTGACTGTAAGAATGATGGCTGGGGTGTGGCGGACTGTGATTTGCACGAGGAGGACGCAGGGGTACGGTGCGCCGATGAACGTATGAAACTTTTTTTTTCATGTTTTATCATTTTGTGTTTAATCTTTAAATCATGAGAAATAAGAGATAGAGATGTTGATAGAATAAGTTAACTCATAGCTTTCTGCTCAGTTGAATTAGTCAAAATTTTAAATAAAAAATATCTACCTACATCATGTACATTCCGTTTTATTCCAAGGATAGGTTGTTCAACGCCGAATGATTGCAATTAAATTTTTAAAATTGTGGAAATTCGCAGTGTGTCACAAAAGAAAGATTATTTATTTATATAATTATATTATTATATAGACTTGGTAACATCGTTTGCGTAGTATGTAAATAAGTTTATAAAGCTATATTTGAATTTAACATAAGTTGTTTAAAATGCTAGGGAATATGAAATGAGAGATCCAGTTAATAAAAATGTGGAAAGTATTTGTAAGAAATTAAAGTGGTATATCCAACAGAAAGAAAAGATGGCGTAAAGCCAAGGTACACCCCCCCCCCTATTAGAAATTGTGGATATACTGAAATCATAGGTTTGTTATACTCTGCAGGCTTAGGAGGGTTCAAATTTCTGTCAGGTTCGTTGTAGCTGTCAGATTCCTTTAAGAGGATACGATGCATTGAATATTTTTCATACACCCTATTCTACATCACCCCCTCCCATCCTGACAAATAACCCTGCAGTCACACCATTGAGACCGACATCAGGGCCCCATTTCATAAAACTTGTTATCAGTAACAACTGCCACATTGCTATGACAAATTTACTCTCTGCCAATCAAATGCAAGGATTCCAGTAGCTTATAACAATTATTGCAACTTGTATTGATAGCAAGTTTTATGAAACAGGACTCTGACCGACAATGAAGCGATCAAAAATTTACATTTTCACCGAATGACTTAGATTTTGTCATTTATCAGTCGGCCTAGGATCTAGGACACGTACTTCACCCGTTGGCGAAGGAACTCCACTGGTTACCTCTAAACCAACGCATTCATTTTAAAGTCTGTTTATACATCTTCGAAATTCTAAATCATTTGGCACCTGAATATTAATAACACACTAAAAATATATACACCATCTGGCAATCTTCCCTCAACACCTGACCAATGTAAGCTCATTATTACCTAATCCAGACTCAAATCAACTGAAAAACGTTTCTCAGAGGCCGCATCAAAAACGTGGAACAACACATCCCACTCTACATCAGAGGAATAACCCGTCTTGCCACTTTCAAAAGATCCCTCAAAACATATTTCCTTCCCCATGCAGTAATTTAATGTTCTATAATGTGATCTCTCAATTTTTGAGTCTGTCATTTTTGCTGTTGATGTTGTTTCTTCTCTTCAGATCAGTAATTTTGTAGGTGCTATGTACTTTCTGTCTTTAGCACCCCTAAATATCCAATATTATCATTATTATTATAGTAGTAGTAGATGTTGTTGTAATAATAGCAGCAGTAGTAGTAGTAGTAGTTGTTGTAATAATAGCAGCAGTGGTAGTAGTAGTAGTAGTTGTTGTTGTTGTAGTAGTACTATAGCAGCAGCAGCAGTAGTAATAGTAATAGTAGTAGTAGTAGTAGTAGTAGTAGTAGTAATAGTAGTAGTAGTAGTAGTAGTCGTAGTAGTAGTAGTAGTAGTAATAGTAGTAATATTTTTTGCATTATTATTATTATTATCATTATTACTATTATTATTATCATTATCATCATCATCACCATGGGATGGGTTTGGCAGTGTGACTGTGGTATTATTATCTGTGTTTGCCTTCTATTTTGATTGTAGCGTTTCCCGGAACAATGCGGTTAACGAATGGGGCTAGCGAAAATGAAGGCATACTCGAGTCATATCATAACGGTTGGGGTACGATCTGCAACGACGAGTCGTGGTCGGAGGTCGAAGCTCTGGTCGCATGTCGTCATCTGGGCTACGACACCGTGACATCGTTCGGAACACCGGACACTCCAAGATCGGGCGGTATGATTGTCCTAGATGAAGTGAGGTGTTACGGGTATGAATTAACTCTTGAGAACTGCGCTCATGGTCTCTGGGGAAATCCTTCTCCATCATGCACACATGATACAGATGTGTGGTTGAGCTGTGAGAATAAGCCAGGTGAGAACACACCTCAAACCCTGCAAAGATGGGAGACAATGATTTATCAATTATACACTGTTGTTCTTTTTCTTACAATTTAGTTTGTAATCGATTTAAGTTCATTCGGAAGGAGCGCAAACATGTCCAGGACAGGGGGTAAGATCGGGGGGGGGGGGGGGTGGCGAGGGGGCTAAGGTATGACGTTCTCGTTGTTTGTTGACTCTCATCATCTCTCTTCTCTTAGCCGAGGAAGGTGACGTTCGCCTTGTCGATGGATACAAATCATCAGAGGGACGTGTCGAATATTACAACGATGACGGCGAATGGGTAACCATCTGCGACACGGTGGGTGATATGGAAAAAGCCACTGTTGTGTGTCGACAACTCGGCTACCTAACCGCGCAAACGGCATACAGTCACTCGCACTTTGGCAATGGTCCCAAGAATCAGTCTATCGATGTCGTTGGTTGTCATGGTTACGAGAAGACTTTTAAAGACTGCGACCACGATTTGTTTGGACCAGTTGATTGTGCAGATCATGAGAATGACGCTGGGGTTATCTGCACCGATCGAGGTACAAATCGTAAAGTAGTTTTTTTTTTTTTTATTTCTTGCTGTTCCAATATTGATCAATTTTACCGAGGCGTAAGGGATGTCGAGGGCATGAAGAGAAATAGTATTTGAAGTGCAAATAAAATGTAGAAGCGATAGCGAGTGAAAGAGAGGAGGTGGAGATAGATAGATAGAGAGAGAGGGGGGAGAGATAGAGAGAGAGATAGAGAGAGAGAGAGTGCAGGAGAGATAGAGGGGATAGATGGGGAGAGAGAAAAAGAGAGAGAGAGGGGGATGAGAGAAGGAAGGGGGGGCAGGATGAGCATGATGAAATAAAAAACATCAAAAAGAATATTAACAATATTAAGAAATACATGAACAAAAGGGATTCCATGTGAACAAGGTGAACACAAGTAAATGATTCGTAATTAAAACTATATCAAAAAGTTTAATGCAACACCTTTATTTGATTTCTTATTTTCATATCTTATCTTTATTATACACTATCCAAATCATATTCACGGAATCGCTGTTATAACTAATCTATTAGATGACACTGGCCCGCATTCGTCATGTATCAATTATATCTTCAGTACCTTACGAAGGCTACATCCGTCTAGTGAATGGATCGGACTATACAGAAGGTCGACTGGAGATATTCCACGATGGCGAATGGCCGGAATGGGGCACAATCTGCAACACGAGCTGGTACGGTGATGACGCTACTGTCGCCTGTCGTCAGATGGGACTCGGGAATGTCAAGAACGCGTACCAGGACTTTGGACCAGGCCAGGGACCTATACATCTAGATAATGTTGACTGCAGCGGTCTTGCGGTGGATATCATTTCTTGTCCGTCAAGTTTGTGGGGAGAAAACGACTGTGAACACGATACAGATGTCGGCATGTCATGTTTCATCTTTGAAGGTATGAACGCCCATAGGCGGCGCTTTCGGGGGGGGGGGGTTACAGTGCCCACAGTACCCCCAAAGTGCCCCCTTTCTCTCTGAAAATGTCCCTTTTTAACTTGAGAGCCCTTTTCATTTCTAAGAGCCATTTTTCCCTTCTGATATAAGTGCCCCTTTCCAACCCCTTTTAATAACGTCTGATACGTGCCCCTTTCACTCTCTCTCCCATAAGTGGTATTTCCCCTTCTAGAAAGTGCCCCTTTTTACTTCTGATTCGTGTTCCTTTTCCTCACTCCTAAGTGGCCCTTTTCCCTTCTGATATCAAGTGCCCTGTTTTAAAATCTGACAAATGCCCCATTCAACCTCTGATAAGCGCCGCTTTTGTTTTTTAACAAGTGCCCCTTTTTCCTTCTAAGTCCTTTTTTTTTAACCAATACGGTATTTCCCATTGTCGCTTACGGTATGTGCCCTTTTAACATCCTCAAAAGAACCATATAACTTTAGAAAATCGGTGCGGCTTTACATAGGTATACCCCAATTACCATCGTTACGGTGTTAGCCTGTTCGGCAGTGAACCTAGAGGCAGGAGAAGAAGCACAAAGCCCATCCCCTTCCCCGAAGCAAGAGATTTCTCTTTCATTATACTCTTTAAAGGAGGTCAGGTCACAATAAAGATGTTATGCTCGTCTATACATTGTTAAATGAATTTAAAGGTCATATTTAGACGAGCATGATCTTTGCTAATCTCTGATAGATGGTAAGGAATTTTGGTTTACATTTTTCAGAACCTGAAGACGGTGACATTCGTCTGGGAGGTGGTGGCAACTACAAAGAGGGCAGGGTAGAAGTCTACAGGGAGTACACAGCGTATTGGTACAGTGTTTGTCAAGACTCGTGGGATGAAAAGGATGCACAGGTCATTTGTAACAAGCATGAACTCGAACTTCAATCAGAAAACGAGGACTTTGGACCTGGGATCTACCCCGGCATCATAAGGAATGTTAACTGTAGAGGCACAGAAAGTGTGTTCGCTTTCTGTGACTATGACGTAGGGAGTGAAGCTTGTGAATCAGATAATATCGTCGGGATCGCTTGTAAAGAATATACAGGTAAACTCACGATAAATATCAAATTAGGTCAGCATCTTGTGCACTTTTTCAAAAAAGCATTAAATTTGGCATATAAATAGAGTTTTTGATGCTGAATAATTCTGGATATGGGGCCATTTGTGCCCATTGAAGAAAAAAAAAACAAAAACATGGCTATCTCAGGGTATTTTTCTTTCATAATTGATTTATTCATATCTAGTTCTGATATACTAAAATTATGTAGAATATCCAGGCCTCAAAATTTAGACAAGTGCTTTAGGTGGCCATTTTTTTTCAAATAAAGGGCTATCCCATATATCAATATATTACAAACTCACTGATTTGTTGAATAAAAGTAAAATGCTTCTAATTGTGATCAGTCAGACACTATGTCCTTGAAATTAACAAGATGTAGATTAGGTGCCCATTATGACCAAAAAGGCCCACGAAAGGCTCAAATTAATCTATGTGCAAAATAAGAGGGGGGTTTTCGTCTTTTGTTAAATTTTGTATGGTATACAGCAATTTTGAAATCAAGGTCGTATAAAAGCCCACTTCAGTGGGCATCTTTCTTTAAATATGATTTATTCTCTCACAAGAGGATGGCCAAGTTAAAACTGGCTGCTGAAGTTTTAAAATATGCCTACTTGCTTATAACTTTGAGTTTGAGCGTTCTATTGGCAAGCCGGGCAAGCTGAAAAAACCTCTAGCATATAATAGGGTCACTTTAGGCAATTTTCGCCTAAAACAAGTTTACTACAGCTATTTACTTCGTTTAAACACAATTAAACCAAGGTAAAGGTATATCATAAAATGCTGAATAATTTGGAAGTTTTGGGGCATTTCATTTCCGAATTGCCATCAAATTGGAGAATACTGCATAGGTGTAAAAATGTGATAGATTTGCAATTTTGAATAAAGCATCAAAGTGCGAAATAATTCATATGCTGAAGAATTATTGATTATCATCTTTCAGTAGTTGCTGTGTAAAAATACAGTCATTTATCTTTTCAAATTTGACCATGGTTAAGTTGTATCTAGAACATATCATTTTTTTCTCAATATGGCCGTGTAGGTGAAAAACAAAGAGCAAAGTGCAGTTTTATATGTTTAGTTGTTTTGCATCTGATTATAATGTACTTTGGCATAATAACATTATTTGCAAAAGATCAGATTGATATGCTTCATCGGGATGTTAATGTATATTGTTCACGTAAAACTCTATACTTAGAAGAGAAACATGTTGGAGTTAGAATAATATTTGTATAGACATTTCCGGTACTACCTAAATTCCACACTTTTATCACAGCGACCCTGAGTTATAAGCTTCCAGACACAGCGTAAACTTTAAATGCAAATAGTCACATCGTTTATCACACTGGCACACATATATACTGCCTGCAAAGGTGAAACTCAAGAGATATTTGCATGTAGGAATATTTTAACACTTCGGCAGCCATTTTGAATTTGGCCATCCTCTTGTTAGGGAATAATTCAAATTTATCAAGAATTGCCTTCAATGGGCCATCGATGGGCCCATATGACTGCTAAAGTGGGCTTTTTACATGATCTTGATTTCAAAATTGTTGTCTACCATAAACAAGTAAGACCGACAAAGCGAAAAACCCCTATTTTGCATATGAATTAATTTTGGCTTTTCGTGGGCCTTTTTGGTCATAATGGGCACCCAAACCACATTATCTAGCTAATTTCAAGGACATATTGTCTGACTGATCACAATGAGAATTATTTTATTTCATATTCACCAAATCAGTGACTTTGTAACATTTTGATATATGGGATGGCCCGTTAATTGAAAATGGGCACCTAAAGCACTTATATGAATTTGAGGCCCGGAAATCCTACATAATACATAGTATATCAAAACTAAATCAATTATGAATGAAAAATACCCTGAGAGAGCCATATGTTTTTAATGGGCACAACGGGTCCCAGGGCCCAAATTCTAGGTGGTCCCATATCCTTAATTATTCAGCATCACAAACTGTACCTACATACCAAATTTCATGCTTTGATGAAAAAGTGCACAATTGTTTTACCAATCTGCTGGACTAAATTGGGTAGTTTCAATTCACTGTAAAGTTGAACAAAGTACGGATAGTGGTTCTCTTGTTCAGTGGCGCAATGAGCCAAATATTTTGAGATTTTGAGGGGGAGGTGGTTGAGCCAGTGAGAATTGAAACATTTTCTGAAGCGCCAGAAACGCAATATATACTATACTCAGATAAAAAAACAGTGTAGGGGGGGGGGGGGGGGGTAACATCCCCCCCCCCCAGCAGCCCCCAGCTTCCCCCTCCCCCTCCAAAAAAAAAAGGCTAGTGCCATTTTGTTAGTTTTTAGAATGGGACTTTTTGCCTCTAGGGTGTCTGCACACGCGCGTACAGAGAGTCAAATGATTTTTGGTACCATTATTGTGTCATTTAGAGTTTAAAATGTCATTATCCATGTATTTATATTTATAACGCTCTTCATGAAAACATGCCATTGAGAATAAAGAATAAAAATGGCGGTATCATCTGATTTATGTTGGCATGACGTCATAAAGCGAAAATAGTGAATTTGTTTTCTTGTTCATCTTGTTTTCGCAAGTTGCTCCATCGGAAGGCGAAGTCCGACTGAGAGATGGGCAGACCTTCGAAGAAGGTCGGCTCGAGATCTACCACGATGGCGTTTGGGGGTTCATCTGCAAGATGGACTGGGGGATGAACGAAGCTAAAGTAGCCTGTCGTCAACTGGGATACGACCACGTTCGTCAAACTCACATCTACACAGACTATGCTTCTAGACCTGTTCACCTTGATAACGTTCGATGTGATGGGGATGAGGAGAGCCTTGTCGACTGCGAACATGATCCCTGGGGCGATGTCACCTGCCTTGCAAATAACGGCGTTGGAGTTGCCTGCTCTGTAACTCCAGGTAATCATTACCAGCTCACTTGTTTTCAATCTATTTCGGGGTGGAAGACCAGTGGGGGGGGGGGGGGGGGGGTGTAATCCCGACCCGTGCCCCCCCCCCCCCCTCTTTGGAAAGAAAAGTATGCATTGTGCCCCCCCCTTTTAGAACGGAAAGCCTTTTATCTATTTATTCATTTTTTTGCTTGTCAGATAATTATGGAGGGAAACTGGACACCCCCCCCCCCCCCTACTGACCGACATTTGAAGGGCTGGCGAGACCCAAAGAATACGGATCTCCCTTCAAGCAGTTTTCCCAAAATTTCCTATATTCAGGCATTTGGGACAACCTGTAGTCCTTTCCTTAATCAACGAATCTGAGTTTGTAAACTCTGCCTTCTTCGCCGACTTGTGTTGATGTTGAAATATCAATGAAAATGTTATTTTTAAAAATGTTTTCCCAGTATTCTGTGTTCATATAATTATGATGCGGGTCCACTACCCCTCCCCCCCCCCCCCAGAAAAATGTGACGCTCTTGTTTATAAAATCTAAATAGGCCTATAGGCATGATCTACGAAACGCTAAATAAGTTACTCAAAATATATTTTAATGACCAAATATTGATATTCCGTCGTATACATGTACAATGCGAAATTGCGGACGTAATATATTAATTTGATGAAGAAAAAGGTTTTAATTCGGCTGACTGTGATCAGCTGAGTGATAAGACTAGGCTAAATTCTTTTGAATGAAATAAAATGAATGTGAATGATAAAACTGTAATAGTGCTGGAAACCTGCATTTTTTTTTTTTTTTTTACTATTGTATATTATCAATCCTGTCAATGAAAATTCAATCTTGTTTTTGTTGTTTTTTATCTTATCAGTGGACGAGCCTCTGGAAGGATGGGCCATCGCCCTCATCGTCATCTTCTCTGTCATGGTAGTAGGGTTTGGAGTCAGCGCCGTTGGATATGTTTTATACCGGAAAAAACGTTAACCCTTTACCTACTGGAACCGCGTGGGTCTTGTATTAAGCCTATGGGAATGAGAGGAGTCAGTCGTCAGCGGGTTAATGTTGTTAATAATCATGCTTATCGAAGGCGGCGCCAGGGTATAAAGGGAGCACAGATCTAAAGGCTCTCTGAAAAACACTTTTATATATAATCACGTTTATAACATAAAACTAATGTTAGCAATTATAGACCGATTAGTCTCGAAGGTCCTAGAGAACTACTTTCAAGAAAACAAAATAATATACGAATTTCAATCTGGTTTTAGAAATGGTTATTCCACTGAAACGTGTCTTATTCACCTGTTAGATCTTGTCAGGAACGAAATTTCCCAAGGACGTTTTGTCGGGATGGTTCTTCTTGACTTGCAAAAAGCCTTCGATACCGTTAACCATAATATACTGTTAAGTAAATTAGAAGTAATGGGTTTAAATTCTGCATGTGTGCAATTGTTTAGGTCTTACTTGACCAATCGTCATCAAGTTGTCTCGTTGCAAAATGTACTCTCCGATTCTATGCCCATAAGATGCGGAGTTCCCCAGGGGAGCATATTAGGTCCTATTCTTTTCATGTGCTACATTAATGATATGTGTGTTTGTGTCAACGACAGTATATTACTTTTATATGCGGATGATAGTGTGTTACTATATTCTGGTACTGATCCTAAGCTGATCGGGGAAAAACTTAGCTTAGAATTATCAAACTGTGTTAATTGGATGACAGCAAATAAGCTTAGCTTACATATTGGTAAAACCGAAAGTATTTTGTTTTGTTCACGGCGTAGGCTGAAGTATACTGATGATTTCAATATAAGTTATAACAATCAACTCATTAAGAGACAGGATTCTGTGAAGTATTTAGGACTAAATGTAGCTAGTGATCTTTCTTGCACAAGTTTGGTTGACAGTATTGTCAAAAAAGCTAATGCTCGTCTAAAATTCTCGTTATCAAAATTGCATGAACTTAAAATCAAGACGCATTTTAAAATTTTCCTTAATACAATGTTTATTTGATTATGCTAATGCCGAATGGTACTGCACTCTAGGCAAGATGGATCAAAACAAGTTAAAAATAATTCAAAATAAGATTGTAAGATTTATCAATCAGTTACCACCAAGAACACACATTGGGAAGAGTGAACTTGAAACAGCTGGTCTTCTTCATGTAAACCTTAGATCACAACAACTTTTAATTCACCATGTACATAAGATTTTTTACTCTAATGCAGATCACTATATTTCAAATAATTTTACTCGCTCTTCAAGTGTTCATGGGCATGACACTAGAAATAGTCAATTTAATTTCGTAGTGCCTAAGCGGAAAGGTAAAATTGGAAATTCCTTTTATTTTAACGGTATTCTTTTCTGGAATTCCCTCCCAAATCATGTTAAGTCAGTTAAGATTTTTTTACATTTTAAAAGGGTATTGAAGCATCATCTGAAAAATGTGTCTACTCCATAACTATATTTCTCCTCTCCTTTTTGTAGCTCAGATGGTTTTTTCCTATATTATATGACTTATGTAACCAACGTTTATTATCGATAGTTTCATTATGATTTTCTGTATATAGTTTTTTCCGTTGAGTAAGTCTTGTTTTCACATTTATGTAATCTTCGCGTACTTTATAAAAATGTTATGTTTTATTTTGCTACTTTAGTACATTCTTATTACTTGTCGTACGTGTACGATAGTCTTGTAGCCGTACTAATGTGTTTTCTTAGTGTATTTTTAATCAGTTATTTAGGTCAGGACCCCATTGGAAATAAGCCATTTCGGCTTTCATGGGCTATCCTGTCATGGTACCTGGTTATGTTTGTATTGCAATATACCTGACGAATAAAATCAGTCAATCAATCAATCAATCACTTTTATATATAATCACGTTTTTCTATAGTGCTATATGTGTCCAATATCTATGACATCGATATTGGACGCATATGACATGCAACAAAAAATGATAATGATAAGGGGAGGGGGCATGTTTGGAAAGTAATGGGGGCAATCAAAAATTGTCAGGATGCTTGAACTTGAATTTTTGTATCTTTACTTCTATCATTCATGATATAGAGTACCCTCTTTCTTCTCTTCATGATTCTCTTTGAACCCTCTCTCTCTCTCTCTGTATCAGTCTATTTCTAGCTCATGTTATTCTAATTCTCGCAGTTAATTTGCTTCATTAAATATTTTTGAATGCTGTTTATGTATACTTAATCATTATGTAATCATCATGTAATCATTTCTCACTAAGAATTACTCTTTCTTTGACCAAATGTGATTTTAGGATATAAAATTATACATTGTACAAAAGCAAATTATTTGTATGATGCAATTACTAAATTCCACCATTTACGTTACTAATTTCCCCATACATGCATGTCCCCAAATTACTGTACGTCAATTTTATGTTATTATATACAAACCAAATGGCGAGCATTGGGGACCATGGCAATACATTCCATGAACAAGTTGTCAGTTTGTTTCTGGTAGGAAAAAATAAAATAGATCATTCTTATATTCCACAAATTGTAAGAAACTTTTTTTATTTGTCTAAATTCTCCCAGTTTGATCTGTTCCTTTTGGATTTTCTTCTAGTCTTTGTTTGAATGAAGGTAACTTATTTTGAACTGTATTTACTCTTTAATGCTACACCAAAGTTGTATGACGACATGAGCTTAGCATTTATGATCCGATACTCGTGCGTAAGCCAAAATCTAACTGTTATATCATATGTAATTTCTATGTAAATACAAGGCTTACTTATCATTATACATGAGAAAGGTGAAACGCTATAGAATTATTACGGATCGTATTGTCTGACATAACTTACAAATGCTTAAGTGATATAAAAACATATTAAAAGACAAACGAGGTTTGTTGCAAACCCTTGAAATTGACTTTCTGCATGTCATTTTTGTTGTTGGTCATGTCAGTGATAAATCAAGATACTTGTCACTGGGACTTTATAAATAAAATTTTGCCAGGGGAAAGTCTTCACGATTTGCTTCACTCGCCGACATTAGGTAACCCCATTCCCCTCAAAACCGTTTTCAACAATTTACATTGATTTTTTCTAGCAAGTAGAAATGAAGATTTTGTTTCCTTAAAATTTACATCCCCCCTTGATAATTGAGTAGTAATGGGGCAAGTTTTTTTTTAAAGTTAAATTAAAGTGTTATAGATTTCTAAAATAGTAGAAAGGTGTTGTCCTTTGTATTTTTGTAGACATGTTTATATAAACGCTCTCCCAATTATTGATGTTGTTTATGTTTGCGGTATTATAGTTTGCAAGTATTCCGAATGTATATGAAGAACGGGCAAGAGGCATCAGCCCCTCTCCCCCGGCGGAAATATACTGTATTCCTATTGCTATAAAGTATAACCAACAGGAAAAAAGATTGACATTCAATAGACTATAAACTCGAGCTTACTTAAACATGTTAAAGTATCCAACCTTTGTAAATTAAGCTGATTTGTCTGTAAGGAGACAAATAACAGTAACAGGATGATGAAAGTTTGAAAGAAATCGGACAAAGAATAAGAAATTTTTGAATTTTTGAAAAAAATGAGATCACTACATCTATGGTAATCTCAAATTGGCAATGTGGTGAAGCGATTCTTACGTGTTCAGGGTCAACTTTCCCATTTGTCCGACACCAAAGTATCATTAAATTCCGGTTTTCTCCTGAGCGCCTTTTCCCTCCGGTCACGGGGGCAGTACTCAAAATATATTGTAGATAACATTTTGGTTATAGGTCCTCCAAAAGAAAACAGATCCTGCTTAGTTAAACATTTTGAAAAACTGACATTCATTTGTGAGCACTGGCGTAGCCAGGGGGCACAAGGGGGCCATGGCCTCCATATTTAGCCCCTAAAATAAAGCGAGGGCGAAAAAAGCGGGGGAAGTGAGAGAAAAAAGCCTAAAAAGGAGCTACGAGCCGTTATCTTTATCTAAAAATTTGCTAAAACGTCAAAGTTTTCGCGTTTTCGCGCGCCAAGGGGGACATAATTCCCCTTCCCTGCACCCACCCCTGTTACATACAGTGCAATATTGCGTCCAAATAACTGAAAAACATTCAGGGCGTCGAACTATAACTTTCCGCCTAAAAAAATTGTTTTGCTACGAGCCGTTATCTTTCTCTCAAATTTGCTAAAACGTCAGAACTTTCGCGCTTCGCGCAGGAAAGAGGGACCCCCCCCCCCTCTTGCACACACCCCTGTTACATACAGTGCAGTATTACGTCTAAATAATTAAAAAGCTGTCTGGGCGTCGAACTAACTTTCCACCTCATCTTTCTCTCAAATATGCTATAAAACGCCAGAGCTTTCCCTCTCTGCATCCACCCCCTTGGGAGCACTATTCGCGTGCTCACAACCACCCCCTAAAATGAAATCCTGGCTACGCGGTTGGATCCTTCACGTTTGCCCCCCCCCCCCCTATTGAAAAATCCTGGCTACGCCACTGTTTGTTAGTCATTTTTTGTGTTGGAGCGAATGGGAAAGTTGACCGTCGCTATATCACATAGTGATTTGCACTTTAACTTGGTTCAAACTTCTATCTGCTCAATTAACTGAATTTCTATTTGATCTTATTATCTCAACTTGCCAGAATCACCAATATAACTACCTCCTTTTTCGGCCATGATTTGTCCTGATTTTCCCTTTTTCCCTTTTCCCTGTTCCTTTTTCTTTTATCTGTTTTCCTTTTCCTTGTCGTTTCGTGTTTGTTGTTCTGTAACACTGTTTTGTGTTTTCCAAGTCTTCGTAGGCACAATATGAAACAATTTTATTTTCCCTGGGGATCCACAAATTACAAGCACTGCCTTTTAATGGATTCCCCACATTTCCTCAGAAATTAAGAATTTCTATTAATAATTCATTATAATAATTTATTTATATGTACAGTGTACTTCTACACTTATTAAGGAAAAATGAATTTGTACATATATTTTTTTCATATTTTCTGTAACAATATCTGTAATGCCATTGTCTTTTCTTTCTGTTGGATTCTGTGTGATTGCTCTTTAATTCAAGAGCGGTAAATGACTAGATACCTGTATCTTTCGGCTTTCCGACATCTAATTCGATAGAATTTGATGTTTGAATTGGCCAGGCAAAGGGGCGTCCCGGAATTCGGAAGACTGAAGAGGACCTCATCAAATCTAACACAACTTTATACGTCCAAATAGACTTCATATCTTATTTCCTTTGTTATTTCGGTGCTCTATTTGTCTGCTCTTTTCGGCACTGATCTCTAGGGGGGTGGGATCCGCCCCCCCCCCCCCCCCGTAGAGATCAGTGGTATTTCGACACGTCACCGGTGTAAATCCATTTCAAGGAGTGGGGGTATGATCGCAATATTGAGCGGAAATTTCCAAAGTTTGGGGGCACCGATGGCAAGGGCTATTTCTGGGGGGGGGGGGGGGAGGGCACCTATAACGGGAAAAATATGCCATCTCTAAACACTGGCATATATACCCTACATTGTGATTACATTTATAGGGATTTCAATTATATTTCTCTCTTATATGCTCCAATATAATTTACTTAAGCATCAAAGTTGGCAGTTGGGTTTGATGACCTACTTATTAATGTGCGAGCGAGCAATTTTTAAAATCTGTGAGGCTTCATGGTGATCAATAACATCTTATAAAGAGGAAAAACCCAGTTCTGAAAGGTTTTTAAACACAGTCGTGGCATGAGAGACAGAAAAGACCTATAATAAGTAACATAACTATATCAAATATAAATGTGAGCGAGCGTAGCGAGTGAGCCTTGACGAAATTAAAGTAAAGTTGCTCTAAATCGCCATAGATTAGGGGCACAAATTATGGAGAAAGAAAAAAGGGGCCCTTTTCAAGAACGAAAATGGCATTTATCAGAACAGAAAAGGAGCAGGAATGTAAAAGAGCAATTATCAGAGGATGAAACATGTGGTATTTGTCGCACATGAATATTGGCACTTTATCAGAGGTGAAAAAAGGCACTTAATATGTGAATGGAAAAGGAAGCGGGGCTCTCATCAGAAGGAATAAGTGTATTTCTTAGAAAGAAAAGCAGCCCGTGTCAAAATGAATTAAGGGGAACTTATCAGAGGTGTAAAGTGGCTCTCATCAGAGATGACAAGTGTCATTTAGCAGAAAGCGGAAGGGGCACCTCTCAAATTTGAACAGAGGCCATAGCCACAGGTGAGGATGCACTTATCAGATGGAAAGGGTGTCATTCTTGTATCTGAAAATTGAGAAGGGAAAAAGTCATTGACAGGGATTAATAGGTATATTCATTTTGATGCAAATGATATAAAAGGGAATAGTCGAAGGAAATATTTTATTAGGGGTTTAATGAGAGGTGAAAAGGGAAGTGGCTCGTTTTTAGAAATAAAATAAAGGGAGCACTTATCAGAAAGAATAGGGGCAATTATAAGATTGGAAAAGGGGCACGTGTTATAATATAACCGATACTCATAGAAGGGGGAAGGGGTACTTCTTAAAAAGGAAAATGGACAGTTGTCAAGGAAGAAGGGGCACCTCTCAGATTTTAATAGGCCTCTGGCAGTTATCAATGGTAGTAAAATCAAGTTGTAAGAATGTGGAACGGGCAGGAATATAAAGGAAAGTGGCACTTATCTGAAGTAAAAGGAACACTTTCCTATGTAAAAGGGGGAACTTATGGCCTCTTGTTCTCTGATACTATGATTTCACAAAAAAAAAAGCATTCTGGATCTCTCAGAATCTCAGAAAGGGGGGTATCCAGACATCGCTTGGAAGCACTAACGTCTAGATGTGATCCACAACCCTAATCTTAACCATAAACTTAACCTTAAATCCAATTACAACCTTAAACCTAAACCTATTTTTTTGGGGGAAAAATATAAAAATAAAGCTCGGAGCAAATAATGTCGGAGCTTAGTCAGTTTTAAATTTGGTATTTGCTTTTTGAAGGATACCATTATTTGTATGGCATAAAATTGAAACAATTTAAAAATGGATTGCAGAGGCGTTTTGGCTTTGTTCTTTTGTCTTTTCGTTAGTCTTCAGAAAGTAGAAAGTGAAGCAGAACATGTAACTGAAAACTTTGACGTTAAACCAGGAGGGGAATCCCATAAAGCTGAAAAAGAGCTTGTAAGTCAATTGAAATGAGAAATGCATTGTCCCACGCATACGAATCTGTGTCACGTGTTATGTGGATTATCTATTTGCTCGGCCGTATTGATTTTTGTGAATGGGCGTGGCCGTCGAAGTTAGCCTGGAAGGCTCTTTGAAGAGTAAAAAAAAAGAAAAAGAAAAAGCTGAAGCTACTTTTCATAGAGCCTAGTGGTTTTAGCTATCTCAGCAACATATTAGTAGCCATTTTTAAATCTAAGTAAATAACTTCAACTGTCTTTAGTTTAAAATCACCTTCGGCTAGCTTCACCACGTTCACTGTGAGCCACATCAGCAAGCAATGGTCATATTGACCATTAGGATCATATACATGTGTGTATACTGGGTATTGGGGATACAGATGTAATTTTGTTTGAAATGGAGGTTTTTGTGGGCAAACTGATACTTAAGTATCACTCTTTAGATTTTACGTTATAAGTTCGTTAAGATACAAAATGTAGAAAGTTATAAAAACTTACATTTACAGCCTTGTTTTTCGTACTTGTTACCCACACCTCCATACGGATGACGACTGCTCTCAATATGTTGCGCACTAGTGAGGCCGCACTACATGGTTACGCACCATAGATACGTACGCAGAATGTTACGCACACAAGCTATTCTACGAAGACCTGAAAGGGCCAAACTGACGACGTAAAAAAATAAAAAATATAATATAATACGTACGTAGTAATTATTACGTACGTACGTAATATTTCTTAGTTTTTTTACGTCGTCAGTTTGGCCCTTCCAGGTCTTCGTAGGAGATCGACGAACCGATCGCGCCGGTACCACTACGAGCGCTGAGGGCTCCCTTCATCATAATCGTGAAAAATACAAAATGGATGCTGACGGGACAGTCTCGATAGGAGTTATCGACAAAAAGTACCCAAAATTTCAGGAAACCCTCTTCAAAGGTCACAAAACAAACTGGTAAGTTTTAATCATCTATTATTCAACATAAGTATTTAGATTTAAGTAAACTGCAATATATGAGTTTCACTTAAATATAGCCAAAAATGCACAGTGATGCAGTTTAGGTATGGGATGTGTATTGCCTGCGTTACTACACAGTCGGCAATGGCGTGTACCTATGAGTGCTGTGAGCCAGCTTCTCTCATCTCCTCTTCACCATAGCTTAAAGTTTGGAGTATTAAACCCCATTTTTTACCCTAGAATTAAAATATATCGAAAACAAAATTTGAAATGTTAATTAAGTGTTAAATGGTAGGTTCAATATTGTCTGAACTCCTCGAAAAAACCTTCGCTGCGCTCGTAGACCATTGTAGACCCGGAAGTGTCCCGGGTAATACTAATAAAGTCTTAGCCAGGGTACATTGTAATATCCACACCCATTGGAAGTGCCATAGGGACGTTATATCATAATGTGATATGGGCTATATAAGAACGGTTTATTATTATTATTTTTATTTCTGGGATATGTCATCGACCTACAGTCACACGATTTTCAGATCCACCATATGTTAGACAAGATTGCTACGAGCGGGCCTCGCATGCATTCTGACTGGGCGTCTTCAGCTCTGTATGACTATGTCCAAGTATACACACAAAGTATAGAAAAGTCGCTATGTGTGAGTTCTAGCTAACAGTTAGTTCCATCTTTTTAGATTCTTCCTCCAGTGGCAATGGCAGAAAATAAAATCAAAATAATTTCTACCTGTTTTGCACTGTTTTGCCATTTTTTGTTGTGAAAATCAAATCAGGGGCAAGCTCAGCTAAGATAAACTTTCTTTTTAGTCAGAATTTGGCAGTCTCCCAGAAATCCTCATTATTTTTAGACACCCAGTTAATAACAGAGTATGCCTTTAACTGCATGAATTGATGTATTCAATGCAATAATAATAAAATGTAATACAGGACTTTGAATGAAGAAGCTGTTGATTAATGCCCTTAATTTCTTTCTTTCATTCCCTCTCCCTTCCTCTTTCTCTATCTCTTCTGCAGGGATCGTTCAAGTGCACATTTCTCTACAAAGCGCAAGGCGGAACAAATGAGGTAAGGGTCATATGTTTCATATCTTGGAATAGAACCCCAAATCATGTTATAACTTGGTAACGTTCTTATAGTTCTGAACCTGACCACACCTGTTTTTGTTTATTATAAACACAAACAATCACTATTCAGAATACCTGTAAGCATTAATTAACTTCTCTTTAGAGAACTTTGTTTTTAAAGAGCAATCCAATTTGTTGTTGTCATTTTCGTTTGTTCAGTTTTCTGTGGTACTTTTGTTTTACCACGTATATATATTTTTTTTCTTCACTATTTTCTTTGATTTGCAAAATAAAGGCGTACAACACACAATAATCTGTATTATTCCAGCATATCATTAGGTTCTAGTTTTATGATTAAATAATTTGTAACTATGTTTATCATTTACAATTTAATGATTTATTATTCTTCTTTCGTATTTTTAGCAATGGGAGATGACGCTTGAGAAGGATGATTATGGAGTCTACTCCTGTACTGTTGCTAGACCTCAAGGAACATCCTACATCTTCTTTCAACAGTTTAAGATGAAAGTTGCTGGAGCTAAACTGGAATCTGTAGAAGCAATTGTAAGAGGAAGTTGATCTTTTTTTCTGATTTGTTACGGAGTATGATTTATTAACCGTTTATGAGATTGACTGAAGTGCATGTCCAGTGTATAGAATAGCAATTACCTTTCATTCTACATGTATGCATTTGTAATATTCAAACTGAGAAAATTATACTCTAGAGATGAATATTTTGTTCCTATATAGAAGGTTATTTGTGATGCCTTTATTTTAAAAAATTTGAAAGTAATTTCGTCATATTTTAAGCTCACTCCATTGTCTTAGCAAAGTGTTATAGATCACAACCTACGAGACATGATATTAAGTCATCAGCTGCTTGTATGCCAGATCATATTGTGGTTCATGTCATCTCATTAATAATTTTCATGAAATATATACTTATTCTTCTTATTTGATTTTACAATGAGGAGTCACATGATAGCAGTGATTCAATAATGATATGCTGCTATTAGTACATATCATGTCATCATATGTCTGTATGCGCTTTGATAGTGCATTGGAAATTATTTCCCAGCTGTAGCCTTGCTGCCCTGATGCGGCACGTCAGCATTTAAAGAATTGTTGTCCTACTTGTAGGTGTATCATTTAGCCCACTTCGGTCAAGTTTGGCAAATGTATCAATGTATTTCCCAAGGAAGTCAGTGATGTGGCTGGTACTCAAACACCTTATCTTGTGATTCACAGTTTTATGACTTTTCCACTAGACCACAACATGCCACATATCAGCTGATCCTATTATACAACGTGATTCATGATGCATATCTCTTTCTCACTCATTCTACGCCTCTCTCTTTCTGTTTGTCTATCTCCCATATATGCATGTTTTTGTTTCATTATTTGCATCTTTCTTTGCCTTCCCCTCATCACCCAGGGTGGTCAAGAGCATCCTCTAGAGCCAGAGGAGTATGTTGTCAGCAAACGTCATAACGAAGGTAAGAAATCCCCTAACCTCTCTTTACTGATCAGAGACCATTTTGAAATATGCCACAAAATATAAATTATATTCCAAACAAGAAAGACCATATTAGTTCCACTTTCCTCTAAAATAAATCTCGTGCTCAGAAGTTGGTTCAGTTCATGCAAAAACATTCCTCCCTTGTTCCAAAGACACAGGCTAGAAAAGAGAGAAATCATCTGTCCCATGAAAAAGATGATAACTGGATGTCCCATTTATAGGAGAGCCATACCCCATCTTAGTTAAAAAGCCACTCCCATAAAGAGTAGGGTACAAAATAAGTTTATTGTTACATCGGCTCATCCCAAACAGTAAAACGGGGTAATAATATATCTGTAAAGCGCTTAGACACATCACCATTGATGTATTAGGAGCTATATAAAAGCGGAAGATTATTATTATTATTATTAAATCTATTTCCTGGATTTGTTGCAAGATCTATGAAATCTTACTTGTCCCATTCTTTATGTTTTCTTCTATCACAGTTCACAGCAAAAAGGATGTATTCAAATCACAGCTCAACAGACTGACTGTTATTGCAGAAAGTAATAAAAAAGAATTGTAACATTAGCATTTCATTTAAAGATTTTTTCCAAATTTTACAATTTCTGATAATTATTTTTTCCTTCAGATTATGTTAATTTTCTAAACTAAGTTTTTTAGAAATTTTACTATTTCTATTTTTTCCTTGCAATTATGCAATTGGTTGCAGATTTATGAAGAATAGTTATCTTTTGTTTATTTCCAAACATCTGTTTTTCTATGCTCAACATCCTTTTTATTGAATATAGTTGCAGGTATAGTTAGCCATTAATTATTTGCTTCAGGTGGGATTTGAATTCTAGGCTCGATGTAGTTTTTCCATTTTGTTGAGCATACAATTATTATAAGTGAATATATTTCTATAGAATGCAGCAACATATATATTCCCAGTCAATGTTTTGATATGTGTAGAGGTTTAAAATTAATTATGGCGATCTGTCATTCTTCAGCCATGCCTTTCTCTTTCAGCATTTGCATAACCCTGTCCCATTGCATAACAATCCTGATATAAATTGGGACCAAATTCGCAGGAAATATATGTTACAGGGCAATGTAATCGTTTTCAACACTTTAGATCATTTACCCATATGTAGTACTGCGGAGTTCATTTTATAAAGTCCATGTTAATTTTGTTTTTGCATAGTTTGCATACATGTGTGGATTATCATATGCACTCTTTGTGCAGTCTTTAAAAAAAATGCTGTTCCATAAAATGTTAAACTGATAGAGATACACATCAAGCACTAGTATGTGTAGATCTTGTCAGAGAAGTTTTATAGGTGGTGAAGCTTATGTACGACTATTGAAAACTTCAATACTGCCAGGTATATTCAAGGAGAGTTTTTTTTTTTTTTTCTTCAAACTTTTTGAGACAGAGTGAATTAACATAAACATTACTTTTAATTACATCTATCTTTCATTTCTTCTTGATTTCTAATTGTCCTTACTATACTGTGTATGCATGTAAGAAACTTACATTCAAGTATTCTGTATTGTTGATGGATGCATAGATTAATCCACATCTTAAAAACAATCTAGGATTTGTACATGTACAACTGATCTGTAATGACACTGAAATCATTGGTGGACCCAGGGGGGGGGGGTGCACTTCCGGCCCGTGCCCCCCCCCTTTTGGAAGAAAAGTATGCATTTTGACCATAGACGATCCGCCATTTTCTCGATTGTGCCCCCCCGCCCTTTTAGAATGAAGACGTTTTTTTTTTTTTTGCTTGTCAGGGAATTATGGAGGGAGACTGAACCCCCATAACCTCCCCCCCCCCCCCCCCCCCCACTGAGCGAATTTGGAAGGTCTGGCGAAACCAAAAAATACAGGTCTACCTTTTCCAAACCTTCATTTGTGTGCCCCCTCTTATACTCAGTCCTGGATCCGCCCCTGACTGAAGTATATTGCTTTGTATCTTGGGATTGTAATGTATGTCAATATCTGTTTAGGGTTGAACTTCTTGTGCATGGAAGACAGGATTTACATGCTAGAATAATCTTTAATAAACATAACAGTACTTACTGCTTCATTCACCACAACCTCAGCATCAAGGGGAAGCAAAAATCTTGAACCAATATACAGGAAGCCTCATCGCTACAGGCCTGGCACGGTCGCCCTGCGAGAGGTTTGCCAATACCAGAAGAGCACCCTGAGACCTATGCCAGGCCTGGGCCCTGTTTCATAAAACTTGATTTCTATGACAAGTTACAATAACAGTTATAAGCTACTGAAGTACTTGCATCTGATTGGCTGAGAGCAATTAGTCATGGATATGTGGCAGTTGTTATTGATAAGAAGTTTTATGAACTGGGTCCTGTAGCGAAGAAGCTTGTGGACGCCTCTTGTCAGAGAGCACTCCTTCTGGCAGCCCTGGGCCCTGTTTCATAAAACTTGTTATCAATGACAAGTTACAATAATTGTTATAAGCTACTGAAATACTTGCATCTGATTGGCTGAGAGCAAATTTGTCATAGATATGTGGCAGTTGTTACTGATAATAAGTTTCATGAAACGGGGCCCTGGTCACCAAGAAGAGCTACATGTATGTATATGGTTTGGGCTTTGGAATGCCTTAGAATCTCTTCAATTGCTTCTTACTGTTTATATCAAGTATCACATCACATTGCATCATATTCATATACCAAGAAACATGTAATTTTATTGAAATCTTTGTCAAAGTTGAACAATACTATAATGCAAAGTCCCACATACTGATAGATACATGTATTTGTCAGATTCTTTATTGTTTGTATATAGTTCATGAACACATTCCATGGTGTACTGATACCATGTGTAATGGCATTTTGCGTGATTTATGTTTTTCTTGAATTGCATTGCAATGTACTCAGGCTGTGTTCCTAAATGTTATGAAAACTAATTTATTCAGAGGAAATGTGCCTTACTATGTATTTTTTACTAAATATGAGTGAAGAAAAAAATTGTTCAAATTGTCCATATACCGTTTGGTGTTGTTAGTTTCACTTTGTAGCTATTAGGAAGACGTGTTTATAAAACAATCTTCTTTTTGTGAAAGAAAGGGTAAGTAACAGCAAGTTAGAAATATGGTGGAATGTGAACAGTTATATTTTTAAAAAGGAATCACATTTCAAATTTGAAAAACTATGAACGAGAAGAAAATTGATGTCTTATCAGACAAAAGAAAATTTTTCCCTCTTCAATATTTTAGCAGATTATGCGTGTATGATTATAGAACAGACAAATAGTTTTGTTGGGCCAGGGTGATAGAGAATCGATTCTTTAAAAGCGTTCCGTGTCATAAGTATGTCTTGTGTTGTTTTGTGAAGGGTATATATGTATATTTCATGATTCTCTGAGAAACTCATTATAGAAGCAATAAAATGATTACATCATATTGAAAATATTATTTCATCTGACAAGTATTTTGCTAATTTTTTTTTTGTCTTCAAGGACCAGGATTTTTTCATCAACTGTTTTTGTTTTCTACTGTAGAAGAGGGAGAAAAGAAGGAAGACAGATATACAGGGAGGGAAGGATCTAGAAGAGAAGAGATAGAAAGAGAGATGGGGAGAGAAAGAGGGCAAGAAAGAGAGGAAAGGGGGAGTGGGGTAGAGAGAGAGACGGGGAGAAAGATAGAAAGGAATAGAGAATGGAAGTAGAAAGAGAGGGAATGCGATCTGCGCGAGAGCTTACAGCACACTCTACACTGTAAAAAATAACTGTAGATTAACAGGTTTTTTGACATTTAACTGTAGATTAACAGGTTTTTTGACTTGTAAAATTACAAGTTTTCTGTTAATACGGTATTTTTCTTGTGAAATGGCAGGAAACTTAGCAATTTTCCTGCCATTTCACAAGAAAAATACCGTATTAACAGAAAAACGGCCAAAACTTGTAATTTTACAAGTCAAAAAAACCTGTTAATCTACAGTTATTTTTTACAGTGTAGTAGGGCTGTCAGCTATACCATCTTTGAAAAGATATCTAAGAAAATAAATTTTTCAACATTCTTAATGCGCTCAGAATTAGTTACACAGAATTTGCAAAATTTGCGGCATAAATCGTTTTCAGTATAAAGTTTAGTGGCATGGCGACCTATCGGAAATATTTTATAAAGGCCTTGTGAACACAATCTAATACATGTATCAACCGGTATCACATTTACACAACTGAATATCTCATGAAGCTTTAATAGTAAAGATGGCTTTCTCTTTTCATCCAATAGAATGTTTATCGATTACTAATAAATTGTTGAATATGATTCTCCTTCACACTATCGTTTGAAAGATGACGGGTCATTTTCAAGTAGAGATAACCTAGAGCACAGAACGTTTTAAGTACGGGGGGGGGGGGGGGGGGGGGGGTGGTCGGTGTCAACCGAGTGCAATTTTTATCAAGTGAAATTTATACAAGACTACGTATAGTAGGTGTATGTGAAAAAAAAAAGGAAAACGGTGAAACCGAGCAAAGAAGAAAAATAACGAGAAGTACAATTTCCGTCGAGGGTTGCGTTGAAGGAGGAGGCAGAAGGGAGGGAAATTTAAGGTTAGATGGCACTTTAAAATCATTTCATGCTGTAAGACATGACACTATCACTCCAAAATCGGGGAACATCCCGTTGGATTGTTTTATAGCCAAGAACATAACTTCTGCCTTCCTCATATTTTACGCAAAGTAATATGGATAGTGGAGTACATGCCAACTGCCATAGTCAAAATAACAACTCCAAAATAAATAAAACGGAAGTATGATACTTTTTAAATAAAAAAATATATATATAAGAGGGGACCTAGCTATCATATCGGCATGAGTGATAAACAATTTTGAACGGGTATTCAGTTACCACGCACAATATATGAGGAATGAACACATTTTTATCTCATACAGGAACATTTTTTTTTGGCGCAAGGAATGGGCACTTTTCATGATGGAAACGCCTTTTATTTAAATTCGGGTTAGGGAGGTACTTACAACTCCCACCCCTCCCCTTTTCGCCGTCCATGTTAGGCTATGTTTTACATAGCATTCCTGACATATCTCCAGACAGTACCAGACTAATATCTCATTCGTTTATTGAATATGAAGTTGAGAAATGATGCTTTCTCTCTTAACAACATCGTTGTTTGTTAGCAGTCGGGATTACAGATTCACCTGACATATTTACGCCGATTACCAATATATCAAGAACACGGATTCCTACCGCACTCTCATTCATCATGTTGTTTTTGTCGCAATAACTCCAAATGTTTATGGGCCTTCTCGGTATAAGGGTTAATTCATAGGTATGCTTGAACTGTATAGTTGAAATCGAAGTACTGAATGTTTGTTTTTTTTTTTTTAAATAAATAATTTTCATTATTCTGTAGACAATTCATAAGGCGATTACAAGTTCATATCCTTCTATTTCATGTATTTTCCCCTTGGATTTCCCTCGGATTCAACTTAAGGACAGAGGAAAAATCACAATAATATTGACTTACTGTCTTATGAAAATACATGTACAATCATGTCGATATTCATAACCAACATAATGAGCAGGAGAATGATCCACTGACTGAACTGACTGAACTGTATTAACCCGTCTCCAGACGATTCCTTTAATACTCTGAAGCTTGTGTGGATTGTACTCGATGCTTACTTGTAGCACATTTACCTCGAAGAAAATGGCAACTGGTTTTATTGCTTTTTATTGTCCATTTCGAACCTTGTCAATAAAGTCAAGGCTTCATGTGATTCGGATGAGCGAATGATGACCCTTTGATACCCGATTTTTAATCATTGTTATTTTTGCCCCATAACATGGCGGGGTTTACTCATAATAATTATCTAAACCACACTTCTTTTCAATCGTGGACTTGACACTAAACTACTGCTTCGACAAGAATGCAATTTGCGAGCGACTCGAACACATCAATCAAATGGCTGAAGAGGGGTGTTTAATTTTAGTTACAAATTTGACTTTGGCGCGAGCAATTTCCTGCACTTGGCATAAATTGACAGAAATAAAATAGAAATCCCGTCGACTGCCTGCGAGGTTAACGACCAGACTCTAAAGAAAAAGGAGGAATGTATATTTTTTCCAAACCGATGGTTTGTATTGTTGCTGTTGTTGTTTTATATTTGTTCACAATGCATGGATGTAGAAGAAGAAAATGATGTAAAAAAGGGGGACAAGGAAGATCGGAAAATTAAGGAGAAATATAATAAATATAAGGTTAACAATACCCTTTTCACGTGGATTCCTTAACCATATGCTTACGCAGTGGTGTATCCAGAAATCGATTAGCAAGGGGGGGGGTCTCATTCGCAATAGCGGCATAATGTATTTGGACGGCTTTTTCTCTGTCTCTTTCTTTCAATCTCTGTCATTTTCCCACCCTTTCGCTCCTCTGCCTTTGTCTCGTTTTCTTCCCTTCCCTTCAAACCCTCTCTATGTCTCCCATTTATCAATCTATTTCAGATATTCTTATACTGTGAAGTATGCGTAATCAAGCAAAATCTAGATTTATCTTCTATGTGCGTTTCAGGAGGAAAATACGGAATGTATTTCCTTGAAAATTGTCAAAGTGTTGTCATTTTCCTGACAATAACACAAATACCAGGATATCATATTCTTACCTCCTATCTTTTTATCTGTATGCCATTTTCTATCTTGCTCTCTGTTTCATTTTCATCTTCGGTTTCTCACTTGATACTAAACCCTTCGGCTAAACCATTTTCAAGCTCCCTCCAAATCTTAATCCTAGTAGAGCATCATATTTGACATTGATAAATGATTTAGCGCGGGGGATGACGGTAGATCTTTTCAATTTATACCCACCAGTCGAAAGTGGAAATTATAACCATTCTTTATGATTTTGATAATGTACGCATATTTTCTTCGCAGCTTCGTATATTTTACCCACGCCAAATGGCATGTATTAATCTGGTTAGTGTTGCAATAAGCTTCAGGGCATGATCTTGATATCAACCAGTTACGGTGGGATGTTTTTCTAACGGTATTTGGAATCACAAAAGGACATTTAAAAAAATGGACACAGACACACACCCATTCCTGAACGCCCCATTCAAATTTTCTCTCGTTTAATTTTATTGATTTTTAAGTTATTTCTTGTTCATATATAGAGGCAGATGAACAATTACCTTGTAACAGGATAGCAAAACAATACAACAACAGCAACAAAATAAAGAACATTCCACTTTCTCCCCCTTATCTCTCTCTCTTTATATCGCCTTCCTCCTCTCTCCTCCCTCTCTCCCCTTCTCTCTATTTTTCTCTCTCCCCTCTCTAACTCTCACCCCTAGTCTCTCTCTCTCTCTCTCTCTCTCTCTCTCTCTATCCCTCAGTCTCTCTATCATAACGTCGTCGTGTTTAGAGACTTTGCTCATTCATAGCTCGAATCAAAGCACGCCAAATTAAATATACCGTGCCACCAGCAACCCGCTTTGCGCCCACACGTGCGTAAGTTGGTATCCTCGGGGAAACTCTACCAACCCAGACGACGCTTTGCACTTCCCCTTACCTATATTTTTTCCCCATTCTCCTCAGACTAAGCCCTAAATTCTGATTTGTCACGCTTTTAGTATTCAATTGGGTCACACCCCATCATTCGCCATATGCCCCCTGACTATTTTTTTACTTTATTTTCTGTGTGCATACAATGCATGATACAGGTGGATGCACTTCCTGCGGGTAACTTTCTTCCTTGTCTGTATTTATAGTCTTTCGTGTAACGTACATTGAAAGAGGAAATCAATTTAGAGAAAATGTACCAGAGGGATAAAAGTGTCACTTAACCTTTGCACGTTTCATGGTGCTTTTGAAGTTATACATCTGGAAAAAATCTGGGGAATTACACAAGTCATGTTGGGGGAAAGAAAGATGAATAAATCGGAAATAAAAAAATGTATCTACAGGATGTCAGTGGTGCAGCTACAGCGAAAATGGGGTCACGGGGTCACGAATCGCGAAGGGGGGGGGGGGGGAGAAGAGAGAGAGAGACCCCTCTACCCTCTACGACCCCTTCCATACCGTCCCCCACTCGAGGGCCTTGTTTTTCTCGTATTTAATCCACCTATCAAGGCCATGCAGTGCCACCTTCGGCCCAAAAATAAACAAAAGCAGGCACACACACACACACACACACATACACACTAGTTCGCTGCCAATGGCTTGACACACGTTACGCCTACTGAAGTTGTTTGAAAAAGTCGGGCAGATACATAATATAGATAGAGATGTGAATCAAAATGATGGTCGAGCCCCCCCCCCCCCCCCCCCCCTCCCACATATGAACAAAAAAATAGACGCTGCTGCTTGTGATGAGATGTTACATATAGGACGGAGTCTGCTTGGCGAGGTAAGCAGCGATCTTCTCCCGGGATTTGATGAGTTCACGATTGGCGCGAAGCTTGGGATAGTCATCCAAAGCATCGGGGTACATGTTAACCACGCTCTCGATGAAGTTGTAATACATGAATTCTACCATGGTTGCCTGGAATTAGATAAAAAGAAGATTACTGATTGATATAATTATGCTACCAAACAGCTGTAGAGCAACATCATGGCGCATACTGCAAGCAACACAGTTTAGAACACTGCATGGACAAGTATATACAGTAGTTCCTCTTGAAAGGTTTTGTCAAACTTTTCTTGCTAAACTCACTTTCCTTCTGAATTCTCCCAGATTCCTTCTTTTGTAGAGCAGTACTGAATTAATCAACAACTAAAAAGCATCAACGACAAAAATAAGACATAAGAAGAAACAAACGGGAATCGTACTCCCAATTGCATTAAGTTAAGTTTGCATTGGATATTAAATCGTTTATAAAATTAAAAAGTGCCATCCAAGAACGATGGTGTAATGATAGAGGGAAGGGTGAAACCAGCTTACGCCCCCCCCCCCCCCCTGTTTAAAGGGCCAATTTAAAAAAAAAAAATCAACATTTGTTGCGATGTGACTACAGCACGCAACGTTGCCCAGATCAGATATAATTATCATGCATGATGCTTCCTTCTATCCGTCCGGGAAGGATTTCACAACTGTTTATCAATTTTTGCATAGGCCACTACAAGTCTACAACGGTGTGAGTTTGTTCTTACATCTTTACCGACGAAGTAGCCCCTTCCATCTGGATTTTCTTCCAGTGCCTTCTCCAGGAACTTAAGATGGATCGGGATAACAGTCTTAGGAAGAGTCTCTTTGAGTTTATCCTTATGAGGTATGAGAAGCAAAAAATTTAGACGGAGATATATTTTGTTCACTTTTTATTGCATTTTATCATTTCTCAATCATCATCTTGAAATCAAATCAAAGAGAAAAATAGATACAAAGAAAATTTCAGATTTAGGCATTCATTAAATGCAGTTTTAGATGTCATGTAATGCATCATGTGCTTATAAACTTCTGTCTTTGTGGAACGTGTTCATGCAGTAAAGAATAAAATGTCAAACAGATCTGGGAAATTTGTCAGTTCAGTTGGGAATAACGAATTGAATTGAATTTTATGAAACATCATTGATTTACATCAATATTCTGTTCATAAACATGTCACAAAGTATTATCATGTATTTAGTTATAATAAAAAATATAGATACAAATATTTAGAGTGTATAACAGAAGTATTACACTTGTCAAATGGAAGGTAAGTACAAAAATATCACAATGAAAAATATTCTGTCCATATAACATATACTAGAGTATTTTCATAATGTATGTATATAACAACAATATGGTATAACATATGTCAAACAGACGGTAAGTACAAAAATAATACAAAGGAAAATAAGTACAGTAAAATCATTAAAAAAACTTAGGACAGTATCCTAAAATATATTATATTGTGCTATACATGCTGTACAGAAAAAACTTTGAAATTGAGTCTTTTTGTTTTATCTACCTGAAATCATTATTAAAGTAGGTAGTAGGCCTATTCAACAAAAAAATATATAAGTCACAACATATCCCCAAAAAATAATGTAGCGCAGTCGAAGCAATATTTTGTCCTTTGCAATCATCATTCTTTTCAATACTCTTCTACCAATACTACCACCTATGACCACATCTGTGTTAGGCTACGACGTACGTCTGCAGATATTAAACCTATTAAAGCGTCGATAACATTACCTTGTAATCTTGGCCGAAGTCACTAAAGATGATGTTAAAGACGTTAGCCACCAGGTCCTCCAGTGCTTCGCAGAGGACATCGATTTGGAAAGCTTCTTCCTCCGTCTTGCCATTGTATCCTGTAAAGCAAAGAGATATTTTTTACAAGGAGTGGATATGTCTTTTCAGGGGTAATTTTATTCCCCAAGATATAGACTCCTAGTAACCTGGTGATCGGGATTGTTTTATCAACAGAACCAAATTTTTTATTTGTCTCGTTTCGGTTTTAATAACAGTAAGTGACGTAAGGGTATAGTAAACATTTTAAATAGAGGGAGTGTCGGATCAAACCTGTTATAGGTCTGTCGACAACATCCAAAAAGCAGAAGTGAGTTTTCAAATTTAATTTGGCAGGAAAGAATTTATCTCTTTGAAATGGAGTCCTGAAATTACGGAATTCTCCTAGTAACAATTATGGAATGGCCATCACAGAGTTTTAAGTGGGGACAGAGCCACACATACATGTGTGTATGTGTATGGAGATGGCTCTGAGTGGGGATATAATGACACTCCCTCTATCGACGGTCATTAAGCATATACTACGTAATGTTCAGGTACTAACCGTATTTTCTGGCCAGGTGACGCATGATTGCCCGACTTTGCACCATCGTCTTCCCATCAGCTTCGAGAATTGGTATTTGGTTCATCGGAAATTCTAGGGAAATAATAATTTAAAAAAAAAAAACTTAATAACTTTACGTTTGCAAAACAACTAGGATCACATTGATACTGTTTTAGCTACGGATATCCTGTACGTTCGCCGACATACCGCGACAATACCCATGGTATAACTGCATTCCCTCCCATTCCTGGGGAGCGTTTCATGAAAGGAAGTTGTCAGATATTTTATTCGACAACTGTTATAAGCTACTGAAATCCTTGCATCTGATTGGCTGAGAGCAAATTTGTCGGATAAAATATCTGACAAATCCTTTCATGAAACGCCCCCCTGAATTGATCAGGACGGGGAGGGAACTGGATATATAGACATAAATAGTGAGCCATAATTCTTTTACCTCCCGAGTGTTTCTTTTCCTGCCATTGTTCGTCTGTGAACCTTCGATCTTCGTATTCGATCCCAGCGTCAGCGAACAGAAGTCTGATGGGTTCAGCTCGTCCTCTTGTAACAAAATATGTCAATCTATACTTCGGCCTCTCTGCCATGATAAAGTCACTTTCTTGGCTTAACTATTCTGTTAAAGCCAACATGTCGTGTTACCCTAAAGTGTCGTTTGTCAATACCGCATACACACCGAATAGAATTACCAGACAGTAAATGTGAACACTCAGACTGCGCATGCAATATTGTACTTTGTCCGTATTTTGTGTACACTGCTTGAAACATAACGTTTGGCTGCTATCCAGGGGTCAAGCTCAATGAAAGAAAATAAATAGATAAAAAACTAAAGGTCGTAATTACATTCACCCTTGACTGCCCTCTCTAATCAAACTTTTAATATTATTGTTATGACGGTTCAGGATTATCAGCGTTAAGAGAGGAAACCGTGCCGACTGTTTACAAGGCAATAAACTTGATTATCATGGAGACAAAGGTCAAGAAAAACACAACAACAGACAAACAAAACGTTTAGTATTAGCAATTACAGTATAGCTGCAGCGAGTTGAAAATCAAACGACAATGATAAAAAAAAAGAAGTTATAAAAGCATAAAACAACAGTATTCAGCTCCTATAATATTTACATTAATGTCAATATGACATTTTACCTCTACAAGAGATCATATTAATATAATCACAGCCCTTGTTCAAAAAATATCTACAACCTGTGAGGACATTGCAGAAACCAGGAACTGACCCCTCCCCCATCCTTCTTTAAATTTCCCTTTAAAAATCTGTATAATTCGTACTTGAACTACCACTGTGACCACTGATTATTTTCCTATTCAATTGATTATCCAACGCAAAATTTTCCTAAGTATGTTTTGAAGAGTGTTCCTGATATCTAGAATAATCTATAACCGCAAGGTACCTCCTTTTTAAGGAAGTACAAAAGAAAGTGAAAGAGAGTGAAAAAGAGAGAGAGAGACGGAGAGAGACAGAGAGAGATGGAGAGACAGGGAGGGACAGAAAGATGGAGATGGAGAGAGGGGGGGGGGGGGCAGGGGCAGGGGCGGGAGTGCTGGTGCAACAGACTGGGAAAGGTGGATATACTCTTGTTACAAAAAAAATGCTACAGGAGAAGAGAATACATTCTTGCTACTGTGCATTTCAGACAAGAAAATGAGGTAAGTATTTTCGCCAAGGTAAGAAAAACTTAATTGAATAAAATTGTTTACCCCTTGGGCGGTATCGATGAGTGTTGATCGGGTGTTGATGTGTAAAGAGTCATAATGATCTCTCGTCTGCAACTATTATGGGAATATTCGACTAAAATCTACCATTCGCGACACGGATTAATGATGACTATAGTACGAGATTGGTTTTCGTATTATCGTAATTGTAGATAATTGGATTAACGATCGAAGCGAATGTCTTACATAAGTATTTTCAATGATTTATGAATTTCTTGCGATATTGATATTTTCAATGATATGACTTAGAAAGGAAAAAAAACCAAATGCTTTATATCATGTTATCAGTTACATTATAACTAATTTCATTTAGTGATCTTTCAAATAACATTACAGAGAAATTATTTAAAGTGTACGATTCATCTTGTTTCCTAGACGGCTTCAATCTACATCTTTTTATAGTTTTAGAAAGCAAAGTGACTTGATTTCACTGTTTTTAAAACTGCACAGGGGAGGATCCAGGATTTAGTATAAAGGGAGGGGGGGGGGTGCACACAAATGCAGGTTTGTCAACTTTTGGAAAAGGTAGACACGTATTTTTGGGGTCTTGCCAGCTTCTCCAAAATTCGCTTATGGGGTCCAGTTCCCCTCCATAATTCTCTGACAAGCAAAAAAAAAGGTTTTTATTCTAAAAGGGGGGGGGGGCACAATCGACAAAAGGGCGGGATCGTCTATTGTCAAAATGCATACTTTCCTTCCAAAAAGGGGGGGGGGGGGCACGGGACGAAAGTGCCCCCCCCCCCCTGGATCCGCCAATGACTGTACATATGAAAAGTATCCCTAGAGAGCGTTTTTCCCTTCTTCCTAAATCTACACACTGCTTCTAGTCATTATCGATGACAATGAGGTTTCCAGATTTTCTTTTCCCTTGAAGTGTAAAGTTCAAGTCCAACCCTCACATAAAGACTCATTCTCGTTTTGAAATGCCTGTTGATTTCCCAAGGTCTAGAGTTGTATTGCCTTATCAGACCACACCGTATTGACCTTCTTCCCTTTCGCTCTCAAAATTCAGACCACATAACAAAGACGACCCATTAAGTATCCAAGACTGAGGCAAATGCCTGT
This sequence comes from Heliocidaris erythrogramma, assembly GCA_025617745.1. Lineage (NCBI taxonomy): Eukaryota > Metazoa > Echinodermata > Echinoidea > Camarodonta > Echinometridae > Heliocidaris > Heliocidaris erythrogramma. The sequence continues at coordinate 8,189,008 of CM046860.1, read as the reverse complement.
GAGATATAGAGTACCTCAATAAACAGAAACACGAGCTAGATTTGACATTCACCTCATCGTCTATTTGAGAATGCCACGAGGTGAGTTGAAAGCAAGAAAAGGAAGCCAGCAAATCAATAAGACATAATTTTCAGGTCAGCATTTCAACTTTAGAAATGGATTTCGGGGTGACAAAAGGTCTTGTGGATGAAGATTCAGCGAAAGGTAGAGACATTGATTTTGAGATCTGTCCAGGGGTTATAGTAACCTCCATTTAAAACAGAAAGCGTTCCAGCTTCTGTTTAAATATATTGAAAAATGGTCAAATATAAATCGACGATGTAGCAAGAGGTTAGGAAGAAACAAAACCCAAGATTCACGAGCGAGGAGTGTACATATTTGTAGACCTTGATTATTGTCTTTTTAACTGTCTGAGTTTTGAGTAGAACATCTACCTATACATCTAATAATCCGGTGGCAGAGATGCATGGGGGTTATTGTACCCCTACAAATTTTCAATACCCACAAGGGCCCCTACGGATTTTTTTGTAGAAGTTCAAAATTTAAAAAAAAAATGATAACTTGGTGCTAAGCAACACTGTCTAAGCTCTGTAATGGATTAAAATGTCAAGTGTTCGATTTTCTTTGCTCAGACGCCCCCGTTGAATAAATACACGTATACAATTTAACGCTCCATCACAAGAATATATTTACCATGTTTACCACGATGACCCACTGTGCATCTCTATCTGTAATACCCTTAGTTGTTGTTTTTTAATTCCAGACCTTATTTCTATCTTTATTTTCTTCTATTCCTCATACTTGTATGTTTTCATTTCTTTGTCAAATTTCTATTCTCATTTTCTATACATTTTTCTTCAGAGTCGCCCCAATCTTCATTCCACCGCGAGGTTCTATATATATATATAAATGTGAAAGGAAATGAGAGAATAATGGTTGCGTAACATAAATCAAAGTTCCCCAGAGCTGTTCTCACTTTTTGAAATTTTTGCAAAGGCTGAAAAACTGTCTCTGCCGGGAATCGAACCCCAGACGTTGGCTTAGAACGCCAATGCCTTAACCGCTAGACCACGGAGACGGGTCAGTTGTTTCGGCGACACCAGATAATTATTGACCGACAGACTGACAAATCTTCAACCTTATTAATTAATTAATTCCTTTGTTGGGGGCAGGTGAGTTTTGAACAAAGACAAACCGCGTGCCTCAGCTGGATCCAAGCGAATGCTTTGAGATACATGTATACATTAGAATAATTATTAACAATACTCTAAGGAAATAACATATACAACAGCTTTGGCAACTCTCGTGGAAATAAATACAATGTGAAAGGAAATGAGAGAATAATGGTTGCGTAACTTAAATCAAAGTTCCCCAGAGCTGTCCTCCCTTTTTGAAATTTTTGCAAAGGCTGAAAAAATGTCTCCGCCGGGAATCGCCGGGAATATATATATGCTCGTTTTATAGGGCGGGTAAATCTGTTAAATCACGAACAAAACAACAAGATCTAGTTTGTCACAGCCATGCCTGACTTGCGCGTGTCTGAATGTATCATCCAGGGAATGCATGAATTCAAAGCGGATTTGATTCATTTTGCCCAATACAAGAGAGTAGATGTAATCCTAAGCCAAGCCCATTCTCATCTTACCACTCTACGCTATTATTTTGTTCTCAATGAATAACGCTGCGGTCTCTCCAACATGAATTGCTCTTCGTCTTTCTGAACATCACAATCGAACCCGAGAGAAATATAGGCCAGTCTTTGAAAATGTAGCCGGTGGGTAAACAATTTATGAGATTATTTACAAAACTGCACATGACTTGCCTTTCTTCCCAAGAGTATCCTCTCAACCACAATAGAATGAGAAGGACTGGAGTGCTTCATGACCAGTTTAGGGCACCAGGATTTAGCAGGGTGGAGTAACCTGAGGGAAAATATTTTTCTCCCTTTTGAGGGGGAGGTGGGGGGGGGGGAGATTTCTGACTTTGTTTTAGAACGGAGAAATGGTGAGTCCAGATAATAATGCGTCATTTCATGTGCTTCTTTTTGTATTAAAAAAAAAGACTAACCTAATGCCCCAATGGGATGGGGTAAGATCCATAATGGAAATGAGTCAGTGTATAAACCTCTCGTGGGGTGGAACACTCTAACAGCAAAGCTGGTTTCCATAGGGGTCCACCCACAACTTGCTTCTAGAATATCCCTTTTTTAATGATTCGCAAGCAATGCAGACAAGACAATTTCAGGTGAAGATGTATAAGATGCCAAATGCATAGATATTAACCAAAAAATATTAATATTTGTCATAATCTTCTCCTTATATTCTATTGTTTTTAAATCTACCAGGATAGAATGGGTATTACTGTGACGTGTAAACTCTTCATAATATTCCATCCACTATAGCCCGGCGCACACTGCACGATCTGACTACGATGCGATTTTGGGAAAAGTTGTTATAACACTTGATATGAACCTTCAAACATGTAAAATCTTCATGATCAACGTTTCGAATAGTAGTATGAATACTAAAATCGAAATTCAGGGCTACTGCGAGCCCCCGTGTAGGAATAATAGCGAATTCAATTCCAAATCGTAGTGACGTCATACCAATCTTGCGATCGACTAAGATTTGGAGCCGATTTGGCCTTTACTCTAACCAGAAGAATTCCAGTTAACCAAAATGTCGATATTAGTATTCGTATCATTATTCCGAACTTCAAATAAGATAATTTCACTTTTTAAAACTTTCACATTTAATGCAAACTGCAATTTGTTCGAAAATCGGGTCGCAGTCGGATCGTATAGTGTGCGCCAGGCTTATCACTTACTTTTATCAAGGTTAGAAGCGTTTATACACTGTATTTACATACTGGCTCAGAAGGAATAGCTTCTTATAGATTCATTCATGATTAAAGTATGCAAAAAAAATAATAACGAATTTTTTTTGGTGTTAATAGTAACAATTGACTGATTGCCATATAACAATAACCAACAACAACAACAACATTCATTTTGTATCTTATGTCGTGAAGCACCCTAATTACAAGAGCTGATTTCCATAGGGTCCACATCGTTCGAGATCGTATTCCAAACCGCTCTACTTTCATTCATTCCCACCCTTGCATCTTTCTCAATGAGTAATTATATAAATTATGTAAAAAAAAGAAGAAGGAAGAATATGAAAAATGAATTTTCCTCCATTGAATGAGTGAGACATGTTAAATTCGAGATGTACATGTAAAGTATATAGATAGTCCTTGAGGAAAACCCATAGTACCTGAAGATGGTGAATATACGAAATTGAATTTGAACTTGTAAATAAAAGTGAACCCTCCTTATCTGTTCTATTGCTGCCTTATACATTTTGTTTATATATTGTATATATATTCTTTTTTATCTGTCTGCCAATTTTATTTTTTATTTTGTTATTTTCTTTCAATTTCCCATCATTTTAATCCCTTGTTGTGATTGTTTTCTATTGATTAATAAAACATATCAATATAAAAAAAGAAAAGTGAACCGGACTAAACCGGTAGTATATATATAGAACTAATCAATACCATAGAATTCGAACATTTACAATTATAACAGTTATAAAGATATGGGAAATAAAATGAATTTATCTCAACCTTCTTCTTCCGGCATTTATTTCTACCGTTCTCTCCCAGTGAGAATGGTATCATTGGTTTTCCTCGTACATGTAGAATTTGTCCTAAATTTATGAAGGTCGTACGCCCTCTATGAGAAAATTCTCTTAACTTTATTTTTTAAAAGAAACACACTCACACACAACGTATTAATGTGCCAAACACCGTTCATTTTTTTAATGTACGATAAAGAGCAATGTAGATATAAGTGCAGTACCAGGGATCGAGCCCACGAACATACGAGCAGTGTCCGATCGACTACGAGTATATTCTTCTTGATGCAGCGGCTATCGTGCTAGACTATTGGTCAGGCAAAATTCAATTCTTCATTCGTAAAAACCTATATGTTCGGTACATCGAAAAGGATGGAAGACTAGAGCTAAGTCCACTTTAAAGATCGCCTCAGGATATGCATTTTTTGAGGGAATATAGCACTTAATCAAACTTGTCAAATAGCACTTATTATTAATTACATAATTCATCTTAATGTAACTTATTCGTTGAATATTTTCACAATGGACATGTCAGGGTATACTATCCACTTATTTAGAGTGCTGGTATTCATAACCTTGCTCAATACGTCATCGCAGTAATTCATTGTGTCACTTGCAATACACATACTCATAGAGATTGTGATCTATCTATATGGGCAATATTTTGCCAAGGAGTGTCTGTCCTCCCTTGCACCAGAGCCATCTATACACAGAGTTTGGGCAACGTGGTTTCAGTTGGGCACAATATGGCGCATATTCTTTAGTTATTTTGGTTGCCCAACAAACACTATGAACATGGCAAACAAAGAAGCGGACAAAATATACAGCTCCTCATTGTACCTTCCACACTTGCTCTGGTAGACAAAAGAACATCCCTTGATTGCTATTATGTAAAAATATGTAGTACAGGTGTCACATGCATATTCACCTGTTCTACTTATTTTACTTAATAGCAATGAAGGGATGTTCTTTTTTTTACCAGAACAATTGTGGAGGGTACAATGAGGAGCTGTATATTTTGTCCGCTCTCTTTTGTCATCGTGTTCATAGTGAAAGCAACGTGCGCCATGTTGTCATCTACTGAAGCCGAGTTGGCCGAACTCTGTGTAGAGATGGCTCTGCCCTGCCCGAATGTCAACTTTCCAGTTCATGAAATCATGAAAATGTATCGAGCGAGAGAAGGGAACTAAAGTATTTTTTTTTTGGTCATGATGACATTCACTTTTGTTGCATTACATCATAATTTATAGCGTTTAAAGTAAATCGGTCATGTTTTAAGTGTATTAGGTAAGACTTAAAAAGAAAACTCGCTGTCTGAATATGAGATGATGGTTGCCTGAATGTTGGTTTGATTTGATTTGATTTGATTTTATTCGTCAGGTATATTGCAATACAAACATAACCAGGTACCATGACAGGATAGCCCATGAAAGCCGAAATGGCTTATTTCCAATGGGGTCCTTAAGGCCCGGTCACACCGCCAGAACTTTGTTGGAGCGTTCCTTGAACGGTAGGGAGAGGGGGCCGAATTTCGACAACGCTCGTCACCGCGCACAAAATGGGGAAAAAATCGAAAACACGGGCGTTGCCTTAGCGGTGCACCGCTGAAGCCGGCGTTGCTTTAGCGTTGGTCCCGCTCCGACACCTCCATACCAACGCCAAACCAAAGTTCATCACCGCAATGGATCGCTGCTTCAACGCCCGACACCGTTCCAGCAATCCCGTGCCCGCTCGTAAAACGCTTACAACCGCTCCACCAAAGTTTGTGCAACGTTTAATCACCGCCCGGGCAAAGCTGGCGAAGCAGCGGTGGTCCAGCGTTCAAGATTTCTGCGTTGTCAGAAGATTTCTCCGATAGGCAAAATAATAATAATATCTAGTTTCGGTTCGTCCGATGATAAGGGCACTAATGTGTATCGAAAATTTACCCAGCAGTGCTTTCAAGAACGGACGATCGAATGATGATCATTATTCTTAAAGGCAAAATGACATTGACAAGTCTTAGCGATTTATTCCTCCAAAGAACTACTTGGTTTAGGAACTATGCGCGAGGGAGAATGGAAGGATGGGAGGAGTAAGAGGGAGAAAAGGAATATTTCTTGAAAACCATGAACGTTGCTGCACGATGAGTGGAATGTAAACAGTCGGAATCTATTTCGACCCTCCAGAATTCTTAAGAGAGCGCTCTTTAATATTCGCCCCCTTGAAATATGTGGCCACGACAGGGAAACCGGAGAGGAATCAAACTAGATGGGCGCTGGGGGTAGGAAAGTGCAGCCAATATTTGGGAATGAATAATAAAGTACCTGAAAAGGGTTGTATGATATTGCAAACATGTACATTTTGTGAGCCTGTTGAACATGACATGACATGCATAATGTAAAAGTAAAAGTGATGGGGTTCAAGAAAGTTGATGCTTAAAGACATTCAAGCTGGATAAAAAAGACGAATATTGATGCTGCGAACATATGGACATGTAATAATGCTAGGTGTTAGGGAATGAATAAAGGTAAAAAGAAAGATGAAAGAGATGAGGTTGTGGGTGATTACGGAGAGAGAGAGGGGGAGAGGGAGAGGGAGAGAGGCAGAGGAAGGGAGACAAAGACATAGACCTGAGACAGGGGAGGGAAAGAGAGAGAGAGAGAGAGAAAGAGAGAGAGGAGCGGAGACAGAGAGAGAGAGAGAGATAGAGAGAGAAAGAGAGAGAAATTCATAGATACATAGGACAGAATCGCTCGATGTAGAAAAACATGTCTATGACTAACACGATAAATATATCCAAACTTTAACACATCGAAGGTTACAAAAATCAATATTGTGTATGCAACGCTGCTCAAAATAAGATGCACTGCAATACAAACCTCGACATATATAATAATATAGTTAAATCACAAGTTATATCCTAGAATGGATTGGGCAGGAAATATATTTTTTTTCATGATGAAGAATCAGTAGAATGGGGCGATGGGAAATTCAATATCAATTTCGAAGACGTATTTTCTTGACGAATAATTGATTTATATATCTGCGACACAAGAAGGAAATATCCTTAGGATAGTTACTGTCTGAATCAGTCTAGATGGGGTTACTGTACTATTTTCATTGGACCTACATGTACACTTTACGATGGGGGACGTAGTGGCGTATCCAGAAATTGATCAACGAGGAGTGGGGGATGGTGGAATCCCTTTGTAGGGATAGGTGAAATTCATCTGGCAGCCCAGCATGCCATGCAATCGCTTCAAATTATATTTTTACCTTGTTGTTATTTATTTATTTATTCAAGTCTTTTATTTAAACAGGTTGGCCCTTTCAATCTTCCAAGGGGTCCTGTCTGACCGCCAAAAAGATGGATGAGGGGCGTACGACGGCTCTACCCTATACTGGATAATACGGACATGTAGGTTGGGTGGATCGGGGACGGGGCCCTACGAGTTGTTCCCGGAATGAAGAAAATCGACGTCGTTTTATTTGGCGTTTAATTTGGTATGGGTTCGATATGCACTGGTCAGCTGTTAACCGTTAGTATGGTTAGGGGAGGGGGAATCGTGTCGGACTTGATAAAAGAAATATATAGAAAATGAAAGAAAAAAGGACGTGAGGAAGCCCTATCTCACTCAAGTTTAACAGTTGATTGATTTATTTTATTGCACTTTCGCAAATGCTGTAATATTCTATAACTTGAACAACCTATAAACGTGAAAGAGGTTATTGTTATACAGCTTATATACAAGCAACAACAAGAACAACAAAAAGAACAACAACAACAAAACCCTGATAATGGTTTCGATATTATACAGCGTGCAAAGTCTTCGCACACCCTTGGGGTCCTCCCAAGCCCTCATATTTGTTGCCTATCTCTATAGTACAGTGCTATACGATGGCTACCCGGCAGCCCCCGTGAATGGACTTATACGCTAATGGCTCAAGGTACATGGTCGCTAGAATTACTTGGTAGTTTTCTAACATTAAATCTTCTGTAATGGTCGATGATCCAGGGGGGGGGGGGGGGGGGACATTTCCGGCCCGTGCCCCCCCCCCCTTTGGAAGAAAAGTATGCATTTTGACCATAAAGGATCCGCCCTTTTGCGATTGTGCCCCCCTTTTTTTAGAATTATTGGAGGGAATGATGGAGGGAAACTGGACCCCCCCCCCCCCACTGAGCGACTTTTCTAAAAGCTGGCAAGACCAAAAAATACGGGTTTACCTTTTCCAAAAGTTGACAAACCTGCACTTGTGTGCCCCCCTTATATTAAATCCTGGATCCGCCCCTGAATAAACCTTAGGTAATCACAAGAACGAAATGACTTCCTGAATCAATGTGGTGATTATTATTATCGTTTCCATTGCATCGGCAGATGTCAGAAATAATTGACCTTCAGGTCAAATGTCGTATGTTTTGTATAATTTTACGACGACCATTATTTGTCAAGGCCTTTATTACCCAACAAAAACATGGGATTATATTGCTACACAAAATAATGATCCCGGGATTTAAGCTTTTCTCAATAAATAGCTTATTTTCTAACCAATACCGCGCTTCGTGGATCCACATTTGAATGCTCATCGATCTCACATTTCAGATTGACCCCAAGCCATGTACTTTTGGGAATACATGCTTTGCATTATTCAATATCGCTCAAGGCATTCCTTCTATAACTTTCAGACTGAAAGAGGGAGGCTTTCCTAAAACTCTTGCAAACCAACGATGCGTATAGTTATAAAGAATACACAGGTGTATACTGCACAGTATCCCCACATAACATGGATCCCGTGTAGGCCTCTGTTCTGCGAAGTTTCAGTCAAGGAGAAAAGTAAAGAATCCGATAATAATTGCATGTATACCCGAATGACAGCGGGCAATATTCTTTGTTGTTTGATATTACACGTAAATGAGAACCCTGTTATTATCACAAATTTTCGGCTTGAAGGAAAATGAGATTTGCAATTAACTGATTGCGAGAACTACCCAGAGACAAGAGTCCCTCCGTAGTGTTTAAAAGTATGAGAGGTAAAAAACAAACAAACAAACAAACAAAAACCGTGTTCCCATATCCTTATGATTTAAAAAACACACCCAACAATAACAACAACAACATAAAAAATGATGTCTTTCATTTTTATCTCTCTGATATAATGCGAGAGCCAATGGGATGGGGTAGAATGGACCCCAGCATCCCTCCTTGAAAAAGGAAGAGAGAGACAGCGAGATACAGAGAGGGAGACAGAGAGAGACAGAGAGAAAGAGAGAGAGAGAGAGATAATGAACAAGAGAGAGAGAGATATATATATATATATACCGGAAGAAAGGGTGGCATAAAGACCAAGTGAAAAGAAGATGAAAAGACCCCCTTTCAAACCTTACCCTCACTATATTCTTTTCTTCCATTTTATTCAACTATAGTAAGACGAGTTGACCATGTCCCCCATCACACCTGTTATGTTCCTATTCCCTTCATTGACGGAATACACTCTATGCTACTCTCTATATCTCATCAAATTTGTTATTCTATATTGTATTGATAGAAGTTCTGCTTGGCATCAAATACCATAAACCCTTTGCCATCAATCATTGGAATTATTTGTTTTTTTGTTCACCCCCCCCCCCCCCAGTCAATTGCTGAAATAATACGAAATGCAATTTCTCCTCGAAACGCTATGGATCAATCAAGTCCTAGACTGCCTTTAGATATAAATAGAAAGTAACGTTACATATCTTGTGCAAGAAAAGAATTTGCGTTAATCGCTAAAGAGAGAGAGTGGGAGGGGAAAGATGAAAGGAGGGATGGAAAGATGGAGAGAGAGAGAGAGAGAGAGAGATGAAGAGAGAGAGAGAGATAGGGGGAGGATGTACTATATCACATCAACAATGTTACATTGTCACCATGTTCGATCAAAAAGTTACTAACCCCCAAAGGATCGTGGGCGTTGACAAAATATTGAATAGGAAGTTGCAAGCTTTCCAAAGGTATACCAAAATGTCATCGTATGTTAAATACGCAGATAAAATATAAGATGAATCGTTAAGATTAAGCAAAAAACACCCCAAAAGGTATAATAGCCTCTTTAAATGATAATGGTGGATTTAGATGAACAGGGGAACGTTTCATCAAGCATTTTGTCAGTGATTTTTACTGACAAATTTGCTATCAGCCAATCAGATGCAATGATTTCAGTAGCTTATAACAGTTGTCGGTAAAAATCACTGACAAAATGCTTGATGAAACACTCCCCAGGTATGCCTATCTACGCCGATTAATTGATGAAAGAAAAGGTTTAAGGTATATTATGTAATTTAGAATTAGATTAATTTACTTCTCTCAATTTGCGGTTAAAAAATAATCAAGAAGGGTTACTTTGCTCCCCACCCCCCCCCCCCCTCCACATCCAGGATCCTTCCTAGTTATAACACAAAGTGGTGAGGATGTTGACAATTATATCTATTTTTTGACTGAGGTGACCTCATACGAGAAACATCGACCCATATTTTTCAGACGGATAGGATCATGATACATTCAAACCAAAATTAAAGACAACATGGAGAAGGTTCAGTTCTGGAAAATTGTTTTGTTTTGTTTTATTTTATGTCTTCTTTTTATGTTATTTCAGAAGAATATCATAAAAGCAAAGAAATATCCCCTGGATAATAAATGCCCTTCAAATGCCCTCATATTCGAAATATGAAAAAAAAAATAGCTGAAAAGTTTGGAAAAAAAACTTTCATGCCACATGCATTTGTATTGCCGTATACCCTTTTCTTTAGGCAGTATACTTTTAGCAAGATTAGGTCAATGTCTAGTCATTTTGGTGATTCGAAAATCTCACAGCAAAAAAAAACAATTCTTTTTTACTACGTAATTGCCATTTTTTTTTGCTTCCAGACAGTTTCAATTTTCGATGTAATCGCATGATCAGGGGAGCGTTTCATCAAGCATTTTGTCAGTGATTTTTACCGACGAATTTGCTCTCAGCCAATCAGATGCAAGGATTTCAGTAGCTTATAACAGTTATCGGTAAAAGTCAAGTTGATGAAACGCTCCCCAGAACTCCACTTTACCTTTGAGACAGGATTCGAATCGAGAGAAAAAAGTGATAATCATAAATACCCGCCAAAAGGAAAACATGTTCTAAGTGTTGTCGTTTATCATCATGTGCATGACAGACTGTGGCAGTTTCTGTTTTTCAAAAAAAAAAATAATGGGTATCTGTAGAATGGTGAATAATATCTACAGGGTAAAGTGCACTTTAGTTGAGAGAGATGAGACGATCTAGGGTAGACACTCTGCCTGGGGCGATAATGTGTTACAAATTGGAAATGTCGACATAATTGTTTGGCAGTCATAGACACCGAAATGTTGACGGAAATATGGAGAAAATATTTTCGTGCCTTGGAGAGAACAAGAACAGAAAGAAAGACGGACTTTTAAGGTCAACTGAAAAAGCACACAGCTCTACCTGACGGGTAACTCTGCATTGTACGCCATAGCGCTATTTCATCATGCTGTAATACTGGCAAAAACACAGGGAGTTGAATGGGGGTGTTGGAACAAATCAGATGACAATGATTTTCTTCGAGCAAAAGAAAAAAGTTAAAAAATTGGATCATTTGTGGGAGGGGGTTGATTTTCCGACAGTCTGGCCTATAAAATGGCAAAAAACGTGTGACATATCCCCAACCACGTCTAGCGACATCAGAGTTCAAACATGATCTCGCATGCTAATATTTCACTATAGTCACATTTCTATACTTTTTTGAAAAAATTGTATGTGCATCTACATAATGTATTTTGTTGGAAAACAAAACAATGCAGTATAGTACAACAGTTCATATAATTGCTGTAGGAAAGTGCAATTCCCTATACAAACAAAACAGATGTATATTGATTTCATTCAAATCACCAGGGAGGTAAGAGGCAAGAGGCAAGGAAAATGCAGAAAGTAGAAAACATGCAGACACATAGAGGCGGGAAAGGGGGTGAATAGATGGAAAGAGACTGTTGGGGGAAGAAAATAGAGAGAGGATGAGAGAGAGAGAGAGAGAGAGAGAGAGAGAGAGAGAGAGAGAGAGGGAGGGAGAAAGAGAAGTTAAAACGGGGGAAACAGAGACGGAGAGGGAAGAGAGAAAGAGAGAGAGAAAAGCAAAAGTGAGGGAGGGAGAAGGAGTCGAAAAGACACAGCGAGGAACTTTAAAGAGGATGAAATCGGAGGCGAAAGAAAACAAAATGATAAAAATAGATGGTCAGAGAAAGACTTCATATGAAAAGACGCGACAGATATTTAACGCCGGCGATCTATACATGTGTACATAAATAAATTGATTGGAGGTGTGAGGAGAAAGATCTGACCATGACGTCATAGATATGGTATATGACCATCTCATTTCCTTATAACTCAATTATGTGAAATAATGAATAAGAACTCAATAATTCTGTATGCATTAAGAAGACCGTATAGCCGTTATCAAGGTCATCGCGATGGCTTGGATGATACTTGACGTCGATCCTGACACCAGGAAGGAAAATAGAGAGAGATGAAAAGAGATAAAAGCTTGTTGGAATTGGAGTGATTCTAAAATGATCGTGATAGACATGATAGAGGAAGTGATTCTGGAAGGGAAAGAATCGTTCAAATAGAGAAACTCTTTAAAACCCATAGTATATCATATGCTATCAGCAAAGAGTTTAATATGACAGAACTCTTTGGTATCAGCGAACTTTATTCTTTCACTGCCATGACTGCGCACAGTGGCAGTGACAATAGGATTCGACCAGGGAGTTAACTCCTTGATTCGACAGTATTACTGAGTTGAGTTTATTTATTGACTCTTTCGACCTCCTTTCGGGATATAAGAGTACATGCAAAGTCGTAAAACATTAAATGAGATAAAATACATACAGATGTAGTCAGTACATAAACAATACTAACAGACATGTTTAAATTGTTGTATAAGAGTTATAAACATACTAACAGTGATGCATAATGTCTGACACTATTAAAAAACAACTATAAGTACTATATAATAGTACTATTATTACGTACAAAATTATTACATGTCTGTGATCCGACATGTACATGCTCTGGCGAAAATTGGTTCGGGGGAGCGTTTCATCAAGCGTTTTGTCAGTGATTTTTACTGACAAATTTGCTCTCAGCCAATCTGATGCAAGGATTTCAGTAGCTTATAACAGTTGTCGGTAAAAAATCGTTCGGGTTGAAGTTGTGAATTCGGTAAGTGTGACTATTAATCACGGAACAATAATTGTCGCAGGAACATGTGTCGTAATCTAAAGTTGAACATGTGAAAGCCGAATGATTGGTTACGGGGAAAACAATGAATATTATGACTCAGGTGAGGTTCTTTGTGGTATTAAATAAAGATTTCCCGTTGAGAGAATTATAAAAGATTGTGATATTCAAAATACAGTCGATTGTACATTCATTAATAAAGTAAATTACAAATTACAGATGATTTTTAAGATAAACTGCACTTTTACTAAATGAGATTACCGAACAGACGATAAGGCTGCAAACTGATTTTAATAGCGGTCACGTATGGGTGTATGTCACGTGAGTGACTTTTTTTTTTTTTTTTAACTGCTACTTGACACAGAATAAAATGGAATGGAAACAATTGTACAAGAGTTATATTTCCAATTTAATGTTTAGTTTTCTTTTGCTTTCAGTGTTGGATTTCCATTGTGTATATAAACATAATCAAACAAATTGCAAGTTATACATAAACAAACTTATCTTAAATATAATGAACGATTGGGCCTAGTGCAAACTCGTGGGTGTCGGCTGCCCTTGCCGTTGACGTCAGCTCGCCCGGGTCACTTGGCTGCTCTCTGGTTCACGCTGACTCGGCCACTCAGCCAGACGCTGCCCTACCGGCGGTCCTTTCAGCTCCTCGGCCTCTACCAACAGCGTCGTTCCCAACCAGAGTCCCTCCTTGACCAGCGATGTCGCTTCAGCCGACGGCGAAACTAGCAGGACGAGATCGAGCCCCCATTCGACGAGATGAAGACTATCGGATGGCAGCTAAAGCTCGCATCTCGTCGCGACGTGGATAACCCCCAGAGTAAATGTTTGCTGCCTTGACCGAGATCTATAGTTTCTGACTGGCTTTAAGTGTTCTCCCTGATTCTCTAAAATCAATCCCTACTTATACCCTTCTGAGAAATTTCTATTAATGCAAAAAAATGTTACAGCGGATGTTTCAGTAAATGAAAAGGTGAACATCTGCAGGAACGAATAAATTATTCAATTTAATACTCAACAAGAATGTTAAGCCAGAGGAATGTTACAAATATTTCAAAAACTTGGCTTGAACTAATATATACATGAACCTTACTGAAATAAATAACTGCATTTTAATGACCTATAAGTCATTACCCTTTGGATTTTTCCTTAAAAAATACATCTGGCCAAATAAATTTCTTTCCTGACAGTATATTTTTAGACCTTTACTGACCTAAATGACGTGACTAATAGCGATAAATTGAACAAAACTACAGCCGGTCCAGAGGCAAATTTGTCGAATAAATATTTGTATCATATTTTGTGTTTGTGTGCATGGTATACACGTGATAAATGATTCCAAGTTGATAAACTGCGCCGGGCCGTCTCTCTAATGAAAGTTATTTTGTAAATGTTAAAGGTGGGGGATATTTTTTTCCTCTGTCAATATTGTAATTTTTTTCGCTAATCATTTGTATAAATTGTATAATTATCATTAAAACTAAAATATTCTTCTCCTTCTTCTTCTTCTTCTTCTTCATCTTCTTCTTTTTCTTCTCCTTCTTCGTCTTCTGACTTCTTCTTATCATTGTTATTATTATTATTGTTATAATTATTATTATCATTATCATCATCATCATCAATCATCATTACTGATTTAATCGTCAACAATCCAGTAAGGATATAATTTTCATGGAGCATTAAAAATCCACCTCGTCGCCCTTATTATAGGATAGTCTAAACGAAGCAAAAGAAGATAATAGTTTTGTAGAATTGCTACGTCTATAAAAATAGGCCAAGCAGTGATTTTGAGCATCGCCTCAAATAAGATGTTCTGTGATAAGGGGTAATATCGCAGGTGATTTTCAGATCGCATAATCCATTTCCAGTTGGAGATTGACGGCGGTGGATTACAAGATCGACGATTACGACTCGATTAATTGATTTCGGTGTTAAAAAGAAGAAAATGTAGAATCGCTTTTAAAGTATGATCGTAAAACTGAGGCCGTTTCAGTGGTAGATATTCTAAAAAAGGGATTGAGGTTTAATAATCTTTTTCGTCAAAGGAGCCCGCTCTTGGGGAACGTAAAGGAAAACTGAAAACGAGCTAGATACTTGTATTGTGTCAAGATACGACAGTTATCACACAAATCTACATTTTCCTCTCTCTCCCCCAGGGGGGGGGGGGGGGGTTTCATAAAGCTGTTCGTAAGTTACGCACGACTTTACGCACGACTGGTGATCAGTTCTTGTGCTAAATGATTGAGAATCTGATTAGTATACAGTGGCGGATCTAGCCTGGTAAGACACAATACATTCTAGGGGTCCGCTTTGTTTGTGCACAATGGCGGACCCCTAGAATGTATTGCGTCTTACCAGGCTAGATCCGCCACTGGTATAGCACCCAAGAACATGTTCAGTAGTTCGTAAAGTCATTCGTAACTTTACGAACAGCTTTATGAAACACCCCCCAGGAGTAGTAAATAGTAAGCATGATAACACGGTATGAAGCAATTCCTTGATTGTCGTGAGCAGCAGATATAGCCTATAGCTAAAGCCCAGGTAATATAGAATCGCCTCTGAGCACATTGACCATGTTGCCTGATGGATATGAGCGCTGTATAAGAAGCCGATGTCGACAACATTATGCGATTATTTTTTTAGCGACTGAAATAAAACATATATTTCGTTTTTTAAAATACATCCGTGGTTTTGATGTTAGCATTCCGTGCAACATTCCATTACAGGAATCTCTTTCTTGTACTTTTCTCAATCTGCTTTCACATCTGATATATTTTGATCGACCTTGCAAATTCTATCCTTTTATTTACTTCGTCCGTATACCTGAAATTGCATACAGATAACTGCTCCCTCATGAAAGAGGATATATATAAATTAAAGTACAAGAATAGTGCGTTTGATTAATAACTAAAGCCTATCATCCTGCATGAATGGACTGTATTATGATGAAGAGATTACACGCGATGGCCGTGACGATCTATGTAATATGTTTGGCTTTGTAGCAGAATTAAGATAATCCATATCATATAGCGTGCGTAGAAACTACCTAGCAACTATACAATGCCGGGTTCCCATCTTCTTAAAAATTACAATCCTTGATAAGCCTATATATACTCACGTAAACAACGTCATCAAACTATTAATAATTATATGAAATGAGATATGCACATACACAATCAGTCTAATGACATTTTCTGATCGATAAACCCTTTCAGCAAATTATTCGATTGCATAACCAATCAATCAAGTACCTATATCAAGCAACTAGAAGTTCAACGGGTTTTCTGACTATGTGTTGTAATCAGTTCACATTTAGGGAGTGCATTGAGTATTAATAATGTGTGTTAAAATTCTTAAGTTAATTACATTCCTAAACCAAACTTATTAAGATGAGGGTTATAAAAAAATACATTTCGATTCTACCACTACCACGACTCAAGTGAAGTTTTGAGTATCATGCGCATGAACTTATAAAATTCATCTAGTGTAGTTATGCTGGCTAACTTCATGTGTTTTTATCAATGTGTACAACTCTGATGAAATCTTATCAGTTTTGAATCAAACAACAGAAATAGTTAGATATGATAGTTTTTATATTGTTGCAGTTCTCGGCCATTTGAAATGCATAATCTCAACGCTTTTCCTTGTTTTTTTTTAATGTATATTTTTCTATTTAATTTTATATGAATAAATGAAAATTATTTAGGCTTACATAATTATGAACCAACGGCCTTCCCTTATTACAATTACATAATGTATTTACACTACATATCAACAAGATCTCTTGAAAAAAGACCCATTTGTCTACAACAGAGACCATATATTAACATAGCTAGAGTTTAGCATATCCCACATGATTATGATATTGACTCTCAGTGTCTGAGTGTGCCTTTAACAGTGACTCATGAAATATACATCACATTCATACTCGAAAACGATCATTAAACAAAGACGTTTCATCTAAAAGGCGCTAAGTCCATTTTCGTGGATATCGTCCATTCAGCCTTTGTATATATGCGTTTCGTGTGCACTTCATACACGACCATAAGCCTATTATCATTATCCCTACTACAGTTGGCGATTTTGTTTATAATTACTTGTTTTGATAAGTTAAATAATACTCCTATATGCTCTTTGGCAACACTGTGAATACAGATTTATGTTTCTGAAGGGATATGCAAAGGATAGATTTTCTAGAATACATGATTCTTGACAACCCCAGTTTGGCTATTGTTAGACTGAAGATCAAGCGCAAGCAAACCAGACACAGTCATTGAAGGGGTAATCTCGCTAGTCATAAGGACCGCTATTATAAGGACCGCTATCCATAACGCGTACCTTAATGAATAACGGTTTTGTATGAATAGCGGTCCTCCTAAATAGCGAGCAAATCATAGACAAATTACCTCACTATTCATAAGGACCTCCATTCATAAGGACCACTATTCGTAACTATTCATAAGGACCGCTATTTATAACGCATTTGAACGCGTGTTAAATGAATAGCGGTTTTCTATGAACAGCGGTCCTTACGAATAGCGAGCGGACCTGTCATTAAATATGTGAACAAGCTTTGTGAATCTTTGTGATTGTTTTGTTAATTTGGAGATAATGCCTTTTCGAATGAAACCCTCCTTCCGAATTCTCCAACGGGCGAGCGGTCTATATGCGACGATCGTCTGTCAACTCACCTCACAAGCTGGTAAGGCAGCATTTTAAAATAGGGGAAATATTAAAAAGATAGAAAATGTTAATAGCATATCGCCTGCTGAGAATCAGAAGGCCGTTATCTGTAAGTAATGATCAACACCCATCTTGCTCACAACACTTTCTCATATACTGTACTTTTCTCTAACAAGATTTCAATTTATAATGGTGAGATGATGCAGTGTGTGGGATAATATGACCAAGGGGGTAGCTTGCCTACTACCTCCTTGATATGACGTTGTTACTGTCGAGATAAAATACCATAATATTTATTATATTTCCATTGCTAAATGACGGATGATTTGTTTAATATATTTATTAAAACTAGAACTGGTTATTCCGCACATGATGAGGCAACGAGTTAATGAATTAGTGAAAGTGATACAAAAACTGGTTCAATAATTCCCCGGATGCGCATATTTAAAATCACTGACAAACAAAAAACAAAGGTTGTTGTTTGTTGGAGTTAGGATATGAAAATGAGGGGACAATGCCTCCCCTGCCTACCCCATAACACCGCCCTTGAATGAGTGGTATTCAATCCAAGCACCAATTCGCTGTAAAAAGAGATGCTCGGTCTATACGCACTCGCCGTGGCAATGACATTAAACATATAATATTTCTATTGAAAGTAAATGAACTGGCGTCATACGCATTTCCCCTCTTTATCATGCTTACTTCTGTTCATTCTTGTTTGTTTGTTGGCCTATTTTTAGAAATAAATTCTTCAATAATATGCGCGTTTATCTTTGAACCTGTCAAATGAAAACATAATTTGGTTTAATAAAAAACGCATTTTTTTACCTGTCTTTTAATATTCCGTGAGGTTCAATGTACAATTAATATTTAGTGTCTTTATCTTAGTGTATTTAGACGATATTCAATATCAGAATAATATGACTGAAGTTGGTTTGAGGATAATTTCTCTCTGAGTCGTGGTGTTAAAGTTAAAATGGCCTTGGAAAAAATATCTGACTAGAGAGAGTAATAGTGAGAGAAGGAGGAAGAGCAAGAGGAGAAAGAGAGAGAGAGCTAGAAAATGTGTGTGTGTGTGTGTGTGTGTGTGAGAGAGAGAGAGAGAGAAAGAGGGAGAGAGAGAGGGGGAGGGGAGAGGGGGAGAGGGTGGGGAGAGGGAAAGATATGTATAAAGGAATGTGGATGTATGGAAAGGGTGTATCTATGAACAGTACCGGGAGAGAGAAGAGAGAAGAAAAAAGAACAGAAAAGGAAAAGAGGAATAACAATACGAAAGAGAAGGAGGGAGAGACAAGAGAGAGAGGGGAGAGAAAGCGAGGGAGAGAGCGATCTATAGAGAGAGGAGAGAGAATGGGATATGCTAGAAAGTGGATGTGCTCCGAAGATAATAAACTCGAGGGAGAAGCTTTAGGATATTTACACTGTGATCTTCATTCATCTGCTTTCTGGGGTTAATATTCAAAATATTTTAACGCGATGAATATTGACGTACTTCTAGGGTTCACGAGGCAGGATGGCACTCACTACACAAGAAATTCATCACATTTCCTTCCAATCTTTATGATCGTATTGATGGAGCTGAGATGACTTCATAATAATCCAACTGATGTGTATGGAATGTTTAAGCAGCAGAGAGTTGGGAAAGAATACATAAAGTACATTTGTAACTAAACTTAATCATTTATTTAAAACACCAGAGTTTGGAGCTGGCTTCATCCTCTCTCTCTCTCTCTCTCTCTCTCTCTCTCTCTCTCTCTGTTACATTTAAGACCAAAGACAAGCCTGTATGGTTAATCCATGTAACAATACAAGATAATTTTTCGTTTCTCATTACATTGACTTATCAAGTTTTTTTTTCTGTTTGTGAATTAATCCAAGTGGTAATGAATAATCATTGTTAAAAGAACTTAGAAATAATCGAAAGTGGCAGTTGCTAATTTCATGTATCTTTTTCTAGGAAAAAGCAACAAAAGCAATAAGAGACTGAACACACAATCTGTACAAATATGATTTTTAAAGAAGTGTTTGAATAAAATACCCAACTATCAGATAATGAATAGATCTGATCCCAAGTACTGAAAAGTAAGCACAATGACCTTACCCCCCTTCTCATTGTAAATGTTTTAACATTTGTTATTGGGACATAGGTCATGCTGACATTCTTTCGGCTTTTTGTCCACGTCGAATATTGACTATGCTGGGTAAAACTCTTTTCCTAGTAAATTATTTTGCAGTTGCGTGGTAAATTGCTGTAGGGAGAATATAAAGGTGCCATGAAGAATTAAACGATACGTGTAAAGGTCATAGCATACAGAGGGGAATTAAAGAAGTCACTCCGTGCATTATCCATCGAAATTAATATATTAATTATGCAAAATATACTTTTACACATCTGACAAGGGTGACGGAAAGATAATAAGGTCACGGATGAACATAAATCTTTTTGGTTGGTTATGTGTGATTTATTAAGTGAGAAAGGGGATATAGAAGAAGAATCAATGAATCTGTCAGATTTAATATCTCCTTTTTATCGTTTTTTTTTTGGCTCAGTTGCTACCTCACAACTTGTCCCCGTTTCTTGATAATTATCATCGTTTCTTCTTCCTCTTTCTTCCAAATTTGCTTTTCTCTCTCATCCCCCATTCTCTCCTCTCTCCGTCGCTCTCTCTCTCTCTCTGTTGCTCTCTCTCTCTTTCTTTCTCTTCTTATCTACCTTTCTCTTTCGCGTTCTTCGCACGATGGGCCTACTTTGAATGCTTTATCATTTGATGAAATTAATAATACGAACTTAGATATCTACTTCTTTTCTTTCTTTTATGAAACAAAATAGCTAAATTTACATTTTTAAAACCTTAATTAATAGACCCCTGCGGCACATCATGATCTCTCTCTCTCTCTCTCTCTCTTTCTGATTTCCCTTGAAATCTATTTTATTTTTCTTGTAATATGTGTAAATTGGATTGAGGGGTGCCTGGGATATTGTAATCATGTGGGAATGAACACATGTGTAGAGGTGTGATAACTCAGCTACTAGTTTCATGTCAAGACAAGAAAGGGAAAAACTCTCCCAGAAGTAGAGAAAATAAAGCAACAACAGCTGCCTTTGTAGAAGTATAATGATGTGGATTCAGGAACACGTAAAGCGTTGAAGACGTAGATGTCACATGCATAGTTCACATGACACCAATACGTAATAGTGGTATACAGTTTGTTCACACACACACACTTGTAAAAACTATAATTTTTTACAAATCTTATGCTTGCATCACATGCTATTATAATATTAGAAGCACGTAAAATTATTTTGCACCCCAAAACGAAACATATTTTTATTTTGTAGATCTGTAGTGAGTAGCCTATAAGGCACTTTATGACAAAGTAAACGTAGATTTCCATTCAAATACTCAAGTGTCGAACGTAATAAAAAGGGACTGTGTTCTATTTTGCTTTATTATGATAACTCTCCCTTTTACGTTATAATCAGGCTATTATCAGCCTTGAATTTCATCAAATCGAGGTCATTCTAAAATATGATTGGATATCTAACTGAGCATGCTTCAATTATTTTGACTTTCATAGATTTTCCTGTATTTACCCTTTTTCTCTCTTTGTCAAGTCGAGTGATCCGTAGTAAGAGGCCCATGGGATGCTCGATTAATCGTACGAGCGTGGGATTGCTTTTAATGTCAGAATCTTGATTTAATCTAAGCTTCAGCGAAGATAAATCTACAGTACTCCTTGTTATGTTTTTCAGAGCCGCCCATCTTATTAGTCTACATGTTAATCTCATTTTTGCGATAATGAAATCTACCAATGACATTCGAGAACCCTGATTGGACAAATGATGTCACGTGGGAGTGTTTAATCAAGCTTTCACAATAAGTTGACACTGCGAGATAATCAAGAGCATTTATGCTCCATATTTTTCTTAAGAAGGGAGGCCTACACACGATTACAAACCTGAAAATAGATACAGCTAAAATGAGCCTTATTTGCTGGTCAAAGAATATGTTTATTGTGGAACAGTTCAAGTATAGACTCTTTGTTTTCTTCCTCATATTGCTAGGTTATTACTTGACAATTCCCACCTTTTCTCTACCCCTAGGCTATTATACCCCCCCCCCACCCTCTCTCTCACTTTCTCTCTCTCCCTCTCTTGCTCCTCTGTCTATCACACTCTTTCTTTCTACATCAGCCTCTGGCGACAGTCAGTCACTCACAAAAACATAAACAAAATTACTATTTTGATGTCGAAAAACATACAATTTAAAATTTAGTCAAAAGTGACTTCCAAATATTGCAACAAAATATCTTATTTATAAGATATATTATATTAAGGCTTGATGCAGCCAGATATTAAAAAAAGAAAACCGAGATCCACTGCTAAAACATTTCGCGAAGTCCACATCTACCTTAGATTAAGACCAAGCGCGTCATTACTACACGGGCATTTGTTGTTACTATGTTTATGACATAACAGTTCTTAGTTATTTAAAGACCACAAAATATGGCGAGTCCAGCGATTAATAAACAGGGAAAGCTCTCATTAAATTGTATCAACTGGGTGGGGGGGGGGGCGGGGGCTAGGTGCACCGGGTCTACTCTCCCATTTGTATACGCCAATTATTAAGATCCATCAAATGAGAGATGTATTTCTCTCGAATATGATATTCTTTTTCTATGTGATAGAATTCATTTAAAGGGTTGATTTGAATTGTTTAATTGTGTTTGTAATAATAATTTACCCAGTTACGTTGAGAGGGTTTTTGTGATAATACATGTGACGATGAATTTATCGAAAATATTAGGGACATCAACATATCCAATAAAAAAGGGAACTCCTGCATGGTAATTTTGGTTAATTTGGGAGTAATTTTGACGTTTTTAATGAAACGCGACTTTTAATTTAATCACCAATAATTTTACATAAAAATATGCAATACTTTCCCACAAGAGTTTACAGAACGCACTCACAAAGTACGTAATATTATTGTATACAAGAAGAGTTAGAACTTTTTCTTATCAAACCTCATCCTCAGAAACCTTTCGAAACATGTAATAGCCTCTCTGAAAGGGTCCTTGCTCTTGTTTATTGGACAAATGGGAATATTTTTGCTATCTCATTTCGGAGAAACATATTTACTTTAGGGGCCTCTTATTGTAGCTGATCCATTATTAAGATAATACATTGAACTACTTCTCAGTAAATTTAAGTGCTTTGATGCAAAGAGGGACAAGGACATTATAAAACTCTAAATTGTCCTCGGAGAAAACGTACTTGAGGACCATGTTACGAAAATTGAGGAAGGGAGTGGAAGAAATAGTAAATGAGATTACATTATAGCAGACGAATAAACGAAAAAGCATCAATAAAGAGAGAAAATATGATCATCAAGAGTATTACACCTCAGTCACTCTGCTAAACAAAGTTCTTATACTATCCTCAAAAGCGAATTATATATCGGCCACTCGGGTAAATGTAATTTTTCGTTAGGTCTGTTGTCCGTATGGTATCGGTCTGGACGACGTGACTAGGGTATTTGGAAGGTTAAATTCAACATTTGCATCGGCGACATGTGCTCTTGGCTTTATTTCGTAAGGGTCGCGATTGGGTTTTAGGTCAGGTTTAGGGTTAAGTTTAGGTAAAGTGTCGGGTTCAGAATTGAAATTTAAATTAGAGCAGTGTAAGACACTGATCGCAGAGCAATTGTAATCAGACAGTGTGTCTTCAGGTGGAGGAAAACAGGAAAGAAGAGGGAAACTTTAAAGGTACTCGTTGGGAAAATAATGAATTATTTCAACACACGTTTGAAAGTTCAACGTAATAAATCGATGATGCTACACTTTATTCATCATTTATTTGAGAAACGGCCATCTTCTAGCGGTGAATCGTAAACTAAATACATTGACAAATAGAACACAAATGAAAACCTGGACAGGAAGATCTTACAAAGTAACCCTTGAAATGTCCTTGCTTTCATCGGATCAAAAGAGAG
Organism: Heliocidaris erythrogramma; assembly: GCA_025617745.1. Classification (NCBI taxonomy): domain Eukaryota; kingdom Metazoa; phylum Echinodermata; class Echinoidea; order Camarodonta; family Echinometridae; genus Heliocidaris; species Heliocidaris erythrogramma. Next base: position 8,165,433 of record CM046860.1, on the reverse strand, counting down.
ACGCACAATTGATTTTTTTTTAATGCAAGGTAGAAAATCAAAGCTTAACCGTCTCATATATGAGGTGATAACGATCGATGATTAAAGCCGACAAAAGTCATTCTTACAATCACGCACGTATCCAATGGCCTTGATTGCATGCTTGTCAAGCAGAAAGAACAAATTGATTTGACTTCAAGAAACATTCCCTCAACACCTGTCCGCAGGGACTCATTGAATGCCGCCACGCTACAGGAGTGTGTTTATACCTAGACAACCTGATGACGATGAGTTCTTACTACTTGATGCGATCAGAAGAATATTATGGTTGCCAAGAGAGTTAATGTCAGCCTCCTTTTTCTTCTGACATGTCTGATAAGCCCTGAAAAGAAAGGATCCTGATACACAAAACCTGATCAAAATAAGAACTAGATTTCAGCTATGCCACCCCAACTCCTCACCTGATTAGCATTAGCTAAAGGGGGAAAAGTAGGAATGCGGCTCACGAAGTAGCAAGTTTACTTCTTTCGCAAAACATAATCCCCTCAAGAAATTTCTACCAGTCAAGTTTGAGCGTTGATATCTCTCTTGTTAATATATTTTCATACTTGGTATCATTGAGAAGCATGTTTCTTCCTTTTACAATGATACCCAATTTGTACTGATTATTTAATCATGGAATGTGCAGTACATTGAATGCGAGGCCAAGGCAACAATGAAATGTTGCACAATTCATTTTTATTGTCAACCGTGAATTCTACTTTCTTTCGTAATGTTTGGAGGATGAATTTGTGTTTTGAGAAATGTTAAGGTCATTCATTGATGCAGTGATGTTTCCTTTTTCTGTTTGGAAAATGAAATATGTTGTTTTAATCGACTGATTGAAACATTAGTCATAAGTGAAATGTGGCAAAATGCATTGTTATTGCTAGCAACACTGAATTCTCCTTTCTTTGGAGGATGGATTGTGTTTTGAGTGATGTTGAGGTGTTTTCTTCTTTTGTTTGGAAAATGAAGTGGGCTTTGAGTCTGTATGAAACTCAGACATCTTTTAAACAAAACAACATTGCACGAATGACCACCTCAACATCATCCTAAACCCATATTCAGCTGTACTACACATTTCATAATTACATAATCAATACAAATGGGGCATCATTCTACATGGGAATAAACATGTATGTATTTCAATGGTACATGTAATAAATTATGGTATGATGATATAGTAACACGAGAGATATCAATTCTCAAACCTAAACTGCAGAACTTTTTTGAGGGGTTTAGATGGTACTGATATTTTTTTCTATTGTCTCTGGATGTCTGCAATTTTCTTGATGTGTTTGTGTTACACGTTTGAGGAATGATCTTCGTGCTTTTTATAATGTCGTAAGGATTAAAATGAAAACACGAGCTTTAATATCAGGTTCCGAAATTTGTCATTGTTATACGGATCTTGAATCCCTGATTTGATCAGGTTTCAAACTAATTCAATTAGGAATCTATTGAATCTGCATGCATGTGAAGCATGGTCCAATTAGGCTATGTAAACTGAATGAATCATGATCTACAGTTTGTATGAACATAGCCTTGGAAAAAAATCTCTACTTCCTTGTTGAATGTGTTATCTATGTGTAGCAAGCAAACTCTCATGAATTCATGTGTACACTACACAGTGATGATGGAAAAAAACGAATAAAACTGAATGTACTTCGGTAGATGAAGACGGCAAAACAAGATAAAGGTATTATGAGCGTGATCAGAAATTGCATTTCCGCATGACTAGTCTCGACCCTCAACGAGTTTGTGCATGAATCGGTGATTGATCATTCCTCCGATAACCATTATCATGTATCGTCGAGAAATGTTGCAACATTAATGGTGTAGAGCTCAAGTGAGTACTATGGCATACGTTGTGTGCATTGAGAGTGAAGAAAGAAGGGGGGGACAACGAGAGAGAGAGAGAGGTTGAGAAAAAAAAGGATTAAGAGATGGAAAAGAGAGGGAGAGTGGGGAGGAAGAAAAATATACGAAGGGGGAAAAAGAGGATGAAAGAGAGAGAGAGAGAGGAGGGGGGGGGGGCAAACATTGACTGATGACGATAGTGGTATGGTAAAAATAAAGCATTCTTTCAAACAATAACTTATTTTCTGACCTTGCGTTTGTGCTTTAGAGTGGAACAGCATGCGATATTAGACGCACTGTATGTTGTCATGGTGACAATGTGGTCGGTTTCTTTTAATACTCCTATTCGTCTTTTTTGGCAGCCTCTTGTTTTTGATTATCGATCTATCATCACCATCACCATATTCACCACAACTACCACCACCTTCATCATCATCATCATCATCATCACCAAAACCATCATCTTCATCATCGTCATCATCGTCACCGCCATCATCACTATCTTCATTATCACTAACACAACATCATAATCAACATATACACTACTATAACCCCATCACTATAACCCTACAAAGTCATACATCAAAATTAATGTTTCAGTTCCCAGTTAAAAATGTTAAAATCAGAGAGAAACGTGTACACCTCGACATAGTACCTACTTATTAATGCATAAGAGTAGTATATCTCCATCTCAGTGACACACTCGGTCAATATTGATACACTGGTGTCTTGAGTGGTATAAACGAACAAACCTATTTTACCATCAAAATCATTGTCAGTGACATTAGTTTCCTCATTACGAAGTAAAGTCGCTACGGGAAAGGTGACTGTTGACACGAAAATTGTTTATGCAAATTAACACTGTTTGATTTATTCAACATTACACGATGTACTAATCACCTGAAAAAATAACTTGTGTACAGCTAGAATAAATAAAATCAACCTCAAAACCCTTTACCTGGCATTCTACGGGCTAACAGTTAACGAGTATTGAAAAATAAAGGATAACACAAACAAGCTCACGCGGAACCCAACTTAGAGTTCGGTTCCGCGCGGGGCGCTATTTCTTCCTTGCGAGTGCATACGGGTGCGTCGACTAGTCTGCTCACCAGTCCCTCTTACGCTTATTGAGAGTGTATTTAAACTTGTGATATATTTGTATAGAAGTAATATTCCAAGCCAAAATTTTGAATATGGTATAGTAACACAGAACTTCTAACATACAGAGCAAACTATTGTTTAGGTGACTTGTACCGTTTAATTTCACATAGCACCACAGTCGTTATCGTCGCTATCGAGCTATCATTAGAGATATTGTCAATTAATTTTAATTAATAAATTTCACATGCATCACTAAATGGCATGTGCTTGTGTTGGGAAGTAGGTCACTTGAAGTCTGACAGCGAACACTGAATACTTCGGCTAAGACACCTTCTTTCCTTTGAATCAGCGAATTATATTATGGTATAAAATGAAACCACTCTAAAACCTTGTGGGGAAACATAACAAAACTTGGAAAGCACCATTTTATCTGCTCTGCAGGGTGATAAAGTGATTAATGTGGATAATGCTTATGGATGAAATACAAAATCGTAATCGAATCCTGTGACCGGAGTAATGATACTGTAAGCGTTTTGGTAAGGGTAACTGGTAAGTTATATTATTAACAGATATAGTTATCAATTCGATGACGTCATTACTGCATAGGATGTTAAACTGAGATGAATATCATTAGCATTTCAAATAGGTTCAGCTTTCATTACCCAAGCTCAGCTTGATGGCTCACTCCCACATCAACCCACTCTACATACATTCATCCTCCATATGTTATCCATGGTCAAGTAATACTTGCTCTCACTCTCTCTCTCTCTTTCTCTCTCTTTCTCTCTCTCTCTCTCCCTATCTCTCTCTCTCTCTCTTTCCCCCTCTCTTCTCCTCTCGCCCTCCTCCACTCGCTCTCTATCGCTATGTCTACAATGATTAAGCGCAAGGAGGGTCACGATATGACAGACATGAGCGCTGTATATGAGCAACTATTACTATTATTATAATTATTAGACTGTATATATTTTCCCCTCACTCTCTGCCTTTCCCTTTTCTCCTCTTTCTTTCTATCTCTCTCCATCTCTCTCTCCATTTATTGTATCGCTTTCTGTCTCTCCTTTATTTTATGTATGTCTCTTTGTCCCTCTTTTCCCCCTCTCTTACCCATCTCGTCGTCCTCCTTCCTTTCCAGATCCCTGTATTTCCCCCTTTCCCCTTCTCTTTCTCCTATTTCACTCGCTCCCTTTTTGTGTTATCTCTCTCTCTCTCTCACACACACACACACATGCACACCCACACATTCTCTCCCTCTCTCTGCTCTCTTCTAAATAGTTTCATGCTATGACAAATAAAGTCAACCTAATTTCTCGCCTGATTGATTGCGAGTATAAATTCCCCAGTCCCAGTCTATTCGAAGGTTCAAGTACTACATACACACATCACGCAGTTGCAATTATCATCGATCGCTTCCATTTCTAGTGAATATCTATACTATAATGACAATAAATGATATATACATCGCTTGTAGAGTTCATTTGAAAATGTGCAATGATATTTCTGAAAGATCCTTGTGAAGGTGCTGGAATCAGGCATGTGTACCTTCTGTCCTTAAAACGGCAAACATTCTTCCTTTATTGAAAAAACCTAATCTTGATTCTGATTTACTAAGTAATTACCGTCCGGTTTCTAATCTCCCGTTTTTGATCAAAATAACTTGAGAGGGTGGTTTTCACTAGATTAAATGATTACTGTCTCGATAATGACCTCCTTGACCAGTTTCAATCTGCATATCGACCCCACCACAGTGTAGAAACCCTCCTTGTTAATGTATCCAACTTTATTCTCCAGGAGATGGATGGTGGAAAAAGTAACTGCAATGTTACTCCTTGATTTGTCTTCCGCCTTTGACACTGTTAACCATACTGTTTTGGTGAATACCCTCATGTCTCTAGGTGTCAAAGATCAAGCCCTGGAATGGTTTAAATCATACCTGTCATGTCATTCTCAAGCTGTCATGATACACGGTTGCCTTTCAGTTGTTTACCTCTTACATGCGGAGTTCCGCAAGGCTCTGTGGGCGGGCCCACCATGTTTTCTTTGTATTTAACCGGTTTGAAGAATATTTTTCATCACCTCTCTCTTTCTTATCATGTTTATGCTGATGATATTCAAATATATACTTGAACATTCACTAAAATTAATTCTTGGTAAATGTGAATTTGTAATGTACGGTTCTAAGACTCAGTTAGAGAATATTTCCATCACTTCAATTACTCTTACTGGACATGAAATTACCTTATCCAGTGTATGCCGTAACCTTGGTGTGTTTCTCGACTCAACTATGACGATGTCTACACAAATTCAATATGTCTCAAAATCAGTTCGTTATCAGTTACGCAATTTAGGTTTTATTCGTAAATATCTTAACCGTAGTGCCACTGAGAAAATTACTCATGCTTTAATCTCATCTCGCTTGGATTTGGGTAATGGCCTCTTGTTTCGTTTGCCTCACAACCTACTCGCAAAATTACAACAATTACAGAATGCCGCTGCTCGTGTCGTGACCCTCTCCAACAAGCACAGTCACATTACACCAGTTCTCAAATCACTTCATTGGTTGGCTGTAGAAGTACGTATTGTTTTCAAGATTCTTTTGTTATTACTTCACTGTATACATGGCTCCCAGTACAACATTGGTTTGATCAAGCATTACATTCCCTCTAGACTGCTACGTTCTCAAAAATCTGGCTTACTTGTTATTCCTAGGCTTAACACAATTTGGGGGGGGGGGGGGGAAGCGAACCTTCGCTCATGCTGGGCCGTCGATATGGAATACTCTCCCTCAAGGGATTAGAAATAACAGTTCTGGTGAAGTGTTCAAAACTAATCTCAAGAAGTATCTGTTTAATTTGGCCTATAATTGATTACAATTACCTTTCATGTCCGTACCTCTCCTGTTGCATTTTTGCTTATTTGTCATGTATTTCTTCTTTTGCACAAGTTGCGCCTTGAGCATTTGATCATCAATTGGATTCGGCGCCTTGTAAATCTTATTTATTATTAATTAAGAGTGGGTTTTTTTTTGTTCTGATGATGATATAAAGCGCTCTATAGTTATACTACCCCGGCTTTGGCCAAGCTTCCATGATAAGTAATTTATCGCTGGGTACACATTTACTTCACCTGTGTCGAGAGTGGCAAATGTAGATTCATGCCTTGTAAAAGGACGTTACAGGGATGCGAACTCCGTATACCATGTGGTCTATTATCATGTGACTTACCCACTAGAAAACGACACGTTTTACATCAACATGATCAACTTCTCTCTCACAATATACATTTCCTGGGCCCTCATGATATCAATTTCATCATTAAACATATTCTTTAGAAATTTTTTTGTCTTTTCACTATATGCGTCTTTTATACCATGGTTTTCATCATCATCATCAGTACCACCATCTTTACGATAACAGGTATTATCATGACACAAACTACAGTCATGACCTGCTTTCTAAAAAGGAAAAGAACGCTGCATTATTCATATATCTTTTTGATATTTGGTATGGGTAGGGTGTTTGTCACGATCTTCTCATCGATCTTTGTGTTTCTCTGTTCTTGTTGAGTGAAATTATAAGATGCTTTAATCAAGTTTAGCAGAGCAAGTTAACGTCAATTATGGTATTTTAGGTTATGAGCTATTCCGACGTGGTATCAGGTTGTTTGGTTCCGATGTAATGTGCCATTAGATAAAAATCAATCATGCATGATTGGAAATCATCTTGTAAGAGCACGAATGAAAGTGGAAATTAAATCGACTCTAAATGTCACCTAACAAAATGTCATGACTATGATTTAGAACTGGACATATATTTTTTATTGAAAAGGCAAGTGTCTAATGTGGCAACACAATGTATGCCATGCCGCTCGAATATAACAATGGTTATATCATTGTAATCACGCGTGTTCTTATGCATACACTGTAAAAAATAACTGTAGATTAACAGGTATTTTTGACCTGTAAAATTACAAGTTTTGGCCGTTTTTCTGTTAATACGGTATTTTTCTCGTGAAATGGCAGGAAAATTGCTATTAAATAGCAATTTTCCTACCGTATTAACAGAAAAACGGCCAAAACTTGTAATTTTACAAGTCAAAAATCTGTGTTTAATCTACAGTTATTTTTTACAGTGTAGTTCTTATATTTAGAAATTATCAACTACAACTGTGACGAATCGAAACCCCCACACCTCTAATCAATTTCACCTTTATCTATGCATCACCTCTAAGACAGCACTTGTACTTATCAACAAAGTCGGTCATGTGACTAAGGAATGAAGAAATGTCGTCGGCGAAATACCTCGCAAATGAAAACCATCAGCGCAGACGACACAGTACTTTGAGTAATAAGGATAGGTTCAAATACGGTAGCTTTCTGCGACAAAACACGGATTCCATCACTGCAAAATACATCTGAAATTGCATCCTACACATACGATTTGAAGGGGCACTGGGCAATCTAGACCAGGGGCGTTGTGCGTGTTTGAATCGTGGTAGAGAAGGACCGTAGTTAGCGTTGCAGAAGAAAAGGAAGTATGTCACAATAAATTAGGTGGCCGGCCGGCCGTACCGGGTGGATTGAATATGTTTTAAGATGGGGGACGGAAACATAAAATAATGACATTTTGTGAAATGTCATCCGACATGGATATAAACACGCATCGGTAATTATAAGTAACGACATGAAAATGTCATTGATAAAGCGTAATGCAGGCACAGATGCAGTAAGAAAATGAAGTGAAAGAGACAGAGATAGAGGGGAGAGAGAGAAAGCGAAGAACGTGAACAAGAGAAAATAACATCGAACTGTCCTTGCTATCTTGGAGGAGTCGCTTTCGATTTACAATCCTTGCTTGAGAAGAACGGCAATGAGTCAGTGTCAGGGGCGGACCTACAGGACTCTCCAAAAGGGAGGACATTTTAGAAACCTGATTTAGGGAATGCCGCCGACCCTCTCCACGCAGGCTCTCTGCAGCGAGGGGGTTGGGGAACAAGGGGAATCTTTAGACAAGCAACACGAAAAAAAGGGGGCCTCGAAGAAGGGGGTATCGGTTGGCCTTTTTACACCCAAAAAGATTTGTTTGTCACGTGTTTTTTTCCTTCATAATAGGAGGCATGTCAGCCCTTCGGATCCTCATTTGCAATATATTATTTAATAGAAATGCATTTTGTTATATATGTATATTATTTTGTCTGTTTACAGCCCCAAGAACTCATGTTCAATATCACGGGTTGATCTCACAGTCGTTTATTACAGTTCAAGATTAGTTTTCCAGACAGTACTAATCATGTTTCTATCAATATTCAAGTAGTTTTTGTTTTCGAATGACCTTTTCATAACCAGTAATGTACATGTCCCGTGCGCCCTATAAAGTGATGTTTGCCTAAAATTCAATTTTCTTTTTAATGGTCGTGGTTCGAAACCCGACCCCAGTACTAACGGGTTTTTGGCAAGAGATTTGCCTCTCTTTACCAAGGAGAAGATGTATTCCTTTGAGGATTACAGAAAACCATGGTGATTGTTTTGTTCCATCACTGTACGATATGTGTGATAGTGACGGCGGAAAATAGTGGTAGGAATATTCCCGGGGGGGGGGGGGGGAGGACCCGGTGCCTAGTTAGGGAAATTCAGTGACCAGGATATATATAATAAATTGCAAAGCATATTAACGAAATGCGCTATATATATATATATATATTTCTGGCCATTTAGTCCACCACCCAGGGTAGATGTGGGGGGGGGGGTGTATTTATAGAATCATGCAATATTGTTAATAAAATATTTGATATTTCAATATAGGAAGATAAATATATCTCCTAACAGCGGAGAAGTGAAAGAAATATTGGTAGGAAATCAAGTTGTAGAAAAACAGATAGCACTATATCGTAACACCCTGTCAATAGAGGGAAGAGGTGGGGGGGGGGGGGGGGCTAGAAGGGGTGAGGTATTCTTTGGGATGTGCGGGTATGTCTGTCTGTCTCTCTTTGTTTCCCTTCTCTCTCTCATAATATTTCATATCCCCTTTTGTTTCTTTCTTTCTCCTTTTTATCTTTAATACACTTTTCTTTCAGTGAAAAAAAAAAATATATAAATGGAATAGTTATATTGAAGGTATATTTTCAGTTGTATAAATTCTTTATGGGTCCATAAATGTATACACTTTTGCAGATAACGCAAAGGTATATTTTCAGTTGTATATCTGTTTAATTTCAAGTATGCTGAGATTTTAAGTGAATTATAAATACTGTGTAAATTCTTTGTTCTTCTATGAATGTATACATCTTTTCATTTACTAAAGGGTACATTAGGTCGACACCTAACAATGCGGTTTATTCCGTCATAATAGCTACCCCTAATAGGTAGACAGTTGGTGTCATTACGTCGACAGTTGTCTATAGAAATGAGACAAAAACTGTCCTCCTAATGTACCCATTAGGAGTATATATATATATATATATATAATTGTATAAGTTTGTGTTTAAACTTTATTCATGATTGTAATATGTCTATTTTTGTATATCTGTTGATTTCACTGAAAAGAAATGAATAAAAGAATACTTAAAACCAAAAAAATTCCATTGCTGCATATACAAAATATATGTCCTGTTATTATTATTATATTATTATTATTATTATTATTATTGTTATTGTTATTATTATTATTATTACTACTACTACTACTATTAATATTATTATTACTATTATTATTATTATTATTATTTATCATTATTATTATTATTATTAATATTATTATTATCATAATTATATGAAATGAAGAAATTAGACTTGTCCATTAAACGCAAGCAATATGGCTTACCCTACCTGCACAAGGATGCGACACTTTACAACCCGAATAATAAAAACAATAATAAAATGGACTTTGGAGCAACGTTCCAAGTCTTTGCAATGATATGGTCATTAATTCTCAGTAATTTATTATGATCAGTAATTCTATCTCTCTCTCTCTCTCTCCCTCTCTCTTTCGAGGCCCGTGTCTCCCGTAGATATATACACCACTGGATATAAATAGAAAATGATGAAAGGTACATGTTTTCATTGTGCACGCTTTTTTTTTGTTGCACTTTTCCCGTTCTTTTGTATTGTTTTTTCATATGAGATAAACTATTCCCCTTTTGTATCCTACATTTTGTCGTTATTTTATCTGCATAGGCTGATATTAAAAGGAAATTGTGTTGCGTGAACATCAATCATTTACGAACCATAAATTGGAAGTTTGACATTTAACACATTCAGTGTATTCATTCAGCGATGATAATGGTCAGTGTTGCAGAATGCCAGGCTAGTCATGCATTGGCCTTGCGTTATTCAGTATCGCAATCAACTGTGATATCTTGCGACGGCTTACTCGTGATGGATACAAATTCATTGAAGTATCCTCTAATTAAAATGATGCTTCAGACATTTGTGTTTATAATTTCTTTTCGGTTAGCTTGACTTCTATGAAAGCAAGAAAAATATTTGTAGAGAAAAAAACCAGCGTTTAATCTCAATTCAGATAACATTCATGCCTACTCGATCCTAAAATAACAACCCCACACTCAAGAGTATCCTCTAATTAAAATGATGCTTCAGACATTTGTGTTTATATTTTTTTTTTGTTAGCTTGACTGCTATGAAAGCAAGAATTTTTTTGTAGAGAAGAACCAGTGTTTAATCTCAATTCAGATAATATTCAGGCCTACTCATCCTAAAATAACAATTCCACACTCAAGGCACATCATCATTTACCCGTCATTGTCAGTTTTATTGTGTCTATTCATATCATGTTCCCGCTTTTTCCACCCCTCTCTCTATCTCTCATCCCCCATACCCACACACACCCCCTACACAACACCCCTTCCAAAACCTCTTTCTCGCTTTACATACCATTATAATTATGATTATATAAAAGTTTTGGTGTTTGTACGCCCATATTCCACTTGTTGGAGCACCATGATCACAAGGGGTTCAAAAATGTCGTATATACATTATATGTATTCTGTAAGCTGTCTCTTATATTACTCAGTTATGTTCTCCGTTACCCTTTGTGACGTAATTAACAATGTGTGTGCAGCGCATGTTTCTAATAACTTATGTACGGTGTGTCGGGTTTCTTTTGCGTCATTATTAATGCACGATCTTTCTGCCCTTTCTTCTCATCTATACCTCCTCGGGCCAAAATATTACTATAGACCTGGAAATACACCCCGGGCAGAGGGCTTACGTTGGCTGGTTATACCTTCTTAGTGGGTAATGGATATACCCATACCCCAAATAATGTTGTCGCCAGTGGCATGACAGATGCGTAAATACCCCTATATTGTACAAGATAGTAACTCTTACCGACTTTACCTCTAACTTTTATCTAAATATTGGTGGGAGACAATCTTGGGGGGGGGGGGGAGGGGGCGCCAGGCATTATTGATCGCCGTCCTGGGGGGGGGGGGGGTGCCCCCTCCAAGTTGGAAAATTTTTGCTTCTGAAGAAGGGCTGAGATGAAAAATAATCCTATATATATAATATGTGACCAATTTTGAAGCCTATTTAATGAACAACTTTTTTTTTGCTAGTTTTTTTTACGACGGCCAATGGGGGGGGGGGGCGCCTGTTGAGCCACCCCCTGGATACGCCACTGTCACTTCACAATCGTATGAATAGAGATGTAAGAACATCATCATGTCCACAATTATAATGCAGTTACGTCATTACTATGTGATATTTTGCTAGTTAGTAATTAAGAGACAGAGACAGGGGCAGAGAGAGAGAGAGAGAGAGAAAAAAAAATGAAGAGCAAAAGATAAGAAATATTAAGGGGTGAAATATAAGTGAGATGAATTCACAAGTCATTCCAAAAGTGTCTCAGGAATATATGTCAGACGCAGAAAGAGAGAGAGGGAGAGAGAGAGGGAGAGAGAGAGAGAGAGTGAGAGAGAATGAAGACAGAAAGGGGCAACGGAAGAAGAAAAGGGTGACTGACAGAGGAGAAAAAATGAGAAGAGAGAGAGAGAGGGGGGGGGGGGAGGGATGTGAAACATCGATCTCTAGTGCATGTAAGGAGTAATTTAAAACAAGAGCAAGAGTTCGTTCTTTGCTAATGTTTGCAAATCAAATAAGTCGAGTGAAAATTTGATAAGCACGGGATTTTGAACTACGGTTACACGTTTCCATTTTTCCTTGACGAAATTACCTCGCAAGTTTCACTCGCGATTGTCAATGTATAACAAATAAAAAGATTGCGACCGGTAAAAAAGTCTATTTATGGAATTTCTTGTCCCAATGACTTGTAGAATCATGCTTGCGCGTGCTCGGTTGAAGATTAAACTAGGTCATTGTATATGGCCCTTTGATGGATTAGATTTTTTTTTCTAAAAATTATCAAAGGTCCTTTCAACAATTCCGTATGGTTTGGTTGAAGTTGCTGTTGGGTGCAATGTTTAACTACTTTTGCTTGTAATTTCTAAATGCGAAAATTTTCTATTAAATTGTTTTTTTCCCAAAATGGCCGCCCAATGAAATCATCAATTTTTTAGTTATCCTCATCAAGCAACGAAGGGAAATTTCAGCATTAAAACTTGAATGAAACTTTATAGAAATATTGCTCTATAGTTATCCACTGTCCTTTTTAATCATCATCTTAAATGTGCACCTGAGGAGCATTTCATCAAGCATTTTGTCAGTGATTTCTACCGACAACCGTTATAAGCTACTGAAATACTTGCATCTGATTGGCTGAGAGCAAA